>JAKJMR010017581.1:541207-609263 GCA_024449315.1 Daboia siamensis
CAAATAACATCAGTCTTAAATTGCTTTAAATATTGAAAAATTTTCTTTCTCTTTTGTGGTGAGTTTAATCCATTGACATTCCAAGTTAAGAACTTAGTCACCATTTCTGGCAACCCGAAGCTTTTGAAGCGCGTCTTCCAGAATCCCTTTTACATTTTTAGGCCGCGCTCCTCCCACAGCTTGGCTATAGGTACACTTTAGAGGTTCCACAACATTCTGCTGGTCCTGTTCTTGCTCACGTCTAGCTCGTCTCGAAGCAGCACGCGTAATCCTCTGGTCTTTTACTTCTTCTGATACTGTTGAAATTTGTGTCACTCCTGCTGCATTCTCATCTATCTGTGTTCCTTCGGCATCATAAGACTTTCCCTCCTTTGTTGGTTCCAGAAGTGGTATGGGGATTGCTTTTAAAACATTGCTATAAAAATCACGTGCCTGCAACACTGTAGCAAGACGGTATCTTGTATCTTCAAACATTATCACCATACCCACTGGGATCTCCCATCTGAACCTGATATCACGTCGCTTAAGCTCCTGTGCCAGAAATGCAAATTCCTTTCGTTTCCTTAGAATTTTTGGAGGGATCTCTTTTAAAACCAAAACTTCTTGATCTGCAATCACAAGCTTAGTATTGTAAGAGACTTGAATAACTTCATTCCTGGTTGTTCTCTTTGTAAAATAAACAACCACATCTCTAGGTAATTTCCTTTGTCTCGCAATCCAGGAGTTAACACGAAAAATTTTGTCTATATCTTCTGCAATTCCTTCAGCTGGCCTTCCCAACACGTCTTCGAGAGCAACAGAGACTAATTTTTTCAAATCTTCCTTGAGGTTCTCCTTAAGACCCCTAATTCTCACAGCAAACTCCATTTCGTGATATTGTACCAATGTCAGGTCATAATCAATTTTATCCACCACATTCTCAGTCTCTAGTATCTTTGCATCCAATTTAGTATTATTTTGAGTGAGATCCTCCACTCTTTCGTCAAGGCGTTCAATACATATCGCCATGCCTTGAAATGCAAGCAAGATGTCCTCCCTTATTACTGTAAACTTTTCTGTCAACTTCTCATCCATCTTTTCATCTATCATCTCAGCCAAATGCTGTGAATGCTTTTCCAAAGCATCTTGCAAAACTTTAACTGTTAAAACAGGCGAAGGTAGAGGTGCAGGAGGTACTAACACTTGCGCTGAAGGTTGCGGCTGGGGGGAAGCCCCCGCAGTTTTAGGAAGTTTAGAAGATTTAGCCGCCATTTTTCCCTCTTTTGCAACTACGCACTTTCACTTTCAAAGTCTTCAATGTGAATTGAGCCAAAGATCAAAAGTTCACTTACTCCTTGTTCTCTTGAATCGCTCTGCCTGCTTTCATTATCTTCCAAAGTCCATTCTTGTAGGCAGGGATGGTTGCGTTCGCCTTGTTCTGCTCCAAGAAAAACGAAGCAGACACGCTGCGCAGCCCGGAGAAATCCAAGCTTTGGGGGGGCTCAATCTTTCAGCCGCCAGAGCTTTAAGCCCTGACGGCCCCAGAGAGCCCTTCCCCTACTTGGAAACTCACCCCCTCCTCTTCTCCCGAGGAGGGGGCTTCCGAACCGCCGAAACAGCTGATCGGCGCTGTTTTCGGCGGTTCTACAGAGCCGCGAAGCTGACAAGCTAAAAGCAGCTGTCGGCGGCGGCGCCTTGCCACCCGGAAGTCATCCATGGCTATGTCTTGCCAAGGCCAGGTGGGGTCAGCTACGTGCTGGAGTAAGCCCAAGGGTTTTCCGACATGGGGTTTTGTGGTAGCGCAGATGTGGCGCCCCAGCACGTAGTCCTCGATGGTGCTTTTCATGTGCGGCCACCAGAATTGTTGGCGTGCCAGGTGCAGGGTTTTTACGAACCCAAGTGCCCTGCCTGCTTGGCATCGTGGCAGCGGTATAGGACCCGTGCCCGCATGGATGCGGTACATACATTCATGTCTCATGCCACGTGAAGCCATCCCGCACGGTCAAAAGGTCCGTAGCCAGTCATCCCCCTGAAGGGCCCTTCAGAGTTCCTGGCACAGTCCTTCCTCCGCCACCCGCCCCCATCCCCTGTCCAGAGAGCCCCCTCTTCCCACATCGGCAGGAGTGCCTGCACCACCTCCTCCCTTTTGCTGTCAAATTGCGGCATGCGAGACAAAGCATCTTGCAGAAAGTTCCTCCCCCCGGGGACATATTTCAGGGTGAAACAAAAGCAGCGGAAATACAACGCCCACCGTACGAGTTTGGGTGACAGCCATCGAGGTGTCTGCAGGGCCTCCAGGTTCTTATGATCTCTCCACACCTCAAACGGGTGGGAGGCCCCCTCCAAGTGGTGCCGCCAAGTCTCCAGGGCCCAGTGGACCGCGAATGCTTCCTTCTCCCATACCGCCCAGGCCCGTTCGGTGGGAGTGAGTTTTTTGGAGGCATAAGTGCAGGGTTGAAGCACCCCTTCACGGTTCTGTTGGAGGAGGACGGCCCCAAGAGCAACGTCGCTTGTGTCCGCCTGGACCACGTAGGGTAGGTCAGGGTTTGGATGCAGCAGAACGGGTTCCTTGGCAAAGAGGATCTTCAGCGCTTCGAAGGCCCACTGACATGCTGTGGTCCATGCCAGTTTGAGCCCCGGCCGTGGCTGTACCGTTGACTGCCGAGTTTGCAGGAGGTCCATAAGAAGCAGGGCGATGGCAGCAAAACATGGAATGAACTGCCTGTAGAAATTGGTGAAGCCTAGGAAGCTCTGCAGTTGTCGATGGGTCCGCGGGGCCTGCCATTGCTGGATGGCCTCCACCTTCCTGGGGTCCATCTCCACCCTGGCTGCCGATATTCGGTACCCGAGATAATCCAGTTGGGCCCTATGGAATTTGCACTTGGACAATTTTATGTATAGCTGCGCCTCCCGTAGCTTCGTGAACACCTGCCACACCAGGACGACATGTTCCTCCATCGTCTCCGAGTAAATGAGGATGTCGTCCAGGTAAACCAGGACCCTGCAGTACAGGAGCTCGTGCAGGACCTGGTTGATCAACTGCATAAAGACTGCGGGGGGCCCCTGCAGCCCGAATGGCATTACCCGGAATTGGAAACTGCCGAGGGGACAATTAAACGCAGTCTTCCGCTCGTCCCCAGCCTTGACCCTGATCCGGTAATACGCCTCCCACAAGTCCAATTTTATAAACACACGGCCCTTGGCCAGATGGGCCAGCAGATCCTTCATTAGCAGAAGGGGGTAGAGGTGTTCCACACACACCGCGTTAAACCCCCGGTAGTCCACACACAGGCGAAGGGTCCCGTCCTTTTTCTCATGGAACAGAACTGGCACCGCCACCCTCGACCGTGCAGGCTGAATGAACCCCCTCTTCAGGTTTTTATCGATGTATCTCTGGAGCTCCTGCATCTCTTTCGGTGACATGGCGTACATGTGGGCTTTGGGCAACCTGGCACCGGGCTCCAACTCGATGGTGCAGTCTGTGGGGCGGTGGGGTGGCAACGTGTCACACTCCCGCTCATTGAACACCTCCATTAGGTCAGAGTAGTCCCGGAGTTCCTGGGCCTCCTGGACCTTCCCAATCCCACAGGCCTTTTCTTGCTCTCCAGCGTCACCCAGCCCCAAAAAGGCATGTTGAAGAGGGGGCTCAGGCCCCAGGCCCAGCCAAAGGTGTCGACAACCCCCCTCCCACTAGATCGTGGGCCCCCACTTGTCCAGCCAGGTGAGTACCAGGATGACGGCCTCCATCATGGAGGGCACTACAACAAACCATAAGGTCTCCCAATGGGCCCCCAACTCCAGTCTGATTGGATCTGTGATGTGAGTTATGGGAGCCCCACCCAGAAGGGACCCATCCACTTGCTGGAACCGAAGAGGGGTTGCCAGGCATCGCTTCCGGACATCCACATCAGCCGCGGCCACCTGGCTGATGAGGCACAGCATACTCCCTGAATCAACCAAAGCTTTGAACACCCTCTTTTGCCCCATAAGTGGGCTCACTAATACCACCGGGAACACAAACGGACACACTGGAGCACTCACCATCGGATCCTCCTCCTTCCCCTGGTCCTCGAGGTCCTCATACGGCATGGGATGAGCAGTCGCCAGAACAGTCACCCGGGAAGGGCTCGTTGTCCTGGACATTTTGTCGGCTACCTGGTGAGCGGCCTGTGGCCGCTCTATGGTCTTCCTTGAGGACAGGTCCTGAGCCGGGGAAGCAGAGGGAACCATCTGAGCTGGTGGCAGTGGGCACTCAGCCACCCGATGGCCCGGTTGGTCACACCTGAAGCATCGGATAGCCGCCCACGATGGCTGAGTGGGAGGTTTTGTCGATGCCACCCCAGGCTGCTCCTCTGGTCTTGCCCTCTCCCATCGGGCCGCCATCGGGCTGCCATCCCCCAGTCACACCTTCGGGCCTCCCTCGAATGTCCTGCAGCCCGATGTCCAACTCGACAGCCACTCGGAACCAATCCTGAAGGTGAGCCGAGATACCACGCACCACACAGGCCCGGCAAAGAGCACCGTCAAGCCCGGCCTTGAAGTGATGCACCAGGAGGCGCTCTGGCCAGGAGCACAGTTTCCTAGCCACCTTACGGAACTCCCCAACGTAGTGCACCGCTGGCCTGACCTGCTGTCGCAAAGTCAACACTTCGGTTTCGGCACGGTGCACTCGAAAGATGTCCTCAAAATGACCCTGAAGGGCCTCCAAAAAAAGTCCAAGGTCCCCCAGTTCACGGGCATGGTCGCAATACAAGTCAGCTGCCCAAGCTGCAGCCTCTCCCTGAAAACAGGCCATCACCGCTACCACCATGGCCCACTGGGATGCCTAGGCTTGCACATATTGGTCCATGTGATTAATCACCTGTCCCAGGAACATTGCCAGGTGATCCGGATGGCCATCATAGACCGCCGTTAGGGGCGGCGGGCCCCACACGACACCCAGCCCCCAGGGCCCTGGCGGCACCCCCTGGACTTGAGGGCCCTCACTTGGCTGCAACGGCTGTTGCCTGGGTCTTCCGTCCGCTTTTGCCCAGGAGCCTGAGCCACCCCGCGCCATTGTTGCTGGGGCCGGTTCCTCTGGGGGCCCCCTGTGAACTTCGCTCAGACCGGGCGGGCCCCAAAACTGTGGACTGGCCACCCAAAACCACCCTATTTGGGAACCTGTGAGGGACCACCGTCCCAAGTCCGAGTCATCAGCAACCATCCAGGGGCCAGGCTCCTGTCCTCTCACCTCTCCAAACCTGTACATGAGCACATCCATGGTCTAGCTGCCCGGGGTGGTGGAGTAGCTCCATTCCTCTCTGTTCTCCTCCATCAGGCACCGCTCTCTCCACTCCAAGGACGCCCCTCTTGGCCGGGTCACCTGTCCTTGGTCGGGTTCCTTGCGTCCCAAAGCAGAGCTCAACTACCACTCCCCTCCGTGGCCCCGACCCCCAGCCTCCTGGGAGCCAGCAGCAGGCCCCTCCGGGAGGGAGGCCTTTCCTTCCGCCTCACCGAGGGCAGCACCTCCTCCTCCACCTCCACCATCTCAATAGTCCTGGCGGTAGCACCAGCCACCTCCTCCGCAGCAGCCGCTGGAGCGGCTCCTTGCGAGCCTTCCGCCATAACCAACTCACCCTGGCGGTATCTCAGCTAGAAGAGGGCAACGCTGACTTACTTTCAGCGCCCGTCCGACGAAGCGAAAAAAACGCAATCGGAATGAGAGCTGGTTCTTCTAAGCGACATTTATTCCACAGCACAGTCACTCAAAGACAAACGAAGTCAGTGTTGGCTGCACAACACACCCAATGCTGCTAAGGGCCACATCCACCACCGTGCCCAAACCTGCCAAAGGTCACCACCCCTCTACTTAAGCACTGCCTTTTCCCATCGGCTTCCATCCCGCCCGTCACCGGACCCACCATTCCCCATTCCCGGCGTGCAGGAACCCCTGGAGGCCCAGGAGCGAGCCACCAACGGGCGGGGCCCTCCCTGGTGGCAATGCGCAGGCGCACGTGTCTCGGCCCACCGGAAGTCTTGCCAACAGTCCGTTGGCCACCAGGAGCCGGGCGTTGTGCAGTTCGCAGGCGCGTGTGTCTTAGCCCGCCAGAAGTCCTGCCAGCAGCCCGTTAGCCGCTGGGAGCCAGGGGTCGTGAACGGCCAGTGTGGAGGAGGCCGGGTAAGTGCGATGTGGTGGTCCCGGGAGATGCAGAGATGTTCAGCTGGCCATGGGACCCCCGCCGAAGGTCGGGCCTGCCAGGCCCAACACTATGCCTCCTGCTCATTTTGAATGTGTGCTTAATTTTGGGGCTTATATTTGCACTGGAAAGCTGTAAAATTCTAACAGGTTATGGGTCCAGATCCCAGCCAGCCCTTGCACACAGTTCAGACTGAAGAAAAAGATTGAGGCGCAACACAGAGCTGTAATTAAGCTGAAGGACTGTCTGAGTTAAATAAGAAAGAAAAAGGCTGCTCAGCTGAAGGCTTGCAAGATGGCTGATTTAAAGGAGAGTTCTCTGCCTCGACTGGGACAAAACAATCAGTTTATTTGGGCTGCAAAAATGGAATGCTTTCTGAAGGTTCAGGAGCTCTAGGATATTGTGATTAATCCACCCCAGGGGCAATTAGCAACTGTAGATCAATGGAGGCATGATGTGGCACTGGCTTACATCATCTTAAGTGTGGAAGATGAAAATTCTTAAATGTAGGTGACTTAAAAACTGCAAAAAGGTTGGCTGAAGTTGAGAAGTGTCCATGTAAGCATGTTAGCATGCAATATAGTGCAATTATCAAGGCAATTGTACAAAGCTCAGTTGTTGTCACAAGACAGCAAAGAAGAGTATTTGTTCCACATGCAGAAACTGTTTGTTGAATTAGAACAGCGAGGAATGCAGATTCCTAAATCTCAGAAGGTGCTGTTGGTACTAAATAGTCTTGATGAAACATGGACCATCATTTCAGCTGTTTTTGAATGCAGACCAGAACAGGAATTAAGTATGAAGGACTTAAAGCCTGTTTAATTTCTGAAGAACAGAAACACCAATCCGCAAGGAGAAATTTCTGAGGTGGGGGTCCAAGGAGCAGAGAGCGCAAAGCAGCAGACCGACTATTTACAGAGATAGGATTACATCTCAGCAGAGAATTACCAAGAAGAAAGGAGAAAAAGACATGCTTCATTTGTGGGGCTGAAACTCATTTCAAGAAAGACTATTTACAAGAAGAACAACAGCAAATGAACCAGCTGCTGTTGCAAAAGGTAACTATTGTAATAGCAGAGACAAATGGTTAATAGACAGTGGGGCTAGTCAAACAATTGTTAATAATTCTAAATTGTTTTCCAGATTGAATTTAACTGGAGGAGATCATGGCCTTAGCAAATGGCCAGAAGGCAAAAATCATGGGGAAAGGCAGTGTGCTGATTCCATGTCTGGAGGAAAGGTTTAATAATGTATTATGTGAACCTGAAATGGAGCATAATTTACTAAGTGTCTCCAGTCTTGACAAACAAGGGTATGAGACCATATTTGTAAATGGGAAATGTCTCATAAAAAGAAATGGGAATGTATGTGCACAGGGCATAAGACTGGATAATCTTTATGTGTTGCAGGCACAAAAAGTTCAATGTGCCCAAACATTTGGTAATGTGGCACAACACAGTTCATGCATTCATCTCTTGCACAGAAAGCTTGGCCATACCAGCTTCAGAGTGTTACAAAGGATGCCAGAATTTGCAGAGGGATTAACCTTGAAAGGGTGTAAGGCATACTTAGGCTGCACAGTATGTAAATCAGGGGTGTCAAACTCAATTTCATTGAGGGCCGCATCAGCATTGCGGTTGCCCTCAGGGGGCCGGGTGGGTATGGCCAGGGTGGGCGTGGCCTACTGGGTGGGCATGGCCAACTCTACATCGTTCGCATCAAGGGTGCCTATGGGGGCCTGGGCAGGAGTGGGACAGATCTGGGGGTCTCTGGCAGGAGGGGGGTCTCTGGGCCAGGGCCAAGGCAGTGGGGGCCATTCCCTCACTGTTTCCAGGATGGCTTCGCGGGCCACATGAAACCACTTCGCGGGCCGGATCTGGCCCCCGGGCCTTGTGTTTGACATGTCTGATGTAAATCATTGAAATCCAAGTTGTTCTCAGTAAGCAAAAAGAGCACAAGGCAGACAACAAGGGTTCTAGAGCTGGTGCATGCAAATTTAGTAGGACCAATGCAAGCCAGCTTGGGAGGAGCCAGGTATGGGCTGGTCATTGTAGATCACCATAACAGATTTGGGTTCTACTATTTGCTTAAGAGCAAAACAGAGGTGCTGCAGAAGTTTAAGCAATGGGTGAGCTTCACAGAAAGAAAATATAGGCAACAGGTATGCCAGCTGCAAACTGACAGATGTTCAGAATTCATGTCAACTAGCTTTCAACAGTGGTTGGGACAGTTAGGAATAAGACATAGACACACAAATCTGTACATAGCAGCTGAGAATGGTGTGGCTGAAAGATGGAATGAAGTCTTGCAGACCATGAAAGACTCACTGCTGGAGGATTCTGGTCTGAACAGGTCATATTAAGGCGAAACCATGTTGACTGCTAATTATTTGGTCAATAGGCTGTGAAGTTCCTCTATAAATGATACTCCATATCCTGTGCTATATGGGAGAAAGCCATCTCTGGCACATTTAAGAGTGTTTGGAAGCAATGGATGGGTGCATATACCAAAGACAATTAGGAAAAAAGGGCAACCAAAGGCTAAAAAGCTCAGGTTTATGGGCTATGAGCCTGGCTCAAAACGCTATTGCTTTAGTGATGGGAGTAGCATAGTAATTTCCAGATCTGCTAGCTTTGCAGAATTTGGACAGAATTGATGCAGTTTCTGGAAATGATCCACTTAGTGACAGTGATGGTGACTCACTTAATGATGGTGTCAGTGTTCAGGGAGGAGAAGCTGATAATAAGCAAGAAAAGGAATCAGAAGAAGATAGTGACTCTGATGTGAAGCAGGAAAGGGTTGACAGTCAAGAGCAGTCAATGCCACGAGGGTCATAGCGATGAAACAAGGGGATTCCACCTGACAGGTATTCTGCTGGGAAAGTAAAGTGTGTAATGTGTAGTATGAGCCAAGAAACTATCAGGAAGTATTGGAGCAAGTGAATGGAAAGAGACCATGGACAAAGAAACGAAATCCATGGATCAACATAAAGTGTTCACCTCTATGACTTTGCCACAAGGTTACAAAGCTGCAGGATGTAAATGGGTATACAAAAAAAAGTGTTACCCAACAATGAAGTCCAATATAAGGCAAGATTAGTAGCACAGGGATTTTCACAGAAGAAAAACATGCACTATGATGAGGTATTTGCACCAACAATAAAAAGTGAAACTATAAGGTTGACACTAGCATTGGCAATGGCACAGGGACATAAAATTTGGCATTTTGATATAACCACAGCATTCCTCAATGCAGAGTTGGAGGAAGAAATTTACATGATTCAAGCACCAGGGTATGAAAGTAAAAAGCCTGGCACTGTGTATAAACTGAACATTTGTGGGCTGAAGCAATCAGCCAGAAACTGGAACATTTGTTTAAATGTGGCATTGAAAGGTCTTGGGTTCAAGAGTTGTAAGGCTGATGGTTGCATACATACTGCAAGGTTCTATGGTGCAGATTTCCAATTATTGGCCTTTGTGGATGATCTTTGCTTTATTGCAAAGGATCTGGAACAGATGTAGGAATTTGCTAATCAATTGGAGAAAACGTGTCTTAATCCATTTATATTTCATTTCTAACTATTTCCTCTGAGCTAACCCCAAATTTCATCTCCCTCTAGATTCTGCCATTCCCAAGGGAGAGAAGGAACAGGCATGGAACTTTATGGCTTTCACTTCCTCCCTTAAATGTAACTTTTGTTTATTCCTCCTGCCTGCTATCCATCACAATATAATCAATTGCTTACTCACTAGGCATTCCTTCTCAAACTACAGGCAACTAGGAAAGGGGGTGGGAAAGGGAAAAATGCAACCCTCCAGCATCTGGTTTGTTTCTCCGAATGAAGGATGAGGAAGGTGGAAATGATCCTGCTGCAAACGGACTGTTATCTCTCTTTTCCCACGATGGACATACCAGCTGGAGCTTGGCTGATCTGGAACTGACCAAATGAACTGTGGGGTGGGGTTTTGCTTGGAGACACTTTAAAAATATTGATCTATGAGGGAATTCCTCAGATCCTGTCTATTATGCCTGCTATCTCCTATTTCTTAGTAAAAGTTCCTGTTTGGAAAATCTTGTCTCCAAGAGTCCTTCTTTCTTAAGATGAGGGCTGAAGTGGGTTCTGACATTAGACAGGATCTGCATTAAGAGTCAACCTGGAAGGAAGAATCTTACTGGGGGACTTTGCAAAAAATATATTGTCTACCAATGAGGCAGGGAAAGAGGGAAGCCCAATGGAAAGGGTGCTTTCCCCCTGACTGAAATCTCACCAACTATCAGGAGCTGAAGCGTCATATTCCTCCGGGGAAGAGGTGGTGGAGATGCACAACCACAAACCACGGTGGTCGATGGGCATTGGAAGCAAAAGCAAGTGGCAAAAGGCATCATGAAAAGTGACCCTGAGATAGGGCAGCAACCATCCGGAATGGAAGCAAGAGATGGAGAATTCCCTGCACGTCAGCAGGGAGAACGGGAGTAATGCACCACAGTCAGACTGGATCCTAGAGAAAGCTATTGATCTGATGAAAAAAAAAACCTTGGCTCTCTCAGTCCCACAGCCACACCAGCATCTGGAGCTGCAGCTGGAGAGACAGTGGGGGGATTCGGAACCTGTAGCACCAGGGGAGTCCACTGAACCCGAAGCTACCACCTCAGCAGCACCCATCTCCCACCAATCAGCAGATGGGGATCAGGATGGGGGGGCAATACCGCCAGCGGCAAAGGCACCAATCCATTCAAAGACTCCCGCCTCTGGAAGCGAAATTCAGGGGGGAGCTGCCACACTTGGGGTTTTCCCTAACTCAAGTCCTCAGTTATATGGAAGAATACAGACAAGACATCCTCAGCAACAAAGTCTGCATTTGTATCATGCAATCTGCCCTGGATGGACTGGCCGCAGACTGGGTGGTGAACCTGCATGACTCTGATGCCCCAGAACTCAACGACTTCAAACAGTTCATGTCATCCTTGAGAAGACAATTTGAGGACCCCCTGGCTCATCGTAAGGCCTGTGAGAGAATCAAAATGGTGAGGCAGGGCAGATGGCCAATGGCAGAATATATACAAGAATTCCGGGCCATTGCCAACAAGCTGAACTGGCCAGAAGACATCCTCCTTAGCCATTTCAAAGACAGGCTAAACTACGACCTGTATGATGCTTGCCTGCCTCGAGGGGCCCACACCACCTTGATGACTGGTATGTCCTGGCAGAGGAGGCAGAGATAGACCTACTGAAGAGGCACCACTGAGGAAAACTATGGGGCCGCCCACCTCCCGAGCAGATGCACGAGCCAGCGAAACCACCGGCTATGGCTAAAAAAATCAGCGGGCTCCTCAAAAGCCCTTCAGCACAAATCAGACCCCCCACCAGCCAGGAAATCAGGAAAGTCCCCAGCCAAACCAAAAGACTCCACCATGAGGGGGATAGAGGCTGTAGAGTCTCCATCCCCTGCCAAGGAATGGAAGGGAACTCCGGCCTACACCGCAGTCACAGTGGACATCTTGAAGGACAGCTCGGAGGGCGAAACCCTGGTAAGTGGATCCATTACACCCATCCTCAAGACAGTGACTATATTAGCTCCCTTCATGCCTGAAGCTGTCAAAGTAAAAGCTTTAATAGACTCTGGCTGCACCCATTGCCTCATTAGCCTGACACTAGTGGGGAATTTGGGCATTCTGGTGAGGAGACTAAAGCAACCAATCTCCTTTGGCCAGTTAGATGGGTCCATAGCAGGGGGGGGTACCAGCTACCCTAGCCACCTTACCAGTTCACCTGTCCCTGGGGACTCATGAGGAAGATATAACATTTGTAGTGACTCCAGGCATGGAATGCCCAATAATTTTAGGGCTGGAATGGTTAAAGAAATGGAACCCCTGGGTAAATTGGAGGACAGCAGAACTCAACTTCCCAGAGGGAGAGCAGGTGAACTTAAAACCCCAAAGCACCCCCCCCCCCCCAAACCCAAGGAGTAGAGACAGCATCAGTGGGAGAAGAGAGGGGTTTTCCAGAAATACCAGAAGAATACCGGGACCTTGCTGAAGTTTTCAGTGAGGAACAGGCAGATGAGCTCCCTCCTCACCGACCCACAGACTGTGCTATAGAAATCAAATCCGGGGCAAAACTCCCAAAGCCCAGGCTGTACTCCATGAGCCCTAAAGAGATGGAGGAGATGGAAAGATTCATAAATAAAAACTTAGAAAGGGGATTTATTCAGTCTGCCAAACCCAAAATGGCTGCTCTGATCCTATTTAGGGAGGAGAATAGCACTATGCATTTGTGCGTAGATTACTGCACCCTGAATGCAATTAGTGAAAGTAATCTGTATCCCCTACCCCTCATGAAGGATATGCTATCCCACCTATCGAAAGGAAGGATTTTTACCAAACTAGACCTAAGAGAAGCATACTACCGCATTAGGATCAAGGAAGGGGATGTATAGAAGACCGCATTCAATTGTCCAATGAGTTGCTACCAGTTCAAAGTTCTGCCATTTGGACTGCAAGGGCCCCCCACAGTTTTTATGCAATTTACCAATGAAGTGCTAAGAGAGCACCTATTTAAGGGGGTCCTGGTTTACTTAGATGACATCCTTATCTTCACTGAGACCAAAGAGGAGCATATTAATCTAGTCAGAGCAGTTCTAAAAAAAATTGCAGACCGCCCACCTATATGCAAAATTATCCAAATGTGAATTCCACCCGAAAAGAATAGACTACCTGGGGTATTGCATATCCCCACAAGGCATCAAAATGGACCCTGAGAAAGTCAGGGCAGTATTAGAATGGGCACCACTCTGCACAAGGAAGTAATTGCAAAGTTTCCTGGGTTTTGCAAACTTCTACCACCAATTCATCCCTTCATTCACCCAAATAGCCCTGCCCCTCATGAACTTGTTGAAAATGAGGGGGGGGTAGTGAAACCTAGCCAGCCCCTGGACAATGGAATGTGAAGCGGCATTTGAGAGGCTAAAGAGACTTTTTTCTGCCAAACCCATACTGAGACACCCGGACCATGATAAACATTTTGTAATACAGGCAGACGCAAGCGATGTGGTGGTGGGAGCTGTATTATTACAGGAAAATGATGAGGGGGCACTGCAACCGTGTGCATATATGTCCAGGAAACTCAGAGACAGAACAACGTTGAGCTGTGTGGGAAAAGGAGGCGTACACTGTGAGGTGGTCATTACTTACATGGCATCATTTCCTTGAAAGAAATAAAATCTCCTAAAGCTCTAAAAACACCCAGGAAACTCACTCCTAAGCCCGCTGGTCTCAGCACTTTCACTGATTCCATTTCACACTTAAACACTTACCGGGGGAAAAGAATTTCCTGGCAGATGCACTGTCTCGCATGCCCCAATATAACAGCACACGAACCACTGACTCTAAACCACTTGTGCCTGAACAACAACTGGCAGTGCCAGTAACCACCAGGGCTGAAGCTAAAATAAAGCCACAGGTGGATAGGCAAACTGGAATTGAATTCCGAAAGTCTTTGGAAACTGATGAATGGTTCCAGAAAAATAGACATGTGTGCACAATCAAAGATGGGCTACCCTGGGTGGGGGAGAAGTTATATCTACCTGCCACCCAGAGGATCTATTTCATGCAGTTGTGCCATGATACAAAATCAGCAGGACATTTTGGGTTTGTAAAAACTTTACATTTAACTAAAAGGCAATTTTGGTGGCCATCCATGAAAAAGGACATAGAAAGCTATGTGGCCAGCTGCCAAACATGTGCAATGGCTAAGAGGCTGCAGGGGAACTCACCTGAACTGTTACAACCAGTGGCAAAACCCTCAGCTCCCTGGAAAGAAATAGCCATGGATTTTATAGTGGAATTACCAGAAAGCAACAGGAACACTGTCATCTGGGGTGGGGGATGGGGTTTATGGATTTGTTTTCCAAACAGGTGCACTTTATCCCTTGCCAAAAGATTTCCACCACAAAAACCTTAGCAAAACTATTTGTCCAGCATATTTACAGACTGCATGGAGCAACCCAACACATCATATCTGATAGGGGAGTGCAATTTACATCAAACCTTTGGAAGGAATTTTTATCCCTCTTAGGAACTATTCAGGGGCTGTCATCTAGTCATCATCCTCAGGCGAATGGCCAATCAGAATGTGGGAACTCAGTATTTGAGCAATACTTAAGATGCTTTATTAATTTCCAGCAAACAAATTGGACAGACCTTCTCCCCTTTGCAGAAGTTGCTTACAATAAGGCAGTCCACTCCAGCACAGACTAGACTCCTTTTCAAATAGCAACCAGTCAACGTTTCAACCCTATGCCAGAACTAATCCCAAATGAACCAGAAACCCCATCGCTGAAAGAATGGATTGCACAATTGCAAAACACCTGGCCAATCATTAGGAAAGCTTTAGATGAAGCTAGGAAAGCATACAAGGCACAAGCAGACAAAAAGAGAGTTGAACCCACACCATTCAGGGTAGGAGAGATGGTATATTTATCTAAAAAATACCTAAAATCCCTACAGCCCTATAAAAAACATGGACCAAAATATATAAGACCTTTTCCAATTAAAAGAATCATAAACCCAGTAACAGTAGAATTAGAACCACCCCAAAATCTTAGGGAAATACACCCAATCTTTCACTGCAGTTTACTAAAAAGGAAACAACAGTCATATTTACGGCCAAAAACACCACCACCACCACCACCACCACCACCTCCTATCATGGTTGAAGGAGAACAATACTTTGAGGTAAAAGGAATCCTAGATTTGGACTTCCGGTTTGCCTACAGCTGTAAAATGGACATCTGGAGGATGGCTCCCATCTTCCACGTCCAGATTTGCATTGCTGGGGGGTTCTAGAGGGACTGAAGAGTCGCCCTGGAGGGGTGTCCAGACAGAAGGGGATTTTGCAGAAACGCAGGGGGGTGGCAGCAACCCCCTCATTAGTGCCTGTATTCCCTTTGTACTGGCGGACGAAAGACTGACCATAGGAATATGGCCAGCTCCTAAGATGCAGACAGCTGAAGTCAAAGCTAACATCAGGCAACATTAAGCAGCATGGAAGAGATGAGGGTAAGATTTCTCTCTTGTACCTCAATCATCTTTTTTTCACATAATTAAGCTGCTAAGTACTTTTCCCCCTTGGAAGGTGGCGAATAAATTCAGGGGTGTGGTTTTTTTTAAAAAAAAAACATTTAAGGAACAAATAACAAAAGAAAAGTATTCTTAAAGTACTTGGAGGACACCCAATGGCTAAATTTGAAATTGCAATTCTGATTTTCTCGTTAAAGAAAAAAAAAACAACCCAAGATAAAGAATAATCTTGAACATCAGGTATGAGAGTCTACAATGGAAGATTTTCAAAAACAAATTCATGCTCTGTGGGAAATATCCTACCAGACTTATCAGTTTCTTTCTACAGCTGGCGATGAAATAAGAGCCTTTGGAAAAGATTTAGAAAGTATCTCGATAAAACTAACCCAAACTCAGACTGTGATTACAACTAATATTTTATTGGGACAGGACTCAATAGAAGAAATTGAACAATTAAATATATTGGCAGAAGAATTGAATAGTCAACAAATACAGTTTTCTGAAGATGGTGATGAAGAAAATATGGAAGGATGTTTACTTGGACCTGGACAATTGTATCAAGAGGTGAAAATAATAAGATTTGGTGCTATTGGCAGATTCTTTAACTCTTCAAAGGTGAAGATTGGAGGTCCACCTCAACATGATACAGTAATACAAGAATGCTTTGATGACCTGGAGGCAAAGAAGCATAAAATGACATGGCAAAGGAAGAAAGCAAGAATAAGATTGAAGAAATATGAACATTTTTAAGAGGCCTGAAATAGATAATATTAAAATAGACAGGAGAGTACTGGGATTACGAGAATGGTTTGATGAGTAGATTAAAAATATTGATCACTTAACAAAAATAATAATAAAGATAAAAGATAAAAATACAAATGAATAAATATTAACATTGAAATATTGATTTTTTAAAATGATATGGGTTAAGATGTATATATGTTAAGAATGATAGAATGTAGCTAGTATATTTGGATGCAGAGATATGAAGGATGTATTGAATGTTAAAATGGAACAAATTTTAGGTAAGGTTTAATAACTTGCGCACAGACACTCATGCGCTCGTGACCTCCCGGTTAGACTACTGCAACACTCTCTACATGGGGCTGCCCTTGAGGACCACTCAGAGGCTTCAGCTGGTGCAGAATGCAGCCGCGCGAGTTGTGATGGGGGCTTCCCGATACTCCCATGTAACACCTCTGCTCTGCGAGCTGCATTGGCTTCCGGTTGCCCTCCGGGTGAAATTCAAGGTGCTGGTGATGACCTATAAAGCCCTAAATGGCTTGGGTCTGGGATATCTGAGGGAACACCTGCTGCTGGCATCAAGCTCCCTTCGTCCTGTGTGCTCCCACAAGGAGGGCCTTCTCAGGGTGCCGCCTGCAAAGGATTGCCAGCGGGCAACACCCAGGGGGAGGGCCTTCTCTGTGGGCATACCTGCCCTTTGGAACCAGTTACCTGTAGAGCTCAGGACTGCCCCTGATTTTTGTTCATTCCACCGGGACGTGAAGACCTGGCTCTTTGAGCTTTCCGGCCAGGACTGAGAATTTTTAATTTTTAACTTATTGTAACTGGGTTTTTAATCAGTTATAGGGGTTTTAGATTTTTAATCAAGGATAATTTAATCTATTTTAATTGTTATTAACTTTTTGTATTGTAATGTTGTTTTAATTGCCTTGTGAACTGCCCTGGGTCCTATGGGAGAAGGGCGGTATATAAGTTCAATAAATAATAATAATAATAATGTTATGTGGAAACTATAAATGAGAAACAACAATATTTTATTGTCCTCTTTTCTTTTCCCTCCTTCTTTCTTCTTTCTTTTTTTCTTTTCTTTTTTTTCTCCTTGCGATTTATATTTTAATGATTACTATTTTAAATATAGTAAAATTGATATAGATATGGAAATGAGATTGAGAACTGGATTACAGTATTAAGTATGGAAGAGAATTGTATAAAGGAAAAAGAGGTTATTTAGTAATATGAAATCAAAATCTTAAATGTTTTAATTTTAATAGTAATACAAAATTAAAGCTAGAAAAAATAGATAAGGTGTTTGATGTTTTAAAGATGGAATGTTAAAATGAAATATATTAAAAGATCGATGGATATACATTAAAAAAATAAAATAAACTATTAAGTGATTGGTGGATAGCAATAAAAATGTTAACTTAGATAAGATAATATATATCAAAGAAAAAAGAGAGAGGAAGTATTGGCTATAATAATGTGGAGATTTGTAATAATATGTATTTGTCTGAAAATGGAACTATTGTAACTCGGACACCATGTTGCTTTCTAAAGATATTATTGTAAATATTAAAAAACTAATAAAATATTATAAAAAAAAGAAATCCTAGATTCTAGAAAGTACCATGGAGCAATTCAATACCTAGTAGATTGGAAACACCTTCCCTCCTCAGAAAATGAGTGGGTCAATAAACATCATATTAGAGCACCTAAGTTGCTAAAGAGGTTTCATACAGCATATCCCAACAAACCAGGCTAACATCTATATTTTTGTTTCCTCTACAGTTAGAGCTAACCCCAAATCTCATCTCCCTCTAGATTCTGCCATTCCCAAGGGGGAGAGGGAACAGGTATGGAACTTTATGGCTTTCACTTTCTCCTTTAAATATAACCTTTGTTTATTCCTCCTGCCTGCTATCCATCACAATATAATCAATTGCTTTCTCACTAGGCATTCCCTCTCAAACTATGGGCAACTAGGAAAAGGGGTGGGAAAGGGAGAAATACAGGTGAAACTCAAAAAATTAGAATATCGTGCAAAAGTTCATTTATTTCAGTAATGCAACTTAAAAGGGGACACTAATATATGAGATAGACTCATTACATGCAAAGCAAGATAGTTCAAGCTGTGATTTATCATAATTGTGATGATTATGGCGTACAGTTCATGGAAACTCCAAATCCACAATCTCAGAAAATTAGAATATTACATGCAATCAATAAAACAAGGAGTGCACATAGAACAATATCGGACCTCTGAAAAGTATAAGCATGCATATGTACTCAGTACTTGGTTTGGGCCCCTTTTGCAGCAATTACTGCCTCAATGCGGCGTGGCATGGAAGCTATCAGCCTGTGGCACTGCTGAGGTGTTATGGAAGACCAGGATGCTTCAATAGCGGCCTTCAGCTCTTCTGCATTGTTCGGTCTCATGTCTCTCATCTTTCTCTTGGCAATGCCCCATAGATTCTCTATGGGATTCAGGTCAGGCGAGTTTGCTGGTCAATCAAGCACAGTAATCCCACAGTCATTGAACCAGGTTTTGATGCTTTTGGCAGTGTGGGCAGGTGCCAAGTCCTGCTGGAAAATGAAGTCAGCATCCCCATAAAGCTCGTCTGCAGAAGGAAGCATGAAGTGCTCCAAAAACTTCTGGTAGACGGCTGCGTTGTCCCTGGACTTAATGAAGCACAGTGGACCAACACCAGCAGATGACATGGCTCCTCAAATCAACACAGACTGTGGAAACTTCACACTGGACTTCAAGCATCTTGCAGTGTGTGTCTCTCCATTCTTCCTCCAGACTCTGGGTCCTTGGTTTCCAAATGAGATATAAAAGTTGCTCTCATCAGAAAAGAGGACTTTGGATCTCTAATCAACATACCAGGTCTGTTTTTCTTTAGCCCAGGTAAGACGCTTCTGACGTTGTTTGTTGTTCAGGAGTGGCTTGACAAGAGGAATACATTTGAAGCCCATGTCCAGGATCCATCTGTGTGTGGTGGCTCTTGATGCACTGACTCCAGCCTCAGTCCACTCCTTGTGAAAGTCCCCAACACTTTTGAATGGCCTTTTCCTGACAATCCTCTCCAGGCTGCGGTCATCCCTGCTGCTTGTGCACCTTTTTCTTCCACACTTTTCCCTTCCACATAACTTTCTATTAATGTCCTTTGATACAGCACTTTGGGAACATCCAACTTCTTTTGCAATTACCTTTTGAGGCTTTCCCTCCTTATGGAGGGTGTCAATGATGGTTTTCTGCACAACTGTCAGGTCAGTAGTCTTCCCCATGATTGTGATTCCTACTGAACCAGACTGAGAGACCATTTAATGGCTCAGAAACCCTTTGCAGGTGTAATGGCTTAATTAGCTGATTAGAGTGGGAGTTTGAGCCTAGAATATTGCACCTTTTCACAATATTCTAATTTTCTGAGATTGTGGATTTGGGGTTTTCATGAGCTATATGCCATAATCATCACAATTATGACAAATCATGGCTTGAACTATCTTGCTTTGCATGTAATGAGTCTATCTCATATATTATTTTTTCCTTTTAAGTTACATTACTGAAATAAATGAACTTTTGCACGATATTCTAATTTTTCGAGTTTCACCTGTACAACACTCCGGAATCTGGTTTGTTTCTCCGAATAAAGTGTGAGGAGGGTGGAAATGCTCCTGCAGGAAACAGATTGTGTTTTTTTTTATTGAAAGGTTTTACAATACATTTTTGAATACAATCCCCCCTCCTCCCCCTAACCTCTCCTCAACCCCTCCCAACCCAACCCTCCCCCCTCCCCGACTTCCCAGAGCTGAATACAGGGTATAAAATACAAACAAACATAATCTAAAATATGCTAACAACAATAAAACATTAAATTCTATTGCACTTTAACTCTTAGTAAAATAACTACTAACTAATTATACATCATATAAATCCACTACTTATTCAAATGCTAAATGAAACTTTTTAGTCCCATATTTATTCTGAATATAATCAATCCATCTCCTCCATTCCACAATGTATCTTTGTTGCGATTGGTCTTTCAAATACGCTGAAATCTTTGCCATTTCCGCCAAGTTAGAAACTTTCAAAGTCCACTCTTCTATAGTCAGCAGTTCTTCCTTCTTCCAATATTGCGCTACTAAAAGTCTCACTGCCGTGATTAAATTCAACATCAACTTAATATCTATAACAGTGGTATCTGTAATAATACCCAATGAAAACAATTGCGGAGAAAACTTTATCCTTTTCTTAAATATCTTTTGCATATTCCACCAAATTTTAATCCAAAAAGCTTTAAGCTTTTTACAAGTCCATCATATATGAAAATACGTTGCATCCTCACAACCACACCTCCAACATTTGGGCTGGCAGTTCGGATCCATACTTGCTAATTTTTTAGGATCTAAATGCCATCTATAAAACATTTTATAAAAGTTCTCTCTTAAATTTTGGGCCTATGTAAATTTTACATTTCTAACCAAAATCTTTTCCCAAGTATCCATTGTTATAGCTTCTTGAACATTCTGAGCCCACTTTATCATACAGTCTTTAACAAGTTCCGTTTCTGAATCAATTTCCATCAATGCATTATATATCCTTTTTATATGTGCTTGACCTTGATCTCTGATTTGTTTCACCAAATTATCATCAATCATCAAAAAACCAACTTTCTGGTCCTCTTTCCACTTTGCCTGTAATTGCCCATACTGAAACCAAGTTTGTACAATCTTTTCTTCTTTTAAGATGTTATATGGCTTTATATGGTTTTTAATCAATTGATTCTTTTCAAGGTATAAAACACAAAAGAAAATGAAAATAGTGTGAAGTGGGGGAGAAAAAAAGGAAGAGAAAGAGATGAAGAGAGAAGGGGAAGAAAAACATTGACTTGCAACTCTTTTTTTTATAGTGCAATAAAATTAAGACACAAAGGGACGCGGTGGCTCAGTGGGTTAAAATGCTGAGCTTGTCGATCAGAAGGTCGGCAGTTTGGCGGGTCGAATCCCGAGTGCCGCGTAACAGAGTGAGCGCCTGTTACTCGTCCCAGCTTCTGCCAACCTAGCAGTTCGAAAGCATGTAAAAATGCAAGTAGAAAAATAGGGACCACTCCGGTGGGAAGGTAATGGCGTTCCGTGCGCCTTTGGCGTCTAGTTATGCTGGCCACATGACCATGGAGATGTCCTCGGACAAGCGCTGGCTCTTCGGCTTTGAAACGGAGATGAGCACCGGCCCCTAGTCGGAAACGACTAGCACGCATGTGCAGGGGAACCTTTACCTTTACCTTTATGGCTTTAATTGCCATACATTCCTTTCTAGACTTAAAATTTCCTTGTATGT
The DNA here is from genome assembly GCA_024449315.1 of Daboia siamensis. Lineage (NCBI taxonomy): Eukaryota > Metazoa > Chordata > Lepidosauria > Squamata > Viperidae > Daboia > Daboia siamensis. Next base: position 562,523 of record JAKJMR010017581.1, read on the forward strand.
AGTCTCATCATGTTTACATCCCACATTTATATTTTCTATTGCGTGTTTGGGTATTGCCCAAATAGGTATCTTAAAATTTAACTTATGTCTGCACTTTTTCCAAACTCGCAACAGAGCATACCTTAAAATATGTATCTTAAACACATTGTCCACCTTCTTATCATACAATAAATATGCATGCCAACCAAATAACAAATCATAACCCTCAAGATTTAATAATCTCCCTTGTGTTAAGTTAAACCAATCACTTATCGATGACAAAGGAGCAGCCTCATAATATAATTTAAAATTAGGCATTTTAAGACCGCCTCTTTCATGCGTATCTTGCATTATCTTAAATTTAACTCATGGCTTTTTCCCTGCCCAAACAAATTTATTAATTCTTTTTTGCCATTCCTCCAAATTTAAATCCTTTTTAAGTATAGGTATCATTTGAAATAAGAATACAAATTTTGGCAATACATTCATTTTCACTGTTGCAATTCTTCCCAATAAAGATAATTGTAGTTTTTTCCAGCTATCTAATTCTTTTTGTATTTTTCCCCATAACTTTTCAAAATTATTTTTATATAACTTCACATTTGAAGCTAACAAATATATCCCCAAATATTTAATCTTTTTAACTATTTCAAATCCCGTTATCTCTTCTAAAACAGTCTTTTGTGATAAAGTCATATTCTTAGACAATATTTTAGTTTTTGGTATGTTTATCTTAAATCCAGAAACTTTCCCATAAAACATTATTATCTCCATCAATTCTACAATTGAATAATCCGGCTGAGTTACTGTAACAACCAGGTCATGCGCAAACGCCTTCAATCTATAATCCTGATCTCTTATTTGAATTCCCCTATTTTTGTTCGAATCACGTATTTTAATCAGTAATATTTCCAATGTTAAAACAAATAATAGAGGTGACAACGGACACCCCTGCCTTGTGCCCTTTTCAATATTACATGGTTCAGTCAAGCTGTTATTTACTATTATATGGGCTGTTTCCTTTTGGTATATTGCCCTAATTGGTTGTAAAAAATTTTCCCCAAATTCCATTTTCTCTAATACTTTCATCAAAAATTGCCAATCCAATTGATCAAAGGCTTTTTCAGCATCCAAAAAGATCAGCGCTGCGGGGATCTGGTTGTTTCTTTCCAAAAATTCCAATAAATCTACAATATGTCTCACATTATTCTTCATTTGTCTACCACTTATAAATCCAGTTTGATCACTATGAATCACTTGTTGTATTACCCTCATTAATCTATTAGCTAAGATTTTAGCAAATATCTTGTAATCAGTATTCAAAAGCGATATTGGTCTATAATTTTTAGCTTGGGTGGCATCCTGATCTTCCTTCGGAATCAAAGAAATAAAAGCAGTCTTCCAGGATGGAGGTACCCCTCCTCCCATTTGAATTGTCTGAAACAATTCTCTTAAAGGCTTGACCATTTCTAACTGTAAATTTTTATAATACACAGCAGTCAATCCGTCAGTACCCGGCGCTTTACCCACTTTCAATTGTTTAATTGCTAAAAAAATTTCTTCATCAGTTATCAATTGATTCATCCCTTCCTTTTGTTCTTGTGTAAGAACAGGAATATTAGCTTTTGTCAAATAATCATCTATATCTACATCTCTAATCTTATCTCTAGCATACAACTTAGAATAAAAATCAACAAAAGTCTTTTTAATAACTCTGCTGATACACTTCTTTACCCTTATGTTCTATTTTATCTATATTAGAAGCCCTTTGCTTCTTCCTTAACAAGTAAGCTAACCATCTACCTGGTTTATTAGCATTACAAAAACTATTATGTCTAGTAAATTGCAAATTAGTTGCCACTTGATCTGCCATTAACTTGTCAAACTGACCCCTTAATAAAGTAATTACCTCTTTGATCTTCCCATTGGATGGGTTCAGAATTAAAGACTTTTCTTTTTCCTTAATTTCATCCTCTAATTCTTTCTTCCTAAATTCCAATTTACGTCTATGTTTATTATTCAAATATATTAATACACCTCTCATATAAGCTTTACTTGTGTCCCAAACCATCTCAATAGAAGTACCTTTATGCATATTAATTTTAAAAAATTCCTTCATCTGTTTTTTACACTCTTCCACATTTTCCTGGTATCTAAACAAATTTTCATTTAAGAAAATTTTCATTTTCATCTCTGTTATCTTTTTCTATCTCTAACCATACTGGACTATGATCAGATATAGTTCTTGGACAAATCTTGATCTTCTTAATCCTAGAAAAGAAATCATTAGTAATTAATACAAAATCAATTCTGGAAAAAGATTGATGCCTGTCGGAGAAAAAAGTAAAGTCTTTTTCTTGCAAATTCCTTTCTCTCCAAACGTCTCTCAATTCCAGGTTGTCCTTCATCTCAAAAAAAGATTTAGGCAGTTTAGCATGACTTGGGATGCTTTTTTTAAAAAAAAAACCCTTGTCCATTTGTACATCCAAAACGCTATTCCAGTCTCCCATAAAAATACAAAATTTATAATCCCACTGAATAATCTTGCTGTGTAATAAACTGTAAAAATCTCCTTGTTGTTGATTAGGAGCATATAATCCAACCAAAAGCGTTTTCTTGCCTTCTATTAACAGTTCAATCATAACATATCTTCCTTGTTTATCTGCTTCAATTAAAGTCGCTGTCAAAGTGTTCTTAACATAAATAACCACTCCATTTTTCTTATCAATCGCAGAAGCAATAACTGTGTACCCAACCTCAAGTTTACCAAATACTTTTGATCTGATGCTCTAATATGTGTTTCTTGTAAGCAAATAAGTTTTTAAATTGCTTTAAATATTGAAATACTTTCTTTCTCTTATGTGGTGAATTTAAATCATTAACATTGCAGATTAGGAGCTTTGTCGCCATCTTTTGCGACCTGAAGCTTTTGGAGTGCCTCTTCCAAAATCACCTGCACTCTCTTAGGTCACGCTCCTCCCACCTCTTCACTATAAGTAAGTTTTTGAGGTGCCGTCACAATTCTCTGATGTTCTTGCTCTTGTCTCATTCATCTAGCAGCAGCACGTGTCATTCTTTGGTCTCTAACCTCCTTCGATGATACTGAAATTTGATCCACTCCTGTACCTTTCTGAAATTCTCCATCTTTCAGCTGCATAACTCCTTCAGCACCTTGTGTGCTCTCACTTTGTGGTTGATGCTCTCCTTCGCCATTCTTCTTTTTAGATTCCAAAAGTGGTGTAGGGACTGCCTTTAGGACATTAGCATAAAAATCAGGTGCCTGTAACACCGTGAGAAGACGATGTCTCGTGCCTGCATACCTCACCACCATACCCACTGGAATCTCCCATCTGAACTGAATATCCCATCTTCTTAATTCTTCTGCCAAAAAAGCAAACTTCTTCCTTCTCCTTAAAATTCTTGGAGGGATCTCTTTTAAAATTAAAACTTCTTGTTCTGCAATTGCGAATTTGCTATTATAAAAAGCTTGAATAACCTCATTTCTAATTGCTCTCTTTGTAAAATAAACCACCACATCTCTGGTAATTTCCTTTGTCTTGCAATCCATGAATTAACACGAAATATTTTATCTATATCCTCCATGATATCATCTGCTGAACGCCCCAAAACGCCTTCCAAAGCTTCTGAAACTACTTTTTTCAAATTTTCCTTAGAATTCTCTTTTAAACCTCTAATTCTCATGGCGAACTCCCTCTCTCGGTACTGCACCAAGGTTAAATCGTCATCAATCTTATCCATCACAGTTTCAGCCTCTGTCATTTTAGCATCTAATCTGGTATTATTTTGGCTGAGATCTTCCACTCTCTCGTCCAAACGCTCTATACAAACAGCCATGCCTTGAAATGCAAGTAAGATGTCTGCCCTCATTTCTGTAAGCTTCTCCTCCATATGTTCAGCTAATTGTTGGGATTGCTTTTTCAAAGCCTCTTGCAAAACATCCTGGAAATCTTTTACTGTCAAGGCTGGTGCAGGTGCAGGGGGGGGGCATTAAAGCCTGATTACTGCACTGGGGAAGCCCCCGCGCTTCTGGGAACTTTAGATGATTTGGCAGCCATTTTCACCCACTTAATTCTGTTGTGCACTTTCACTTTTTAAAATCTCCACAAAATCCACTGAGTTAAAGATCATATACTTGCTCTGACATGATTCTCCTGTACAGCTCTGCCTGCATCCAAGTAATTCAAAGTTCACTCTCGCTGGCAGGGATGGTTGCTGCCTCCTGCTCTGCTCCAAAGCCCTGGAGCAGAGGCGTCCCGAGGTCCGGAGCAAACTCAGGCTTTGGGGGGGCTCAATCCTTCAACCACCAGTTTCAACTCTGGCGGTCCGGGAGAGCTCTACCCCTGCCTGGGCGCTCACCCCCTCCTCTTCTCCCGAGGAGGGGGCTTCCGAGCCGCCAAAACAGCTGATCGACGCTGTTTTTGGCGGTTCTACGGAGCGACGGGGTTGACAGCCTAAATGGCTGCCGGCAACGGAGCCTTGCCACCCGGAAGTCCCTGCAGCAGATTGTTATATCTTTTTTCCCACGATGGGCATACCACCTGGAGCTTGGCTGATCCAGAAGTGACCGAATGAACTGTGGGGTTGGTTTTTGCTTGGGGACACTTTAAAAATATCGATCTGTGAGGGAATTCCTCAGATCCTGTCTATTATGCCTGCTATCTCCTATTTCTTAGTAAAAGTTTCTGTTTGGAAAATCTTGTTTCCAAGAGTCCTTTTTAAGATGTGGGCTGAAGTGGGTTCTGACAAAAAGTTTGAGTTGAAATGTCTGGGTGTAGAGATACAAAAAACTGAGAAAGGTATGTTCTCAGTCAAAGAAAGAAAATTGAACAACTGTTGGAGAGATACAACATGAAGGATTGTAATTCTATTCCAACACCTATGATCATAGATTTTCACAACACTTTGGGTGAGGACAAAAGTGAAGCCTGTGATCAGGAGATTATCAGTCAGCAATAGGGAGCCTGTTATATTTGTCACAGTGGTCCAGACCAGATATAGCTTGTGCAGTAAGCATCTTAAGTTGCTTTACTGCCATACCAATGCAGTTGCATTGGATGGATGCGAAAAGAATTCTCAGGTATTTAAAGGAAACTCTGAATTTGGTATTCAAATACAGGTCTCTGAAGAGTTAGTTAAAATGTTATGTTGACAGTGATCATGCCATGATGTGCAAACCAGAAAGCCCAATTTTGGGTTTGTGGTATTATTTGGAGGGACTTTAATTGGATGGAAGTCCAGAAAATCAAATAACTGTAGCTATTTCTACTGCAGAGGCAGAATTTATTGCTGTCTGAACTGTGTTCAGAGGTAACCTGGTATATACAGCTGGTAAAGGATTTAATTATAGAAGTTAAAGCTGTAACAGTGTTTGAAGATGATGCTGCTTGCATTAAAATGGCAACAGGCGACAAGAGTGAAAAGTAGAAACAAGCATGTGGACATTAAGTATTGTAATGTCAGAGAAGCCATCAAAAGTAAACTAATTTGCTTGTTTCATTGTTCTTCAGATGATAATCTGGCAGATGTAATGACCAAGCCATTGGGTGGACTACACCATGAGAAAAGTATTATTTGGTTTTACGTGTATTCCAGTCATAAAGGGTGGAGTGTCATAAGAAATTTTATGAGCTGGAATAGCCATAGCAACAAACCAACCAACGAGAACTGTTTTTGATTAAGACACATTATTGGCTTTGAGGCATGTGATCCAGCCTGTCTTAAGTCTTCTCTGTTGTTCTTTTTCTGATCTCCAATTAAGAGTTGTTGATGTTCTCCAGAGCTGAATGAAACTGTATCATGTTTATATATATTTTATAAAGTTTTTCTAAACTATGCTCATTTAAATGTGTGCTTAATTTTTTGGCTTATTTTTGCGCTGGAAAGCTGTAAAACTCTTAACAAGGCCAAATGTCAGAAATCAAGGATAGGAAACAAGTCTTTGGGAGAAGAACCACAACCCTTTCAGAAAGAAAAGCAATCATCTTAACAAAGTGATCGTCTGTTCAAACTCTAAAGGTCTGTATGGTTACACAGCAATAATCCTTACCACCTTTGTACAGAATTATTTGTGATAGCCAAGCTGTCATGGAGAAAAAGACAAACTAGGGAGTCAAGTAAATTGTAACAGTTAATCTTCTTTTTTTTTTTTGGTAAACTTAGCTCTCAACAGTTGGGCTATACAGAATATTGCTGAATTATATACATGTAGTCCTCAGTTTATGAGCACCATTGATCCCAAAATTTGTTACTAAGCAAGACAGCTGTTACGTTTTACCCCATTTTAAATGTATTTCACCCCATTTTCTTGCCACAGTTGTTGAGGGAATTACTGCAATGGTTGGTAATATGGTTGCTAAGTGAATCTGGCTTCCCCATTGACTGCCTGTCATAACGTTGCAAAAGGTGATCACATGACTCTGGGACACTGCAACCGTCAAAAATATGAACCTGTTGCTAAACATCTAAATTTGATCACTTCACCATGTGGATGCTACAACTATTTTAAGTATGAAAAACAGTCATATGTCATTTTTTTTAGTCCCGTTGTAACTTTGATCAGTCACTAAATGAATGGCTGTAAGCTGAGAACTTCCTGTAATGAAATTGTCCTTATTGCCATCAAAATATGAAATTCATAAAAAAGAAATAAACAGTTTCATTTGGTCATATTTTTTAATGATATTTAATTCAATTTAATTGTGTAGATACAAACAGCATCTTCAACAGAAAAGAATCGGATTAAGTAAAATCTGATAGCTATGTTAATTTGGTCCAGAATGTGGTTTTAAATTTGGTAGATATGACATTATGAGCGAGTGTATTTCCCCCAGATGTGCAACATAAATACAGATGCAATAAAAAGAAGACTCATAACGAGAACTGGAACAGGGCCCCTGAAAATAAAAGAAAACAAGAGCTGTGTTAATTATAGGAATAGACAAAATCAAGTTTTAATTATGTATATAATTCTGACTGAAGAAGCTTCCTGGATGAGAAGCAAAATGTCTTCAACCCCCCCCCCCCCCCCATGAAAATCCAATTGTCTTTTTGAAAAAGCACCTTTGGGACAATATAAAATATTGTAAATTACGAAATAATTAGATAAATGCAAAATGTTCTATGTATGAACAACTCCATCCATAGAGCATCTAGTTTCAAGTAATATACCCAAAACAAAACATAAATAAAAGGAAGCTGTTTTATTCTGGATATGGGAAAAAGAATGGGAAAAAGCCAAAGCTGAAATGAAAGGAGAAAGTTAGCTCCTTGAAAAGTCTTTGTGGCATTCATGTATATCATGAAAGATTCACCACGAACTGATGTGTGAATACTAGTAGCAGCAGCAGCCAGAAGATAAAAATGCTGGGAAGATTAGAAGTGGGATGGTGGGTGTTGTGTATTAAACGGTTAAATAAGCAAGTTCCATTCCCTCACCAAGTTCGTGAGGAGAAAATGCGGCAGACCACTGACAGCTGTCAAACGGGCTGCCGCTCACTACCACGCAGGCGCGCCGACCAGCTGACTATGACAGTTGTCAAAGCGGCCGCGCAGGCGCAGCTCAATGACAGCTGTCAGGGTGCAGGAAGCCGCGCATGCGCAGAAGCAACCTAGCCATCAAAAGTTACCAGCTGGCCAGAGGCGCAGCTCGTTGACAGCTCGCGGCTGTCAACAGATACCACACCTGATTGGCCGCAGGCACGTGGCAGGAGAACGTTGCACTGTTATTGGTTATTGTTTGTTCTAGTTGTGTATAAATAGCAGGGAGTCCCGGCAGGGTTTTTTTAGCCGGTGCCTTCTCTAATAAACATCCTGAACTATGCCTGCTGTTTCCGAGTCTTGCCTTGCGCTAATTCACCTGGTGACGAAGGTGGGATGCGGGTCTGCTTAAACCGAGCTGAAGTCACAGAGCTAAAGTCGCAAGCTGAAGGAGGGAAACCGTCCCACCAGCCGATCGCTGAAGTCACTCGCTGGTCAGGGAGAGCCCTCCACCCACTCATTTTACAAGCAGACCCGAGGACCAGGACAGCACATTAAGGAGTTTGATGTCTCGCAACCAGAAGGCTGGGAATTGCACCTTGGGCAGGTCGAAGGATACCTCCTCGTAAACAAAATTTTCGAAGATCGCCCCAAGGCTGCCGCACTTCTATGCCTCAGTGGGCCGGCAGTCTACGACGTGGCCGTAGAGCTCTGCAGCCCGGACCCAGTTGCCACCGTGCCTTACACCGAGTTGGTCAACTGTCTCAACCGGCATTTCATGCCATGGCGGTCCAAACTTTACTGGCGGCTGAACTTCGCCCGTCGTTTTCAACGACCGGGCGAGTCAGCTTTATCATTCATCGCTGAAGTTCGCCACACAGCCGGCAGTTTTCGTTTCCCCAACCTAGAGGACCGCATCCAAGATCAGGTCATCGTAGGTCTGCGGAATGAACGGCTACAGAAAAAGATCAACGCCAAACCACCTCGCTGAGGTGACGCTCGAGATAATGGCGTACGAAGACAGCCACAGAGAAGTGACTCCGTCAGGCAATTCCCTCAGCGGGTCAGTCCACCAGGATCACCTGAGGAATCCCGACAACGGAACATCAGAAGAGGAATCTGGAGTAGACGCCATCTGCCCGAGTCCCAGCAACCCCCGAACACGCCGCGAGTCTGACAGAAGACCCGACAGACCAGCCGCCGGCACCAAGAATTCCCCATCAAACTGGCTCAAGTGTGCCAGCTGCGGCGGAAATCATGCCAGGGCTTCCTGCAGATTCCGGAATGCCAAGTGTCACGGCTGCGGAAGGACCGGTCACATCCGTGCTGCCTGCCGCAGCACGAATACAAAATCCCTCAATGATCTGGAAGTCGCCCCGTCAGGTAGGATGTCCCCTCAAAACTTGGCCAGGGAAAACCACAAGGCATCCATCTTGTCTGTCCGCTCGGACCAGGGGCCCTTACTCATTAACTATCTCAGGCCCAAACTAAAAATCCAAGTTCAATTACAGGGAGTCCCATGCGAGATGGAGGTGGACTCAGGGTCCTCAGTCTCCATCATATCATGGGACACACTTAAGGGAATCGCTCACCGCTGCAGACGCCACTTCCCCCTAAGTCCCTCACAAATCCTGCTTGCTGACTTCCAGGGGGCCTCTATCAAACTGAAGGGGAAAACCAAACTCAGGGTTGATTACAAGCAGTTCCACGGGGAACTCACTGTCCAAATTGCCTTAGGGAGACGTAACAGCCTCATTGGCCTCAACTGGTTCGAGGCCCTAGGAATAGAAATTGTCGGGATCAACCAGTTACAGTCCCGACACTTAGAATCTGTCTGCCACCAGTATGCAGACGTGCTCGACGGAACTTTATGCAAGTACAATGGACCCCTGGTAGACTTGAAACTGAACCCCAAAATCTTGCCTGTCAGGATTAAAGCCAGAAGGATCCTCTTTGCCCTTAAATCCAAAACTGAAGTAGAACTAGACAGACTAGTTAATCTCGGGGTGTTAGAACCAACTGAAGGAGGCACATGGGAAACCCCCATAGTCACCCCAGTAAAGCCCAACGGGGAAGTCCGTATCTGTGCAGACTATAAGGCCACCCTCAACCGAGCTTTAAACCCCCATGCCTACCCCATCCCAGCTGTCAAAGATGTCCTGTCAGCCATCCAGTCAGGCACCATCTTTGCTAAGCTCGCAATTACCGGTCTCTAAAGAGACAGCAGATGCGCAGACCATTGTCACCCACCGTGGGGCGTTCAAAGTTAACCACCTGCAATTTGGCATCGCTGTGGCACCTCGCATTTTCCAGGAGGCCATCGAAAAAACTCTCAAAGGAATTCCCGGGGTCTGCCCCTACTTTGATGATGTGCTCATTGCAGGGGAGACCGAGAAAATTCTTGCAGAAAGGTTGCAGGAGGTGCTGCACAGATTTCGCACCACTGGCCTTAAATTAAAAAAGGAAAAATGTTCCATAGGGGTTCCAGCCACTGATTTTCTGGGCTACAGAATCGACGCCCAAGGAATCCATCCCACAGATTCCAAGATTCTGGCTATCAAGGCAGCCCCACCCCCAAAAAACAAGACAGAGCTACAAGCCTTTTTGGGACTGCTTAACTTTTTACCACGCCTTCCTCCCCCAGAAGGCAACAATCGCAGAGCCCCTACATAGGCTGCTCGACAAGGAAGCCCCCTGGCAGTGGACCCAGGTCCACAATGACAGTTTCCAAAAGCTAAAACACCTCCTATCCAGTAAATCCACCGTCACTCACTACAAGGAAAAAATGCCCCTCTGCATCGCCTGCGATGCCTCCCCCTATGGCATAGGCGCAGTCCTTAGCCACCTACACACAGATGGGACTCAATCTCCCATCGCCTATTATTCTAGGACCCTCTCCAGGGCAGAGCGGAATTACGCTCAAATCGACAGAGAAGCCCTAGCAATTGTAGCAAGCATGAAAAAATTTCACGATTACCTGTACGGTCGCCCCTTTATGATCTTCACGGATCACAAACCCCTGCTAGGGCTCTTCAGGTGGGACAGGCTAACACCCCAAATCCTATCCCCAAGAATGTTGCGCTGGACCACATTCTTGGCGGCTTATTCCTTCAGGCTGGAACATAAGCCGAGGAAGCAAATGGGACACGCAGACGGGCTAAGCAGGCTGCCCGTGGCCACTCTAGACTCAAACCCAGCACCAGCCGGCCACATCCTGGCAATCCAAGAATTGCCAGACCACCCCTTGTCCGCTAAGGACATCGCCTGGGTAGAGTACTTGCCTGGGTCATGACAGGTTGGCAATCCACCTGTCCCGGACCGGAGTTTCAAGCTTTCTATATCAGATGGCATGAACTGTCAGCCCACCTAGGGTCAGGTCATCATTCTAGACCTCCACAGATCCCAAGCACTGCACTCACTCCACGACGGCCACCCAGGTGTCATCAAAATGAAGGCACTCACTCGCAGTTACTTCTGGTGGCCGGGACTGGACAAAAACATTGAGAAGCACGTAGCTGGCTGCTACATGTGCCAACAAACGAGACCCTCCCCGCCACATGCCCCCGTCCACAAGTGGGAGGTGACTAAGAACCCCTGGTCCAGGGTACACATCGACTATGCCAGCCCCTTTCAGGGCCAGAACTTCCTTATCATAGTCGACAGTTTTTCGAAATGGCTGGAGGTCATCCCCGTCTCCAGCACCACCACGGCCGCCATGATCAGGGGTTTAAGGAGGGTTTTTGCCACTCACGGGCTACCCGATGTCCTAGTCTCTGACAACGGGCCCCAATTTACTTCTAATGACTTCCAGATTTTCACCAGGAACAACTCAATTAGGTACACCACATCCGCTCCCTTCCATCCATCCTTGAACGGCCTTGCAGACGTCATGGTGAAGGCGACCAAGGATTCCCTAAGGAAGATCATATCTGGAGACTGGAACTGCCGGCTGGCTCAATTTCTCCTGGCACCCCTGCTCCACCACAGGGAAATCACCAGCCGAACTCCGCTGGGGCCGCCGGCTGGTTACAAAGCTGGACAGGCCAGCCACAGAAGCTAAACACGCCCCCCAGCCAAAAACTTTCCCGCCTGGACAACTCATCTGGGCCAGGAACCCTACGGGACAGGGGACAAATGGCTTCAGGGCATTGTGTTGGAACAAACAGGGCCAGTCTCCTACTTGATTGACGTGGGGGAAGGTCTGCACATCAGACGCCATGCAGACCAGCTTAGGACCAGGGGCCCCCAAAATCTGCCACTTCACCCTCCTCCCTCTCCACTACAAAGCCAATCTCCAGCACAGCAAAACCAGAGGCCGCCATCCCGCAACCACACACCCCCGGAGAACCTCGAAGCCCCAGATTCCACACTTCCCCCTAATGGGGGAAAGGGAGACCAGCCCGAAGGGAATCTCCGCCACTCCACCAGACTGCGAAAGGCTCCTGTGTACCTAGCTGACTACGAATGGGCCGGGAGCAGGTCAAAAGATACGAAGGGAGGAACCGCCGAAATCCAGCGAGTCAACAAAGTACAAAACAAGCAAGGGAGGGGGAAAGGGGTGTTGTGTATTAACGGTTAAATAAGCAAGTTCCATTCCCTCACCAAGTTCGTGAGGAGAAAACGTGGCAGACCACTGACAGCTGTCAAACGGCCTGCCGCTCACTACCACACAGGCGCGCCAACCAGCTGACTATGACAGTTGTCAAAGTGGCCACTCAGGAGCAGCTCAATGACAGTTGTCAGGGTGCTGGAAGCCGCGCATGCGCAGAAGCAACCTAGCTGTCAAAAGTTACCAGCTGGCCGGAGGCGCAGCTCGTTGACAGCTCGCGGCTGTCAACAGATACCACACCTGATTGGCCGCAGCCACACGGCAGGAGAACATTGCACTGTTATTGGTTATTGTTTGTTCTAGTTGTGTATAAATAGCAGGGAGTCCCGGCGGGGGTTTTTTAGCCGGTGCCTTCTCTAATAAACATCCTGAACTGTGCCTGCTGTCTCCGAGTCTTGCCTCACGCTAATTCAGTGGGCCTGTTTATTCCTCACTGTTGGTACCTAGTCCATTGCAATAAGGAATAGGCACATAAGCTATGAAGAGTAAGAGGGTGGAGGGGTATGGCATTATCAACCTTGCCATCCTGAAAAATCAGACCATAGTTAAGTCATGGTATACCTATGACACATGTGTCAAATGTGACACATCATGACATTTTGGGTAATACAAAAGCAGTCACTAACACCCAAAAACTATTCTTGGAAATATATCCCATTCTCACACAATTTTCATAAGTTACAGAGGCTGCACAAGAATGAGATGTGCTTAGGGAACAGTGTTAGCAGTGCTAACACTAAGAGCTTAAGTTGAGGCCTCAGAGCTGCCGAAAAGTACCACTGTTCTGTCACTATGGGAAGAGGAAATAACTATTTCTCTTTGAGGGAAGGCTGAAATGTCAGCAGTCAAATTAGGAATTTTTCAAATTGACATATCAAGTCAAAAGGTTTGCAATCAATACCATGGTTCCTCTGGGGTTTTGTTTCAGCCAAAACCAGGAACAATCAAAACATTCTGGATTTCTTTCTACCAAACCATAGCTAATGCACAATGGTTTGGAAAAGTTCCAGACCTTGATGATTTATTTTGACCGTTCTAGGGTACAACCCACCTGTGTGCAGGTGGTCCTCATCTTACAATCACAATTGAGCCCAACATTTCTGTTATTAAGTGAGACATCTGTAAAGTGAGTTTTGCCCCATTTTATGACCTTTCGTGCCACAGTTAAGTGAATCATTGCAGTTGTTAACATGGTTGTTAAGTGAATCTGGGTCCCCCACTGACTTTGCTTGCCAGAAGGTCACAAAAGTAATCATATGACTCCAGGATAAAGCAATGGTCATAAATAGGAGTCAGATGCCAAGCATCTGAATTTTGATCACATGACTATGGGGAATGCCACAATGGTCACAAGTGTGAAAAATGGTTATAAGTCATATTTTTCAGTGCCATTGTAACTATTAAATGAATTGTTGTACGTCAAGGACTACTTATAATTCACACTGCATGGGTAAGTTGGGGACTTGACTACAATAAGGCTTAAAGCAATTTATTATTAAAGATAAATATATCTCTAGTTAACAGACATAAATGTACTTTTTACATAAGAAACACTGTTTATTTCATTTGGGTTTGACTCCTTATTCAAGATTCTATTCACTGCATAAAAATACCTTGCTGTCAGAAGACCTCATGAACAAATTTCAAGCTCTAGATTCAAGAGCTTAAGAAATCTCAAGATCTATGTTCATTTGAGATGACAAAAGAGATGATTTTAAGAGTAAAGTGAGAATTAATTCTAAGCATCAAAAGTAGTAAGCAATCACCAAATAAAGGACCTTCGATCCTTCCGCCGTGACCTGAAGATGTGGTTGTTCCAACAAGCGGGCCTGGACTGACTAGTTTTAATTAGCTTTTTACTGATTTTTAAATTGTCATATAATTATTGTATTTATTGTTTAATTCTTTTTTAAATTTTCATTTTATGTTTTTAATTTTTATTGTTGTGCGCCGCCCTGAGTCCCTAGGGAGAAGGGAGGCATATAAATTTAATAAAATAAATAATAAAATAAAATAAAATAAAATAAAATAAAATGTTTACCAAACTTCTGTTCCTACTCCTCACCTGGGAATTCTGTTGAACCAAGCTTTTTCTTAGTGCTCTCCACATTTGCACTCACTTCCATTATGATAAAGTGTTTTGGGGAAGGACTACATGGTTTCATGCCTTCCCTCTACATTTGACTCATTACAGTTTGCCTATCGGAAGAACCGCTCTGTAGAAGATGCACTTTCCTATGTGCTTCATCTTAGCTTGGCACACCTGGAGGGAAGAATACTCACGTGCAAATGCTGTTTGTGGATTTTAATTCAGCATTCAACACAATCATCCCTCAGCATCTGGTGAACAAACTGGGCCTATTAGGTTTAATACTCCTTTATGTAATTGGATACTTGATTTCCTTACTGATAGGCCCCAAGTGTGCAAGTTGGAAAGAAAGTTTCCAATTCCACCTCGAGTACAGGTTCTCCACAGGGCTGTGTCCTGAGTCTGCTACTGTTTACTTTGATGACTCACAACTGCTGTGCCAAATCTGCTACGAATCATATTGTGAAGTATGCAGATGACACAGCACTGGGTGTCTTATCCGGGATGACAATGAAGATGCTTATAGGGAAGAGGTGAAAGCTCTGGTGGACTGGTACAATAAAAGTAACCTGGTTCTAAATGTTGATAAAGGAGATCATTGTGGATTTTAGAAAGAGCCGGCATAGTCATACTCCACTCAGTATCAAGGATGCAGCTGTAGAGGTGGTCAACAGTATCACATATCTGGGGGTGTAGATAACTAACAATTTGAATGGGTCTCTCCACACATCATCCTTAGTAAAGCGTAAAAACCAGTGTCTGCATTTCCTGTGTCAGAGAGCACATCTTTCTCCTTCTGTCCTGACCACTTTTTACAGAGGCACAATTGAAAGCATTTTAACCAACTGTATCACTGTCTGGCAGCAGTGCCTCAGATAAAAAGTCTATACAGAGATTGGTAAGGACAGTTGAGAAGATCATAGGAAACTTGCTTCCTAGTACTCAGGATGCTGCTTATAAGTGCTATGTGCTTAGAGCTCAAAGCATTGTTAGAGATCCCACACATCCACTTTACGGTCTGTTTCTGTTGCTCCCCTCTGTGAGGAAGTTTCAAAGTATTTCTAGCAGGACTATCCAATACTGTAATAGCTTTGTTCCCGATGCCATCCGTCTGGTAAGATTCATTTTTCTCACCATGGACATGTATACATAACTCGAACTAGACTGTTGCTTCTCTGTTTCATATAATATATGTGGGTATATGCATAATTCTATATTTATTTATTTTTGTCAGATTTATATAGTGTATATTGGAGGTGGTGACCTTTTGAGAACTGTATGCACTGAAATTTCATTTTAATATATGCCGATTAGTGTACATTTACCAAGGAATGTACGAATTAATTCATTAGAAATCCTACAATGTGTTTTCCTGGATTCTTTCCCCCCATTTTGTCTCTCATAGTTGAGGTATACCTATGATGAAAATTACAGGTCTCTCTCATCTTTTTAAGTGGGAGAACTTGCACAATTGGTGGCTGACTAAATACTTTTTTGTCCCACTGTATGTTCTCTAAACTACCTAGAAGCTGGTCAAGTAATCAGATAAATTTTATATTTAAATAAAATTAATAAATCCCTGACCTATTCTGACTATCAATAAACATTTGTTGGATTATTTGACTAATTTCTGGGATTAATTAATGGAAGATAGAAGTAGCTGCATGCCATCTACGGGAATTAAATTTGTGGATGTCTGAAGCCATGAGAAAGTGTTTTTTTTTCTTCTGTAAATTTTTTTTTAAAAAAATGCAATGTATGTTTACAGAGAAGCCTTACTATTTAATATAAACATTACTTAGTACTACTCTTAAGTAAATAACATAAACTGCTCCAAAACAAGTATATTTATTTATGTATTTATTTATTAATGATTTAAAGAGTTACAATCAATATATTCTGGACTATCTACTTTTATATTTAGTTTTTGATTATTTAATAAGGGAGAAAATAGTTGAAATAAATACAAATTTTCTAGCAATTCATAAAAAATAAAAGAAAAAATACTTTATTCAGAAACTAAGTTTCCTGCAATTATTACAAAATTACCACATACTTGAATATGAGTAGTGGTGTGAAGTAGTTGGGTCTGAAGCAGCAAATGGTCCTTTGAGTGCTTTAATATCCACAACTGTCTTTATCAGTATAGATAAATATATAGTGTATATATACAGTGTATCTAAAATGTCTGCATACATACACATTTCAGTCAACCTTGATTCCTGGCACTTGTCTGGACAAGTCCATGCAGTTTTTTTGGCAACATTTTGGGAAGGGGGATTGCCACTGCTTTCTTCCTAAAGCTGAAACTGGTCACAAATCATTCAATTGGCTTTCTGCCTAAGACAGAATTAGAATACGCAGTGTCTAAGCTGGTGTCTTTAACTACCACACCAACTGGCTGTCAGACCTAAAATTTACCAATCTCTCATGTTATAAACTGCTAATCATCTTTTAAAACAACTGGGTAAATAATTATTTAGTAGTACTTCATAGTAATTATGCACTGCATGAAAAATTTTCTCTAAGTAGTTTATATCAGGGGTCCCCAACCCCTGGTCTGTGGACCAGTACCGGACCATGGCATGCAAGCAACTGGGAGCATAAAGAAGCAAAGCCCCATCCACAAGATGCAAGCAGCACACAAAACCATGCATGCTCCAGTCTGTGGAAAAACCTCTCTACACAGTACTGGTCCCTGGTGCCCAAAAGTTGGGGACCTCTGGTTTATATGATCTTTAAGACAAGGGGTAAATATCAGATGTAAGTATGCAAAGGTAAACCTCAGAAAGTTTTGGGAACTATCATAATTCTGTATTCCCATCTTATCCTGAAGAAAGGAACCAGAAGAATACTATAATTATGATGTCAAAAATTCAGGAAAAAATGTTAATCTCCCTTGCCAATACTTCCCCATGTTATTCACTACATTAATTGCAAATTAATTCACTACCACAAAGACAAAAGCAGAATAATGTGCACAATTCACGCTCTGGGAGCAAGCACAACCACTACTCCAATACCTTATGGACTAATGTGAAATTTAATGGTCGTGAGAAAAATCAAAGCACCTAAAACCACACTACAAAAAAATTCCAGTTATAAATCTAATTAGTTCTGAAGAAGAAGTAGATTTACAAGAAACATTCACTAATAAATTGTTCATTATTGCCTTTATATTTTTACTTACACTTTGAGACCAGGGGAATCCTCTGTGTAAAATCTCCACATTCCTCCAGTACCAGCAGAAGTTGAACGACCTGCATTCCTTGTTCCACAGCTCGCATTTTTCCTACAAACAAAACCAAAAATTAAAATATATCAAGAGTAACCAAGCATGCAACTTTTATATACACTACATGCTTTGCTTTTGTATCAACTTTATAACTGAATAATTACAAGATTTTATGAAGTACCACCTTGTATCAACCCTAGATGGGAAAACCGCCTTATTGAACTACAATTCACAGCATAGTTCCTCACTGATCATGCTAGTAATTAATGGGAATCATAATTCAGCAGTTTTAAGAGAACCTCAGATCTACCATTTCTATCTTCTAATCAGTTATGATTTATTTACATTTTTCTTTTATTCCACTTTTATTATTTTATAAGTATTTCAAGGACTGAACATGTGTGATATACCTTCCCCAAAACAACCCTGTGAAGTGAGTGGGGCTAAGAGAGAAAGAGACTGGCCCAAAGTCACCCAGCTATTTTTCTGCCTAAGATAGGACTACAACTCATAGTCTCCTGGTTTCTAGGTCAATATTTCAATCATTATATCAAAGTGATGTACACCAAAACTATGATATGCATAACAGAAAGTTAAGTGTTAAGAGATGTTTACAAACAAAAACTGTAGTTTATAAATCTCTACAACTTAAATTATTAGAGATATAACTATAAGGAAATATCCCGTTGACACGGATAATAAATGAAGCAATGAAGTTTCTCCACTTTCCATAATAATCTTTCTGGCACTTAAAATCCAGTCGATCATTAATGGCATCAGAGTTATCGAAAAGTGCAATTCTTTGCTATTATCTATAATTCGTTCGGATGTTTTTTGCCTAGTTCTGGTGACTGTACAGTAGGCTGTACTTTATATATGCATTTACGCAACTGTAATTTAAAACGAATGAAAAGTAAGCAGTGATCCATTATGAGTCGTTTCTATTACAGCACCGCTACTAATTTAAAGATCAATAAACTCTTTATCTTCCTACCTCTGTCGCACTGTGGATCCCGTCGCACGTGGGGCTACTGCTTTGCTAGGGGAGCGACTAGAGGCACCCACATTGGTGGCACTAGGATTGGGACCCGGCTGAAAATTAACAAAAGAGAATTAAATGTAGATCCTTAGGTATATACGTATACCCAATGTCTCCTCACAAACTATCCTTTTTTTGCTCCTTTCGCTTACCATAGCAAAAGTGGCACACGGAGCACGAACCCCTTGAATTCACAGGACACGTCTCCGTCTGAAGAGAGGACCTGGTTTCTTTTGACGTAACAGGTCCCTTTCCGAATCAGGAGACTACTTCACTGCCCGACTGGAATTCTTCTCATAACCAAGAAAATAATCCGACTAGATCACCCTTTCTTTCGTTCAACAAAAGCAGTTAAGCTAAATTTTAATTTATTCCTGGCAGTTCCTTCCTAATTATATTGTGTGAAAGTGAAAAGGAGCAGGCAGTGCTTTAGGCTCTATTTCAGATGGGGAAAAAACTAAAGCTGAGTTGGCTATGTGAATGATCCGGATATGTTTGTTGTAGCCGTGCCCTATATTGCGGAAGCTTGAGGCAACAGACGTCATCATGGCCGCTCCGGAGCTTAAAACAAATGACGAGCAGCAAAAGGGACCGTCCATTTTTTTTCTGCACCCAGATCTCGGCATCGGTGGGGCAGAGAGGCTGATAATAGATGCAGCTCTAGCTCTCCGCGCACGAGGGTGTCGCGTGCAAATTTGGACCCCGCGTTATGATTCCTCGCGGTGCTTCTCCGAAACTGGTCAACTAGACATACGAACAGCGGGCGACTGGTTGCCGCGGAACATTTTCGGAAGAGGCCACGCGCTCTGTGCCGTACTACGCATGATATGGCTGGCTTTGCACGTGCTGCTGCTTAGTGGAGAGGAGTTTGATGTCTTTGTTTGTGACCAGGTGTGTTGAGCGCTCGGATAGCCTGTTCCTGAACTTATTTCCCCCCTAACACTACATTCTGAAAATACCGATTTTTATAGAAAATTTTTAAATACGCACCAAGTCACGATATATTTAAAAGGCCACACAATTACTTCTATGCCTTTTTCTCCCGATAATTCTCTGTAATTAAAATCACTATTTAAGAGAGCGCAAGGAACAGGTGTTCATTTTTCTATTTTGACTTCTTGCTATCCATTCAGAATTAAGGTTCTAGGCCAGTCAGATGTAACTCGGGCCTACCGTCCTTCCTCTCTCACATTGCAAACAATGTTTACTATTTTAGAACTATTCATATTCCATGTTAAGAGCAAGTCACCCATTTAAGGAAGTGGCATGCTTTTGAATGTTTGTTTTTTAAGCTTCATCTGCAGTGTGAGACTACTGTTCATTCCTGAAGGATCTAGAAAATATTACAATATAATATCATTTTAGAATATTTTCCATGTTTTGTACCTTCACATATTTAAGAGCCTGTTATAGCCTCCATAGCTTGATATCTGTTCAGATATTTTATAAATGATCTAGCCGTACTTCCCCCCCCCCCCCCCAAAATTCTCACTCTTTCCTTCCCCTGATATTCAAGTTGCCATTCTTTGGTCTTTTTTCAGTATGATTCCTTGTTAAAGTATGGTGTTCAAAATCCTATAAAAATTCTTTATGGTGCCAGTAAGTTGGGAATCTTACTAATGCAAAACAGTATTGTACTACTTTTGTTTTAGAAATCATTTTAAGAGGATTCTCTCAAGCTATTTAATGTCATTGAAATATTGTCGTTCTATAGTCAGTGGCCAACACAATTTTAATTTGCTGGTAGGTCTTTTTTTTTTTAATCCCATTTATATCCCGCCCTTCTCCGAAGACTCAGGGCGGCTTACAATCTAAGCACAAATCAATGTGCTTAGCAATAGCCTTCATTCTATGTATATGCCTGCTTATTAGGGCTTTGGGGGGGGGGGCAAGCGGCATTATTACAAAATCAGCTTATTGCCCCCAACAATCTGGGTCCTCATTTTACCTACCTCGGAAGGATGGAAGGCTGAGTCAGCCTTGAACCTGGTGGGATGCGAACCCCTTAAGGAGGCATTAGCCCACTACTCCACCAAGGCTCTTTTCTTGGTTATTTTATACTCCATGATTAGTATAATTCTATACCTTACTGTATTGTGTCAGATATGTCACCATAGCAGAGGTAAAATTGTTAAGAGACTGTTTTCTCTTTCAATATTACAGCACTAGCTACTTTGAAACTGTCCTATTTTTTATTTTTTTAAAAAAACCTATCTCTGGGTATATCTGTGAGGAGATGTGTCTATAAATCATTTTTCTCTTTTTGGAAAAGAATACCTAATTGGGCATCCAGGATGGGACAATTACTTTCAAAAGTAATTCAATACATCCTTGATCTTTGAGGTATTTTAGTAGGCCCTAAAAAAACAATAGCTCAGTCATGGAGTATAAAATAACCAAGATTGTTTCTGTTCTTCATTTCATAAAGTATACTTTTTTTCATTTGAGGGGAAAGAATGGTTCTCAGATATAGCCACATGCATCACACCAGAATATTGGCCACTTGCATCTTATGCAAAATTTTCTCCAAAACTGATATGTTGGTATATCAACATTAGACAGTAAATGCTTGGAGGGAGGTGTTATTTAGATAAATGATATGTCTCAAATAAACAAAGGAGACTAGCTGAGATTTACATCTAATATAAAAATCAGATTTTCTCTAAACTCAGAAACAACAAATTACTGAAAAAAATATATTCTTTGGATTGCTAATATTAGCTGGCATTCTTGAGAAAAATAAATGAATAATAATAATTTTGAATTAAATATCACTGAGGAGATGATCAAGATGGAAATCTCTTGAAAATTTAACATAAGAAAATGCAACACTAAGTACAAAATCTCAAATCATTTTTTAACACATTAACTTTTGTCATAATACACTTTTTTCCACTTTTTTCTTCTCCTAGGTATCTGCATGCATTCCAATACTACGTCTAGCTCGGACCCATAAAAAGGTTTTGTTTTACTGTCACTTTCCTGATCAACTTTTAACTAAGAGGAAATCATTGCTTAAACGCCTCTACAGAGCTCCACTAGATTGGTTAGAAGAATATACAACTGGCATGGCTGACTGTATTCTTGTCAATAGTTACTTCACAGCAAATATTTTCAAACACACCTTCAAATCCTTGTGTCACATGAATCCAGAGGTCCTTTATCCCTCTTTGAATGTCAATATTTTTGATACTGCTATTTCTACAAATATTGCTAATATAGTTCCCAATGGAAACAAGAAATTCTTGTTTCTTTCCATCAATAGATATGAAAGAAAGAAAAATTTAGTTTTGGCTTTGAAAGCATTACATGATCTTCGTGGTAGACTTGATGCTCAAAGCTGGAGTGAAGTTCATCTGGTTTTAGCTGGTGGTTATGATGAGGCAGTTAATGAAAATGTGGAATATTTTGCTGAATTGAAAGCACTCGCTACCAAACTTCAGGTTGAAGAGCATATCACATTTCTGCGATCATTCTCTGATGAGCAGAAAGTAGCTCTTCTTAGTAATTCCATATGTGTCTTATACACACCAAGTAATGAACACTTTGGTATAGTTCCCTTAGAAGCTATGTACATGAAGTGCCCAGTTATTGCTGTAAATTCAGGAGGACCTATGGAATCAGTTGTAAACAATCAGACAGGTTTTCTGTGCAATCCTCTTCCAACCCAGTTTTCAGAAGCCATGGAGAAATTTATAAAAAATCCTAATTTAAAGAGGACAATGGGTGTTGCTGGAAGAATCAGAGTATTGGAAAAGTTTTCATCAGGAGCATTCACTGAAAAGCTGTATCAGCATATCCATAAGTTAATACAGTGAAATAAAATGCTATTGTGTAGTTTATTGGTTGAAAATGCTTAGTTTTACTTACATTAATTGGCATATACTATTGCTGCTGATTGGAAATCTTTATACGTGATTTAAAACTGAGTCCTGCCATGTAATGAAAATATTTGAAATTGTCCTGAGACATTTTGGATATTCATTTGAGACACTTGAAAAATTAAATCTTTATTCCTAACAAAGTTATTGCTACTGTTATTATTCGTACTATCACTTTTTTGCAAGTTACTCTTGAAACATATGAAAAAGACTATCCATGGATTTCAGATATGTCACATTCATGGATTTCAGTGATGTTATGTTCAGTAATCAGTTGCTGTTTATGATATATACATATGAGTACAACATTGTAGTTAATTTGGCTTTTTTTTCCTTAACATGATTCAGCAATTTAAATTAAATTAAATTTTTTATTAAAAAAAAAAATTCTCCTGATTTGAGAAGTCCGAAACTGAAAGGGCAGGAAAATTATTTCCCCAAATTTTTGAAATTATACTTTCTTCCTTTAAACTTATGTTTAAAATTAATGTTTTAAACTTTAATGTTTTCTTTTTAAATGTTTTATGTAATATTTGAAAATAATATTAGATAATTCATATTCAATTTTTGATCAAGAGATTTTTTTATTGAATTGTAAAAAAAAATCTGATTAACACCATTAAAATTAATTTCACAGTAAAGGAGCCCTCATTTTAGCAATGATGCTTTTTCCCTTGAAATTTTGAGTGTTCAATCTGGAGGTGGAGGTGATTCTAGTAGTGGTGTAACTAGTGACTCCACTCTGGATGAAACAGTTCCAGCAATCTCCCACAATGTCTTACCTGCACCTACTCTAGCTCTGAAATCCAATTTCCCATTATTAAGCAGAGGTCTGTAAGAAAGTTTAAACATGAGGAGAAACACTTGTGTGAGATCTGCCAAGAGGAGACATGCCAAGAAATGAGCCCACTGAAGAGAAATTGCCACAGCTATGCATTGGGCAAAGATGCAGCACAGTTGATTTATTGGGAGCAGAAACTAAAACAAGTTTTCAAGACTTAGTTCAATTTGTTGGGTTGTGCGAAGAACTTTGGATTCCACCTCATATTGTCTTTTTCCTTGGATGTGGCTATTTGTTGATGTCAACCTGTGCCAAGCCTGTATCTAGTTTTATAGTTGCCTTCTTAAAATACTGCTAAAAAGAATTATTCTAAAAGTTCTGCCAGAACTAGCATAGTCCTGAACTATGGCAGACATTCAACTTGCAATCTTGTTGGCTAGCAGCCATCAGTGCCAGCATAAAATAGCAAGAGCGAAGGGCTCTAGCTATTCCCTGCCTCATTTCTATCAGGGAATAGACAAAAATATTACATAATCTGATGTAACGGCTGGAATTGCAGAAATTTGAGCTGGAAACTGCTTTACGATCTGGATAAAAAGAAGCAATATTTTATCCTTTAATTTTTCCCATGGGCTGTCTCTTCAAATCAAATCATTTGGTAGCCACAAATTAAGGTCCTTCTACCAAAGAATGGGAAGAAGATGGATGAAAGTGGGGAGGGAGCCCGGATGAGAGGAACCAGAGGAGTCAGACCAGAATAATCCAGCCACCAAGGACAATTGGCTTGGGAATGAATTGGAATCAGAATAGAACCGGAAGGGACCTTGGAGGTCTTCTAGTCCAGCCCCCTGCTTAAGCAGGAAACCATATACCATTTCAGACAAATGGCTGTCGAGTTTCTTCTTAAAAACTTCTAGTGATGAAGCACCCACAACATCCGAAGGCAAGCTTTTTCCACTGGTTAATTGTCCTCACTGTTGGAACTTTCTCCTTAATTCCAGGTTGCTTCTTTCCTTGATTAGTTTCCATCCACTGTTTCTTGTCCTGCCCTCTGATGTTTTGGAAAATAAATTTACTCCCTCCTCCTTGTGACAGCCCCTCAAATACTGGAATACTGCTATCAATCCCCCCACCAAACCCCAATCCTTTTTTTTTTCTAGACTGGCCATACCCAAATCCTGTAGCCATTCTTCATATGTTTTAGTCTCCAGGCTAAATGGAATATAGAATTGCTTTGAAAAGCACCTAGCTTCAAAGCAGTTCCCAAAACATCAGACCGGGATGCTATTGGACACTGTTGAACTGATCAAGAGGGGAGAGCCAGGAAAAAGGGGAAAGTAACATTTTGCATACTCAGATCTAGCCTCACTTTCACTGCAACCATTAATCTCTAATAAAAGAACCTATTATTTCAATCAAATGGAGTCAAGGGTCTTTTTTTTCCTAGGGATCTAAGTGACGCTGGTCTGACATCATCTTTGCCAATTTAGTCAATTTTAAAATCCACTGTTTGATGATTGGTGTCCCCTTTTCCTTCCAGTGTGTAATGTAAACAATCTTCACAGATGTCACCATGTAAAGGAATAGCATTCCAAACTCTTTTTCTATTGATTTATCCATAATAGAAGAAATACTTCAGGTTTCATTAATATTTTAAATATTTTCTGCGTTGTCATTATTGTATTTGTCCAATATGATTTTGCATACTTACAAGACCACCACATATAATAAAATGTACCTGGAATTTGATTGCATTTATAACATTTGGAAATACCTTTATACATTTTCACCAGTCTATCTGGAGTGAAATACCAATGGTATATTATTTTATAAAAGTTTTCTTTTTAATTTTAATTCAAAGTACATTTTAAACCATTGATCCATAATTGTCCAATTGGTAGTAGATTTTGGATGAGCTGGTTAGTCTTCTCAGCCACTCCATTCATGTGATAGGCTGAAGAAAGGGTGACCTTGATATTTTGGACCTGGTTTGGAACTATCTGATACCAGTGTTGAGACCATGCCATGGTAGCAAAAGATGTGGTCTAGAAAAGTTGGGCTGTGTCTTTGGTATTGGGTAATCCCATGCAGGATATGAAATGAGCCATCTTGGTGAAAAGATCTGCCACTACCAAAATAGTAGCAAAGGGGTGAGCAGTGGGTAAATCAGTGATGAAATCCAGAGAGTCTGTATGGCACAAGTGGTAGGGAGTGTTGGTAGGGGTTTCAAGAGTCTTGCCAGCTTGTAATGGAGGGGTAAGAGGTACATAGTCTTTGATGTCTGTTGCCATCTTAAACCGCCAAAAAGTTCCATGCAGAATTTTGAAAACACCCCTATGCTTCACTGCTTGAGTGTCGTGGCAAAGCTGCAGCATCTCTTCTCTGTAAGGGGGAGAATTGCTATTTTGCATTTCTGTTTTAGGGCTGTTCCCTCCATCATGAAAGGAATTACCATGCCTGCTGGGCCTTCCTTGAGGTCATCCATCTGGGCCCATGAGAAGTGATCTAGTTGTTGATAAGTCTTTATCGTGATAATTAAGTCGTGGTGCAATTGAATAGCCCCCAATCTCACAACAGATGGTGGTTGCTGACAGGTTAGAAATGCAAAGGTTGTAAAATTGTTGCTGGTATTGGAGCCTGTTGAACTTGGGAATATTCTAGTTTGTGTGTGAGAGTGTCTGGCATTAAGTTCTTTGAGCCTAATCAGAATCAGAATAGAGCTGGAAGGGACCTTGGAGGTCTTCTAGTCCAACTACCTGCTCAAGCAGAAGATGCTATACCATTTCAGACAAGTGACTGTCTAGTCTATTCTTAAAAACTTCCAGTGTTGAAGCACCCCACAATTTCTGATGGAAAGCTGTTCACTGGTAATTGTCCTCACTGTTAGGTTTCTCCTTAATTGCTACTCACCTTGGTTAGTTTTCATCCATTGTTTCTTTTCCTGCCCTCTGGTGCTTTGCCAAATAAATTGACTTCCTCTGTGGCAGCCTCTCAAATACTGAAATACTGCTGTCATGTTCCCCCTAATCCTTATTTTCTCTAGACTCGCCAAACCCAAGTTCTGCAACTCTTCTTCATATGTTTTATTCTCCAACCTTTAATCATCTTAGTTGCCCTTCTCTTCATTTTTTCCAAAGTCTCTACATCTTTTTTGTAATGGGGTGACCAAAACTGAATGCAATATTCCAGGTATAGTCCTACTAAGGCTTTATAAAGCGGTATTAATACTTCACATGATTTTGATTCTATGTCTCTGTTTATACAACCAAGGGTTGTATTAGATTTTTTTAGTTGTTGCTGCACACTGCTGTCTCATATTTAAGTGATCATCCACTTTATATGTCTTGATGTTAAAGGAATGATTGGCAGGCAAAAAGTTGCTTTAACTCTTCAAATGCTGTTTGTTGTAGAAATTCAAGCAAATTTAACTCCTTTGTCAGTTGGATCAGGGGTTTTATGTGTGAAACTGGTATAAACCTTCAGTTGAAGTTAGAAAAGCCCAGGAAGCATTGGAAGTCTTTAACTGTGCAGAGGGCTTGGCAGTCTAGTGGAGTTTGGACTTTCTGGGGTTCCATCTGGATTCCCTTTGTCGAAATGCAGTAATCCAACTAGTCTAGCTGTTGCAGACTAAAGGTGCATTTTTCTGGCTTGGCAAAGAGATGGTTCTCTCTTAGTTTACTGAGAACTGTGTGCACATGGCCTGTGTGCTGAGCCTCATTCTCAGATTAGACCAAAATTTCAACCAGATAGACCGCTACAAATTTGTCTATGAGGTCTGAAAAGTTCATAAATCTGGAAATATGGCCCCTTCATTTGTGAAGCCAAATGAGACCACTGAATTCAAGTTTGCCGTATCTGGTACTGAAAGCATTCATAGCCCTTTTTCATTCTAATGAGGTTTTAAGCATTGCGGGGATCCAGTCTCATAAAAATGTGTGCTCTCTGCAATCTATTTAAAAGATCTGGAATTAATGGCAGTGGATAATAATCCCTCACTGTTGCTAAGTTGAGACATTGGTAATTATGGACCACTCTCAGAAGTCTCTACTATGTCAAGTGTGCTGAGATCCTGTTTCTTGGATATGAAAAGGGTGGGAGCCAAGGCAGGTGATTGAGATGGTGATATGAATTTCTTTTGCAAATTAAGAGTCCAAATATTGTTTCAGAGTTTCTAATTCTTTAGCAGACATTTGGTGTTGTCTCTTGAAGGGAATCTTGGCACCAGGGACCAGGTTTATGGTGCAATTACCGTCTCTGTGTGGGAAAGATTGAGGCGTCTTCCTTTCCAAAGACATAGCAAACACTGCACACTTACTTGTGAGGTTAGGGATCTCTCTGTTAGCCTTTGGGATGGCTGGTGGGGTGGGGGTGGGGGTTGGCTGGTCAATTGCAATGAGATGACAGTGAGGTCGATCAATCTAATAGACTAGTTCCTCCACCTAATAGTGGAGTCATGATGTTATAACCAAGCAGTTTCTAGCACCAGCAGGAGATCAGTGCGGTCAGCCACTAAAAGGATCAATTTTTTGGAATGCTGATTTATTGTTAATTGCAAGGGCACTGTGGGGCCTGCTTTTAAGATTCAGCCATCAATAGTTTTCACTGGCAGTGGGAACTTCAAAGAGATCAGAGATCTTGAGCTTCTGGACTGTAGCTCAGCTTATGAAATTGGCTATTGCCCCAGGATCTATTGAAACAGGGATGGTCATTTCCTGATTGCTGGGTAGTTTTACAATAGAATCAAATTTTACTAACACACCTGGATGTGAAAGCAAGTAGCCTCATTCAGTACTTGAGAGGCCTCCCTGTGACCTCATGGAGGGGGATATGTCTCATTTCCCTTTTCTTGAGGCTTGTGAGTAGCAGAGACATTGCTGGATCATCTGTTTCTTCTTGTAGGTAGTTAATAGGGCAGTCCTTATGTGCCCATGTTCTCCATGATAAAAACAGAGGGCTAGTTCCCTGCATTGTTGCCATTCTCCAGCAGTGGGAGCTTGTATAAATACCCCAATATGCACTGCTTCTTCATCCAAATCCAGGGTAAATGGGAGATTCAGTGTGGTGTCAGGAGGTGGGAATTGTGAAGGATCTCATAAAGACTGCTGAAGAGCACATGAATTTCTGTGAGTTCAGATTCAGCAGTTATAAAGACTAAGTAAGTGTCCTGCAGACTATGGGGAATCCCTTGCTAGGTGAGTTGTTTGACAATCATCTCATTAAGTTGGCTTCTGAACTGCAACATTAGGGCTGGCTTGTTCCAATCTAGATCAGCAGAAGGAATTCTTCCACATAAATACTCATGGTGTTGTTGCCCTGGCAAAGATGGTGGAGAACCCAAATAGGGTCTCCAAAGTTCTCTCTAAATCTAACGAGGAAGCTTGGGAAATTAATCTAAGATGGGGTCATTGCTTCTGATGAATGGAAGTGTCCATCTGGCAGTAGAGTTGATTAATAGGTTGAGAATGAGGGAAACCCCATCAGAAACTCCATTGGCCAGGTACCAATGAATACTTTGCATTCAGCTAGGAATTTCTCATCTTGTCAGACTCTTCAGTGAATCTCTATGAGAAGAATCAGGGAGTCAGGTCAAGGACAATTGCCCATGGCCACATGATTGCATCCACTTCACCCCAGGTCCCCCACTGCAGCTGACCCACCATGGGTGTTCATCCTTGGCTGGCCCTCTGCTGGTACTCCTCTATTGCTCCTCCCCCTCATCCCAGGTGATTTGCCAAGAAACACATATTCCGGCCAATTCACAGCATGGGACAATTAGCCGTGCATCCTGGAGCCAGTCTGCATGCTGAGGGAGAGACTTTCTTTGCCTTGCTGGAAAATTTCTCAGTGAGCCAGCAATTGGAATTCATTTTTTCCCCAGATAATATGCATATAAACTAAAGGGGAAAAAAAAGAATAATGCTGAACTTCCTATACCTCAGATTCATTTTCAGTAATCCCTTCTGGCCAAAAGGTTTTAGTAAAAATAGGTTATTTGCACTAGTTAATGGGTCAGTGCATCTGAGTGGGTGCAGATTGGTGGGCATGGATGAGTGGGTGTGATCGAGTTGGTTCAGATGACTCAGTGCAGATGACTTGGCATGACCAGGCGGGCATGGACAAGAGGGTATGGATGAGTGAGTGCAACAGATGGGTGCAGCTAGATGGGTGCTGCCAGGTCAGCACAGGACAAATTGCCTCGGCCAACTGGACATGGGGACAGTTCAGTGCCCCACCAGCTTCTTGTCTTTCTGAACTGCTGGCACTCAAGCCTAGAACTGAGTGCCATGTTGTCCTATCCCAGTGCTGCAACTTCAAAGGGAGAGAAATCTGTGAGGCCTCTCAGAGATCACAGTGGGCAGGAAGGAGCCCTCACCAAGCTTGGTGTGCCAGGAGGCATAGGAGGGCAGCTCTGGGTGTGTTGGCAGGCAGTGATCCAGGGAACAGCTGTAAGGAAGGGAAGGAGCATGAGAGAGAGAAAAGGGGGGCAGAAAGGGAGAAGGACTCTGGTCACATGCCAATTACAAAGCTGGTGGGGCAGGGAGACACTTCCCCACTGGAAAGCCGCCCCTTGCTCTACTGCAAGAAGAAGAAAAAAAATGGGTGGTGGAGTGAGGTAGGAGGCTGCCCCCATCCTACCTGAACTCCTCTTTTTTGGGAGTGGGGTGGGGGCCAGGTTTCCCCACCCCCCAAGAACAAGAACATCCACACAAATTGAGAAAATTTTTGTACCAACCTGGGGGTTCTGCATGCATACCATCACATGTAAAAATCACCCCACAGAATAGAAACCCATTGTGAAAATATATATCGGGAGAGGGGCGGTATATAAAACCAAATAAAATAAAATAAAAATAAAATAAATATACTTGGCAGTATGCCCATACAAACATATGCATGCATACAGGTGAAGCCTCAAGGAGATGAGTCTGTGTCACTGGGACAGGGGTCATTGAGGACGTTGAGAGGAAGGTGGCAGCATGTTTCCAAGTGGGATGAAATTTCATAAAAATCAATAAGTCAGAGTGGATTTGAGTATTGGTAGAGAAGAGAAAGGGGCAGGGTCTCCCTCTCCATATCACAAAAGTATTCTTAAGAGAGGGGGTGGGGTTAACCCTGGAATGGAATGACTCAAAGTGGCAGTGCAAAGTTGAAATTCTCAGAAGAGGGAAAGATGGCAGAGGGAAGTGAATATTCTTTCAACCTGGGGAGGGAGGTGTAAATATCCCTCCTTTCTTTGCCTGCAATTCAGGTAAAGTTATGAGTGCCAGGATTATTGTGGAGCTTTTAATGCAGCTGGATATTTGAGCTCTTCAAACTCTTTTCCCCTCCCCAATAATCTAAAAGGACACTCAGCTTTTTTGTACCCCATTAGTTGCTCCTCCACTCTTTGTCCCACTCCTAAAGCAGTGGTCCTTCTGCCTGGCAGCCACTTACTGACAAATCAGTGAAGGGGCAGGCAGGAGGTACTGCCCTTCAAAGCCAGAAAAACTTACTTTCTGCCTTGGCCTTTCACAAGGGCTGTTGGGCTGAGACCAAGGAGCTCCCAGATCCCTTCACACACACACCCAGCCAAATCCACAGTTTATTTCGAAGTTCCCTGATTTTCCTGGCATTTGACAATTACCACCAGAAGGATTTATAACTGACTGACCAATCACAATGAACATGTAGTTCTCAACTGAACTACATCTATAGGGAGGGAAACATCCTGTAAGGACCTATCTTAGGCCCAGCACTCTTCAACATCTTCATAAATCATGTAGATAAGAGGATAGAAAGGAAACTCATCAAATTTCCACCAAGCTGGGGAAAACAATGAATACTTTAGAAAATAGGATAAAGATCCAAAAAGACATTGATAGGCTTGAACTCCAACAAAATGTGAAAAGTAAGATTTTATACTAAGGCAAGAAAAAACAAATGTACAGGTATTGAATAAATAGTAATTGGCTCAACAGCATTAATTGTGAAAGGGATCTAGAAGTCCAAGTGGACAACCACTTATGTATGAGCTCAACTGTAGTCAGTGTGATGGGCATATAGGTGTCCTAGTGGACCACCACTTAAATTTGAGTCACCAGTGTAGTTACCAAAAAAGCTAATGCAATCCTAGCTTGCATCAATAGAGGGACAGTATCAAGATCATCCCCTTTATGGATTACTGCCTTGTCGTAGCGAAGGGGCTTGCCTAATTCAATGAAGCTATGAGCTATGCCATGCAGGGCCACCCAAGATGGAAAGGTCATAGCAGAGAGTTCTGACAAAACGTGATCCACTGGAGAAGGAAATGGCAACCCACTCCAGTATCTTTGCCATGAAAACCCCATGGACAGTACCGAAAGGCAAAACAATATGACGCTGGAAGATGAGCCCCTCAGGTCGGAAGGCATTCAATATGCTACTGGGGAAGAGCAGAGGGCTAGTACTAGTAGCACCAGAAAGAATGAAGCGACTGGGCCAAAGCCGAAGGGACGCTCAGCTGTGGATGTGTCTGGTGGTGAAAGGAAAGTCCAATGCTGTAAAGATTTTTTCTCCATAGGAACCTGGAATGTAAGATCCATGAATCAAGGAAAGCTGGACGTGGTCAAAAAAGAGATGACAAGACTGAACATCGACATCTTAGGTATCAGCGAACTAAAATGGACAGGAATGGGTGAATTTAATTCAGACGATCATGAGGTATACTACTGTGGGCAAGAATCCCTCAGAAGAAATGGAGTAGCCTTCATAGTCAATAAAAGACTAGGAAAAGCAATACTGGGATACAATCCTCAAAATGACAGAATGATCTCAGTTCGAATCCAAGGCAAACCATTCAATATCACAGTAGTCCAAGTTTATGCCCCAACCACCAGTGCTGAAGAAGATGAAATTGACTGGTTCTATGAAGCCCTACAGCACCTTATAGAACTAACACCAAAAAATGATGTCCTTATCATCATGGGGGATTGGAATGCTAAAGTAGGAAGCCAAAAGATAACTGGAATAACAGGCAAGTTTGGCCTTGGAGTACAAAATGAAGCAGGGCACAGGCTGATAGAATTTTGTCAAGAGATGGTCATAGCAAACACTCTTTTCCAACAACCCAAGAGGCGGCTCTACACATGGACATCACCAGACGGTCAACAGAGAAATCAGATTGACTATATGCTCTGCAGCCAAAGATGGAGAAGCTCTATACAGTCAGTAAAAACAAGACCAGGAGCTGACTGTGGCTCAGACCATGAGCTTCTCATTGCAAAGTGTAGGCTTAAACTGAAGAAAGTAGGAAAAAGCACTAGGCCGCTCAGGAATGAATTAAATCATATCCCTGTTGAATATCCAGTAGAGGTGACAAATAGATTTAAGGAATTAGATCTTTTAGACAGAGTGCCTGAAGAACTATGGACGGAGGTTCGCAACATTGTACAAGAGGTAGCAACTAAAACCATCCCAAAGAAAAAGAAATGCAAGAAAGCAAAATGGCTGTCTGAGGAAGCTTTGCAAATAGCTGAGGAAAGGAGGGAAGCGAAAGGCAAGGGAGAAAAAGAAAGATACGCCCAATTGAATGCAGAATTCCAGAGAATAGCTAGAAAAGATAAGAATGCCTTCTTAAATGATCAGTGCAAAGAAATAGAAGAAAACAATAGAATAGGGAGGACCAGAGATCTTTCAAGAAAATTGGAGAGATGAAGGGAATGTTTCATGCAAAAATGGGCATGATAAAGGACCAAAATGGCAGGGACCTAACAGAGGCAGAAGAGATTAAGAAGAGGTGGCAAAATTACACAGAACTATACAAGAATGAGCTTAACGTCCCTGATAACTACAATGAAGTGGTCACTGACCTCGAGCCAGACATCCTAGAATGTGAAGTGAAGTGGGCCTTAGAAAAGCTGAGCAACAACAAAGCTAGTGGAGGTAACAGTATTCCAGCTGAGCTATTCAAAATCTTAAATGACGATGCAGTAAAAGTGCTACACTCAATTTTCCAGCAAATTTGGAAAACTCAACATTGGCCACAGGATTGGAAAAGATCAGTTTACATTCCAATTCCAAAGAAAGGCAGTGCCAAAGAATGTTAAAACTATCGCACCATTGCACTCATTTATCATGCTAGTAAAGTTATGCTTAAAATCCTACAAGCTAGACTCCAGCAGTATGTGGATCGAGAACTACCAGAAGTACAGGCAGGATTTTGAAGAGGCAGAGGAACTAGAGATCAAATTGCCAACATACGCTGGATCATGGAGAAAGCTAGGGAGTTCCAGAAAAACATCTACTTCTGCTTCATTGACTATGCTAAAGCCTTTGATTGTGTGGATCATAAGAAACTGTGGCAAGTTCTTAAAGAGATGGCCATACCAGACCATCTTATTTGTCTCTTGAGAAACCTATATGTGGGTCAAGAAGCAACAGTGAGAACTGGACATGGAACCACTGATTGGTTCAAAATTGGGAAAGGAGTCCGGCAAGGCTGTGTACTGTCACCCTGCCTATTTAACTTATATGCAGAACACATCGTGAGAAAGGCAGTGTCAGAGGAATCAAAAGTTGGAATTAAGATTGCCAGAAGAAATATCAACAACCTAAGATATGCAGATGATACCACTCTAATGGCAGAAAGTGAAGAAGAACTAAAGAGCCTCTTGTTGCGGGTGAAGAAGGAGAGTGCAAAAGTTGGGTTGAAACTTAACATTAAGAAAACCAAGATCATGGCATCCGGCCCTCTCATTTCCTGGCAAATAGATGGGGAAGAAATGGAGGTACTGACAGATTTTATTTTCCTAGGCTCCAAGATCACTGCAGATGGGGACTGTAGCCAAGAAATTAAAAGACGCTTGCTCCTCGGGAGGAAAGCAATGGCAAATCTAGACAGCACACTAAAAAGCAGAGGCATCACCCTGTCAACAAAAGTGCGTATAGTCAAGGCTATGGTCTTCCCAGTTGCAATGTATGGCAGTGAAAGCTGGACCATAAAAAAGGCTGAGCGCCAAAGAATTGAGGCCTTTGAACTATGGTGCTGGAGAAGACCTGCGAGTCCTTTGGATTGCAAGGCGATCAAACCGGTCAGTACTAGAGGAGATCAACCCTGACTGCTCTTTAGAAGGCCAGATCCTGAAGCTAAAACTCAAATACTTTGGCCACCTAATGAGAAGGAAGGACTCACTGGAGAAGAGCCTAATGCTGGGAAAGATTGAGGGCAATAGAAGAAGGGGACGACAGAGAATGAGGTGGCTGGATGGAGTCACTGAAGCAGTAGGCATGAGCTTGAATGGACTCCAGAAGATGGTAGAGGACAGGAAGGCCTGGTGGAACGTGGTCCATAGGGTCACGATGAGTCAGACACGACTTCACAGCTAACAACAACGTCAAGATCATCTGAAGTACTAGTACTTTTTTGTACTGCACTGGCAAGACTACATGTGGAATACTGTATCCACCTTTGGTCATCACAATACAAAAAAGAAAGAGTGCAAAGAAGACCAACATAATATGACTAGGGGACTAGAGAATAAAACACAATGAACAATTGCATGAACTGGGTATGTCTAATCCAATGAAGAGATATGATATTTAGCAATGATGGGATTCAAATATGTGAACAAATTGTTCTCTGTGTGGATGCCACTTCCGAAATGGTGTGAACTGGCTGAATCCCACCACTGTTAGTTAGTCTTCCAATATTTGAGGGGCTGCCACAGATAGATCCATTCTCTAAATCACCTGAGGGTGGGAACATACATTTTTTGTTTCCAATAAAAAACAAATTTTAAGATAAATCAAAATAATCAGTTTACTCTATATGAAGTTTAATGTTTAATGAATTGTGATTAATTATTATTATTATTATTATTATTATTATTATTATTATTATTATTATTATTATTTCTGAGAGGGAATAGCATTTTTTTATAAAAATACATTAAAGCAAGGGTATGTTATATTCTTACATTTATTATCCCTGAGCTGACGAAAGGAAAGATGCTTTGGAATATGATCTGATTAGTATTGGCAGAAAGTATTAGTGCTCAAGGGCTGGCAAATGTCCAGTAACCATTACTGAATAATCATTACCTCATCTTTTAACCTCATCCAATGACCTGCAAAATATCCCAATATTCATTGCACATCTGTGCTAGACAGATTATGTATTAGCAATTCAAATAAACTGAAAACATAGGCAGTTTTTGCAAAAGGTGTCTGTTTGGAAAGAACTGCCCTGTTGTCTGATCTGGATAATAAGGTGACTCTTTGTAATCTTGGAGAACAATCAATCTATCTTGAGGAGGTGACTGACCACATCCAATCTTAGCCTGACAGCACTAGAACAATGGCCCCATGATGCATTTGACTCATCTGGTAATAAAATCTACTTTTTATTAGCAGCCCTGGCTTGTGTCAATCACTGTATGATGCGCCATTGTTCTTTCATCCTAAACATAGTATATTTACATGGAAACAAAGCCCTTTTTGGATATGGCTGGAACTCAAGGATAGCAAAATAGATTGTGCTGTCAACCCCACACACTAGACAAAGATTAATGAGTTATACAGACAATAAATATGAAGCAATGACCATAAATATGCTAATAGGAATTATCCTTATACACTATAATTGGTACAAAAATTAAAATGTAGTGTAAAGATTATGGGTCATCAGGTGACAGATAATTTTGAGTGTGGAAGAGTTGCACCTCCATTGCATTCTCTACAGGTTTGTCTTCTCCAATTAAAATTTTCAAATGACTAATTGTTTAAAAGCAGTTTGAATAATCTGTTTTTTTAAAACAGAGCTTTGTTTGGTGGAGTGAGTATTTATTAAAGATTGATTTTAGTAGAAATATTAGAGTTATTTTTTTCAAGTTCATAAAAATTAGGTCATAAGGCAACTAATATTTGGGCTGAGCTGTCAGATCTCATCAAGAAATGAGAATCTACATCAACTAGAATTTTTAAAAGACCAAATACACACACGTAGCTTTAAGGATATCCAAAAGTGACAAATTTATAATTTTATTATTAAGTTTGATATAAAGAAACAGTGATCCTTTTAACCATATTAATATCCTGTGTGTGTGTATTGAAGGAGTAAGCTAAAAATGAAAAGAGTCAAGTGTATTATGGGGCCATTGTTCTAGTGCTTTCAAGCTAAGATGGGATGTGGTCAGCCTCCTCAAAATAGAATGATTGTTCTCCAAGATCTTCCTTCAGATCTTTTTGTAAGTTCTTGCCTGAAGAAGTTGAACTAAGAAATTGAAATCTGAAAAGTCAACTTGTTTTACATCTGCTCTCCTACTTAGTCATTCCAAAATTATTTCAAGTATTAAAAGTTCACTATTAGCCTAAAAAAAACTTGGATCAAGTGCAGCTTTTTTGTTCTTAGGGGTGAGCTACAAAAGTGATTATTCCCAAAGATTAGTTCTTAGTAGTTTATATTTATTTTTTAAAAAGTAATCAGAAATTGCCAGGCAATTACTCACCCATCTGCCTCCTCACCATTATCAGCAAAATAAATGCTAAGCATATTGTTAAGCTTTTGGACTAGATGGTCTCAGATGACATAATGATCAAGAAACTAACTGGATCTAGAACAGACCACTCCATCTTTGACCATGCTTTAATCCTACAACATCACCTCTCCAAATCATAGGCTTTGATCATTTCAGTTTTTGACTATGAAGCAATATATAAGTTCAAGTGTTATTGCTATTGCTACGGATGATACAATGTTAATTTCTCAGATTCTGATTGACCTAAGGGCCAATACTTTGGCCAGCCATTGAGTTTCTGAAGCGCTGAAAATTAACCATTATAAAACCAAGATGATGGTCTTTGTGAAACTTCCCAGAAAATAAATTTGGACTTAACCTATTGAGTAGGTTAAATCATTTAAAGAAATAGGCATAATGATCTCATGCAAAATGCACAGACAATATGCAGTCCAAAACACCCAGAGATCTACATTATTCCTCCAGTAAAGGAAACTTTTTTGTCTTAGCTGCATTCTGAGTGTACCCTGCTAAAGTTAAAACATAGCTTTTATTTCGTGCTTACTTATAATTCTTTTGCTCTCCTAGAAAAAGTTCTGATCAAATTTCACAGGAACATATTTCGACTCCCTGCTGTGTCTCTTTGCCTCTGTTCTTTGTCATAAGCAGTGCTGGGATTCAGCCAGTCTGCACTAGTTCGGCAGAACCAGTGGCTAATTTTTTGTTGCCCGAGCCCAGAATGAAATTCTGGAAGCAGCATCCACACAGAGAACTGGTTGTTAACATATTTGAATCCCACCACTGGTCATGAAGCTAGGAACAGTATGACTAAGACCAATGACTTGTTTTACAATTTCATATTTGACTAAACTTACTTGAGGTCTGATTTTCACTGACAATTTTGTTCACCTGGTCTAAAGTAAAAGGTTAAAAGAGTGAGTTATTTGGTTTAATCCAATTCTCAGCACATTTTATTAGCCCAATCCTGCACATTTGGATATGAGCATACTGAGTTTTAATCTGTACTGTTTTTGACTAGATATTTGACTTGATAGCAGAGTCCAATATCTAAAGCAATTAATAATTTAGAGAATGATAATGTAAGCCATTCAGTTCCCTTGATGCCTTTTTCAGTTAAAAACATCAGGTGGCTTCTGAATGAAGTGTTATGACCAGTTTGACATGGTATGGTGGTATAGAATATTTATAGATGCTTGATTGGCAAAATCCTCATCTTCCTGAACACTTTGCAAATTAATTTAAATTGTGAATTTAATTTACAATCTTACAGAGATATTTAAAACAGAATTGAAGATCAAATATATATATATAAATGAGGTGCCCACATTTTATTTTCACCATAGCAATTGTTATACTTTCACTTTCTTGTCACAGCAGCTACTAGGAAAGTTGCCAAATTGAAAGAAGTATGTAGGGGTTCACTAGATCAACTTACAAATAAGGTCAAGGATATCCACTAAATCCACTTTTGTTAATTTTGATTCTTGGGATACTAAATAGAGACAAAAGACAAAAGTTCAGAAAATTATGAGAATTAAAATTAAAAAAAAACAAATTTATAAATTAACTACATTTATGGACAATTTGGTGATAATTTTAGAAGATTCACTGTGGGGAAATTAAAGGTCTTTATAAGTAGGTTTGAAGATTCAAAATCACAGGTCAAAATATTAACAAAAATATGATTGTGCTGGTACAGGCAGTTGTACTGCGAATATAATTCCTTGTTAAGACACTTATTGGTCTGTTTAAGCGAATTTAGTCACATTTAACGGCCCTTTCCAGACAGTGAACTCATAAAGCACCTGGTTCATCTGAAATACCTTTATTTTGCATGTAGAAGATCGTTACAGCAGAGAAGGTGTGGTCAGGTGAATATGACCGGAGCTTTAAGGTCAAAAGACAGTAACAGGATTACTGTCTGCATGCTTGTGTTCAGATGTTACAATGGAGGATGGAACACAAGGGAGCAAGGAGAAGGAGGAAGTCCAACCCAGAAGGGGTGGATCCTAGTACAGCATCATGAGCAGGATAGGAAATACATCACAAAGGGGGAAGGTACTGGCAGACCCAATTAGCATATTGGTAATTTCTCAAGAACAGCCACGTGGTGGCAGCACAATGATATTAGAATATCAAATAAAACTGATGAAGAAAATTGGTTTTAAGATTAAGAAAAAAGTAAAATAGTTGGGTATTACTATGATAAATATGAAATATAAGTTATTTCAAAATAATTATGTAATGATGTAAACTGGAATTAAGAAAAAATTAAGATGAGAGAAAATAAAAATGTCACTTTGGGGAGAATTTCTATGATAAAAAATAATGTTATTTTAGTTTTAAATAGTACCTGTTTTGATAACAGATGTACCATTTTAAAAATGGCAGAAAGATATATTTAAATTAATTTGGCATGAGAAAAAAACCCCTCACAAATTAGATATAAAGTGTTCCAAGGGAGAGAAGGATCGCATTTACCAGATTTTAAACTATATTTCACTGCTTATTATTTGGTTAATGTGGACTTCAAAAATAATGTTATTAGACATTCCATATTGGAAATATGGAATAAATAAAGGAATATATATCAGGCTGCAAAGTAAAACATAAATCAATAGCATAACAATTGTTTGAAGGAATCCATCTACCACCAACAAACATCCCATTTGAAAAGCAGAGGGCATTCTGGGGACTGTTTGGCCTTCTGGTAATTAATTCACTTTCTGTACCTTTTTGCAAATAGTTTCCAACTATTCCAAAACAACTCAGTATATAGGGATTTCTGCAAGTACTTTAAGTACCAGCGCTATGTCACACATTTGGTCCAGTCAATCAATCAATCAATCAGAATAGAACTGGAAAGGACCTTGGAGGTCTTCTAGTACAATCCCCTACTCAAGCAGGAAACACTGCCATTTCAGACAAGTGTCTGTCCAGTCTCTCCTTAAAAACGTCCAATGTTAAAGAATCCACAACTTCTGATGGCAAGCTGTTCACTGGTTAATTGTCCTCACTGTTAGGAAGTTTCTCCTTAATTCCAAATTGCTTCTCTCTTTGATCAGTTTCTAACCATTGTTTCTCGTCCTTCCTTCTGGTGCTTTGGTGAACAACCTGGCCCCCTCTGCCTTGTGGCAGCCCCTCAGATACTGGAATACTGCTATCATGACTCCCCTATTTCTTCTTTTCTTTAGACTAACCAAACCCAAGTCCCGTAGCTGTTCTTCCTATGTTTTAGTCTCCAGGCCTTTGATCATCTTAGCTGCTCTTCTCTGAATTTTTTCCAAACTCTCAATATCTTTTTTGTGATATGGTGACCAAAATTGGCTGCAGTATTCTAGGTGTGGTGTTACTACTGTTTTATAAAGTGGTACTCATACTTCACGTGATTTTGATTCTATGCCTCTGTTTATACAACCCAGGATGGTATTAGCTATTTTGGTTGCTGCTGCACATTGCTGGCTCATAGTCAAGCAATCATCCATTAGGACTCCAAGGTCCCTCTCACAGT
The DNA here is from genome assembly GCA_024449315.1 of Daboia siamensis. Classification (NCBI taxonomy): domain Eukaryota; kingdom Metazoa; phylum Chordata; class Lepidosauria; order Squamata; family Viperidae; genus Daboia; species Daboia siamensis. The sequence continues at coordinate 602,637 of JAKJMR010017581.1, forward strand.
TACTGTTTTTAAGCCAGGTCTCACCCAAACTGTATTTGTACCTTTGGTTTTTCCTGCCTAAATGTAACACTTTGTCAAGATCTTTTTGGATCCTGAGTTTTTCTTCTGGGGTGTTGGATACTCCTGCCAATTTGGTAGCATTTGCAAATTTGATGAGTTCCCCTTCTATTCCATTGTCTACTCTAAGTCATTTATGAAGTTATTGAAGAGTATTGGGCCTAAGATGGAATCTTGTGGTACCCCGTTGTTTACTTCTCTCCATGTGGATGTAATGCCATTGAGGACTACTTGTTGAGTATGGTTTGTTAGCCAGCTACAGATCCATCTGGTAGTGATGTTGTCTATTCCACCTTTTTCTACCTTACCAAGGAGTAAATTGTGGTCTATCTTGTCAAATGCCTTACTAAAATCTAAATATACTAAGTCCACTGCGTTTCACTTGATCTGTTTTTAACAAACCCATGCTGGCTACTAGTTGCCTGAACGCAGTTAAAATATTATAGATGACATTAGTGATGTTGTTATGCATATAATAAAATTTTGTTCTGATAAAACACTGAGCTATTTTGAGTTTAATTCTATCAGATTGTGTAATAATCTGTGGAAATGACCATGGGAGACAAAATATCTTTTAAGACTCTGTTACTATAGCCTTACAACAAATGTATTGTTAGTATTTATGGCTTGTGCTTCTTGTGGGGATCACTATGAAGGGCTGATATCAACCTAGCAATGCTGAAAGCATTTCTCCCCTCCTTTACAATTATTTTCCAGAAAACTCAGGACAATCCATTCTGAGGTGTTCACATGGTCTTTGCTATCTGTGAGCTTAGATACTTTTTCCATGAAAATTGTGTAGGTGGCGCTTCCTCCTGTTTCCCAAAATCATTCCCACAGACCATCACAGACCACAATCTTCTCAGAACATTCTGTTTAGAACTTTTCAAGTAGGCTGTTCTGTTCTTCAAACTAAAATTATTTTCTACTTTGTGTACACACTGATTTAGTTATTATTTAGCTTAAATCTTCTCATGAGATTTGCATTCCATTCAAAAGCTAAACAGATTCTTTTTATTTTGCCTGTTTTCACCATCTGCCCATGATACAACTGCATCTGTTTTTCAGAATGGTAACAGAATAACAGCGTTGGAAAAGATCTTGGAGGTCACACAGTCCAACCCCCTGTTCAAGCAGGAGACCCTATACCATTTCAGACAAGTGGCTGTCCAGTCTCTTCTTAAAAGCCTCCAGTGATGAAGCACCCACAACTTCTGAAGGCAAGCTGTTCCACTGGCTAATTGTTCTCATTGTCAGAAATTTCTCCTTAGTTCTAGATCGCTTCTCTCCTTGATTAGCTTCCACCCATTGTTTCTTGTCTTCCCTTCTGATGCTTTGGAAAATAGATTGACCCCCTCTTCTTTGTGGCAGCATCTCAAATATTGGAATACTGCTATCATGTCAGTGCAGATCTCCTTTTCACTAGAGTAGCCATACTAATTCCTGCAAGCATTCTTCATGTTTTAGTCCCCAGACACTTAATCATGTTTGTTACTTGTCTCTACACATTTTCCAGAGTCTCTACATTTTTTTATATAGTATGGTTGGCATGGTTAAAGAAATGGAATCCTGTGGTTAATTGGAAGGAGGGGCAACTCAAATTTGCAGAGGAGGAAATCCTACCCATAGCTAAAAGAACTGGTGGGAGATATGGATTACGTTGCAAATTTGTCTCCGCCCTTAATGAGTCAGAGCTGCAAAACCTTCCAATGGAATACCGAGATTTAGCTGAGGCATTCAGTGAACAGAAGGCGGATGAACTCACTGCCCCACAGACTGTGCTATTGAAATCATCTCAGAAACAAAGCTGCCAAAACCAAAAATGTATTCAATGGCCCCTAAAGAACTGAGTGAAGTCGAAAGCTTTATAAGGAAAAACTTACAAAGGGGTTTTGGTTTACCTGGATGACATCCTTATCTACACTGAAATGAAAGATGAACACATCAAACTAGTCAGTGCTGTTTTGGAAAAAATATGTTCTGCAAAGTTGTTCGCCAAATTATCTAAATTATCTAAATGTGAGTTCCACAAAGAGCATATTGATCACCTGGGGTATCACATATCCCATGAGGAGATAGAGATGGACCCAGGTAAAGTGAAGGCAGTGTTGGATTGGGCTACCCCAAGAACCAGGAAACAACTCCAAAGTGGGTTAGGACACTGAGCTTGTTGATCAGAAGATCAGCAGTTTGGCGGGTCAAATCCTGAGTGCCGTGTAGCAGAGTAAGCGCCTGTTACTCGTCCCAACTTCTGCCAACCTAGCAGTTTGAAAGCACGTAAAAATGCAAGTAGAAAAATAGGGACCACTATGGTGGGAAGGTAACAGCGTTCTGTGCGCCTTTGGCATCTAGTCATGCCGGCCACATGACCATGGAGACGTCCTCGGACAAAAGCTGGCTCTTCGGCTTTGAAACGGAGATGAGCACCGGCTCCTAAAATTGGAAACAACTAGCACGCATGTGCGGGGGAACCTTTACCTTTATAGATAATTTATTCCATAGTTTGCACAGATCACCCTCCCTATCACTAATCTGTTCAAGACAAAAGGGGGGAGATAAACTGAAACTTAGCCAGCCACTAAAATGGACAGGTGAATGTCAAGCAGCATTTGAAAAATTAAAAAAAATGTTCTCCATGGAGCCAGTCCTGAAGCATCCAGACTGAGACCAGCAATTCATCATCCAAGCTGATGCCAGTGATGTGGTTGTGGGGGCTGTACTCTTACAAAGGAATAAGGAAGGGAGGTTACAGCCTTGTGCATACATCTCTAAGAAACTGTCAGTCACTGAACATAGATGGACAGCTTGGGAAAAGGAAGCCTACGCAGTATGATGGGCTTTACTAACCTGGAGGCATTTTCTTGAGGGGCCTAAAATACCATTCCAGGTATGGACCACTCATAAAAACCTAGAGGCTATGAAAATACCCAGGAAACTTTCCCCCAAACAAGCAAGGTGATTGCAGCATTTTCACAGATTTAATTTCACAATCCATTACCTTCCAGGGAGAAAGAACTTTTTAGCTGATGCCTGCTCAGTGGGTTAGGACGCTGAGCTTTTCGATCAGGTCGGCAGTTTGGCAGGTCGAATCCCAAGTACTGCGTAACAGAGTGAGTGCCTGTTACTTGTCCCAGCTTCTGCCAACCTAGCAGTTTGAAAGCACGTAAAAATGCAAGTAGAAAAATAGGGACCACTACAGTGGGAAAGTAACAGTGTTCCATGTGGCTTTGGCGTCTAGTCATGCTGGCCACATGACCACAGAGATGTCCTCGGACAAGCGCTGGCTCTTTGGCTTTGAAACAGACATGAGCACCGGCACCTAGAGTTGGAAACGACTAGCACGCATGTGCAGGGGAACATTTACCTTTACCTTTTTATCAAGACTACCTCAGTACAACAGTAAGAAACCTGAGATAACTAAACCTTTCCTGAAGCCTCATCAGTCACTACCAGGGCTCAAACTAAAGCAAAAGAGCCAGGAAATAAGGTTTTACTACCAGAATTCAAACAGGCTTTAGATACCAATGAATGGTTCTGTAATCATAAAAATCTGTGTACTCAAAGACAGATTGGCATGGATTGCAGCAGACATATAAAACACAAGGCCCAGGGGCCAGATGCAGCCCGTGAAGTGGTTTCTTGTGGCCCGCAAAGCCAACCTGGAAACAGTGAGGGAATGGCCCGTGCTGCCTTGGCTCCAGCCCAGGCCGGCCAGGAGCCAATGTACAATTTTGTGGTGGCCATCTATGCTGAAACACATTCAGTCTTAGCTCCACAAGGCCATCTGGAAACAGCGAGGGACCGGCCCCTGCTGTGTCGGCCCCACCCCTTGGGCACGCGCTAGGGAGGTATCACCCTTTGTGAGGAATGAACAAATGCACCATCACTTGGAAATGGCCAGCACATGGCTCTCGCCTACTTGATATATCCGGCTTGATGAGCTCCATGGGAGGCATTTCAGCAGACAGTAGGACACCAAGAGGGTGAGCCAGATGGCACAAATCTGAAGAGAAGTGCGATGCTGCCCAGTCCCCAGCCTGCCCAGTTTCGGCAGGCAGCGGGGTGCTCTTCTTTTTTTTTTTATTGAAAAGTTTTTCAATACATTTTATTTATTACATCCCATCCCCCAACCCTTCCCTCCCTTCCCAACCCTATCCCACCCTCTCACCCTCCCCTTCCCCCCTCCCCCCTCCCCGACTTCCCAGAGCTAGATACAAGGTATAAAAATAAAGTAAACAATCAAAAACTCCCATATACTAATAACAATAAACTATTAAATCTCTCGCACTTTAGCTCTTATAATTTGACTACAAGCAATATACTTATTCAAATGCTAGATGAAACTTTTTAGTCCCATATTTATTCTGGATGTAATCAATCCATTTCTTCCACTCCGCAATATATCGTTGTTGCGAATGGTCTTTCAAATATGCTGAAATCTTCGCCATTTCCGCCAGGTTGGAAACTTTTAAAGTCCATTCCTCTATAGTCGGCAGTTCTTCCTTCTTCCAGTATTGCCCTATTAAAAGTCTCGCTGCCGTAATTAAGTTCAACATCAGATTAATGTCCAGCACAGTAGTATCAGTAATAATGCCCAGTAAAAACAATTGCGGACAAAACTTTATCCTTCTCTTGAATATCTTCTGCATATTCCACCAAATTTTAATCCAACATTTAGGCTGATAATTCGGATACATACTTGCTAACTTTTTAGGATCTAAATGCCACCTATAAAACATTTTATAAAAATTCTCTCTTAAATTTTGAGCTTGCGTAAATTTCACCATTTCTCACCCAGATCTTTTCCCAAGTGTCCATTGTGATTACTTCCTGTATATTCTGTGCCCATTTTATCATACAATCCTTAACAATTTCTGTTTCTGAATCAATCTCTATCAATGCAAGATATATCCGTTTGATATGCGCTGGTCCCTGATTTCTAATTTGCTTTACCAAATTTTCGTCATCCATTAAAAAACCAATTTTCTGGTCCTCTTTCCACCTGGCTTGTAATTGCCCATATTGAAACCAAGTTTTAACAATCTTTTTTTCTCGTAAAAGATTATATGACTTCAAACACCATACATTCCTCTCCAAACTCAAAATTTCCTTATATGTAATCACATCATGTTTAAATCCAACATTTATATTCTCTATTGCGTGTTTGGGTATTGCCCATAAAGGTATCTTGTAATTTAACTTTTGTCTATGCTTTTTCCAAACTCGCAACAAAGCATACCTCAAAATATGCATTTTAAACACATTGTCTACCTTCTTATCATACAATAAATATGCATGCCAACCAAATAACAAATCATGCCCTTCAAGATTTAATAGTCTCCCCTGTGTCAAATTAATCCAATCACTTATAGCTGATAATGCAGCAGCTTCATAATATAATTTAAGATTGGGCATTTTTAGACCACCTCTTTCACGCGTATCCTGCATAATTTTAAATTTAACCCGTGGCTTTTTCCCTGCCCAAACAAATTTATTAATACCCTTCTGCCATTCCTCCAAGTTTGAATCCTTTTTGAGAATGGGTATCATTTGAAACAAAAATAAAAATTTTGGCAGAACATTCATTTTTACTGCTGCAATTCTTCCCAATAATGATAATTGTAATTTTTTCCAACTATCCAATTCTTTTTGCACTTTGTTCCATAATTTTTCATAATTATTTTGATATAATTTTACATTTGAGGGTGTTAAGTATACCCCCAAATATTTAACCCTTTCAACAATTTCAAATCCAGTTAACCTTTCTAAAGCTACCTTTTGTAATACTGTCATATTTTTAGATAACATTTTAGTTTTTTGTATATTAACCTTAAATCCAGAAACTTTCCCATATTGCGATATTAACTCCATCAGTTCCATAACAGAATTTTCTGGGTGTGTCAACGTAATAACCAGATCATCCGCAAATGCCCTCAATCTATAATCCTGATCTCTTATTTGAATTCCCTTAATTGTTTCCGAATTCCGTATTTTAATCAGTAATATCTCCAACGTTAAGACAAATAATAAAGGTGATAACGGGCAACCCTGCCTCGTACCCTTTTCAATATTACACATTTCAGTCAAACTATTATTAACAATTATTCGAGCTGTTTGCTTTTGATATAATGCCCTAATTCAGACGTGTCAAACACAAGGCCCGGGGGCCGGATCCGGCCCGCGAAGTGGTTTCATGCGGCCCGCGAAGCCATCCTGGAAACAGTGAGAGAACAGCCCCCACTGCCTTGGCCCTGGCCCAGAGACCCTCCTTCTGCCAGAGACCCCCAGATCTGTCCCACTCCCCCCATAAGCACCCTTGATGCCAATGATGTAGAGCTGGCCACGCCCACTCAGTAGGCCATACACACTCTAGCCACGCCCACCCAGTAGGCCACGCCCACCCTGGCCACACCCACCCGGCCCCCTGACGGCAACTATAATGCTGATGCGGCCCTCAATGAAATTGAGTTTGACACCCCTGCCCTAATTGGTTGTAGAAATTCATCCCCAAAATTCATTTTGTTTAATACTTTCAACAAAAATTTCCAATCCAATTGATCAAAGGCTTTT
>JAKJMR010017581.1:614263-626589 GCA_024449315.1 Daboia siamensis
TCTCATATTCCTTTACCGCCATAATTCCAGATCTTCCTTCAAATCAAAAAAAGCTTTAGGCAATTTAAAAAAGTTTTTAGAGGATCCCTTCTTGTCTTCAAACGGCACCAAAACTCCATTCCAGTCCCCCATCATAATAACAAATTTATAATCCAGTTCAATTAGTCTCTGATGTAAAAAAAACTTAATACAATATGTGTCTCTTGTAAACAAACAACGTCATTTTTATAGCCTTTAGAACATAACCTAAAGATCAGCTATTGCTCTCTTTGAACGTACTCCCCCCACAAACTCTGAGACAGCCACATCTTGCGTAACTGGACCAGTTAGAAACTTTTGTTTTTGCTCTTTTTCCATACGCTTATAAGCAGCTCTTGTCATCCTCTGTTCTTTTGGATCTTTCTTTAATGCCAAACTCTGCTCCGTAGACTCCGCCTGCCGCATCTCCTCAAGAGGCAATAACATTGCCCCTTCACTCAATTTTTTATCTTCTTGTACTTCTATTCTTTTGATTCGAAGAGACGGTGGTAAGCCTGCTTTCAAGACCTTAGTATAAAAATCTTTTGCTTTTAAAATTGTATCCAAAATCTGTATTTGGTCCCTGCATAATTTACCACAATTCCAATAGGTATTTCCCATCTGAACTGAATTTGTCGCCTCTTAAGCTCATCAGACAGAAAGACAAAATCTTTCCATTTTCTAAGAATTTTTGGAGGTATCTCCTTTAAAATCATAATATCTTGGCCTGCAATTTGAAATTTTTCCCGATAAAAAGCCTGGATAATAGAATTTCTGGTTAATCTCCTGGAAAAATAAATCACTACATCTCTAGGTAAATTTTTTTGTCTAGCAATCCAGGAGTTAACCCTAAATGTCTTATCCATTTCCTTAAGTAATTCTTCAGGTTCACATTTCAAAACAGGAGCCACCACTCGTGCCACTTCCCATTCCAAGTCTACTTTAGGATTCTCTTTGAGGCCTCTGATACGCAAAGCAAACTCCATATTCTTATATTCTAATATAGTAAGCTCATCTTCTGTTCTGTCAATCTTAGCCTCTGCTCTGTCAATCTTCTGTTCAGCATCAATGATTTTATTTTCCAAATTCTCCACATACTCCATAGCTGAATCCACATGAACATCCAGGCGTTCTATATGTGCAGCCAGACCCTGAAGTGCAAGCACTATATCTTCCCTCATCTGATTGTTTTGGTTAACAAATTCTTCCCTTGTTTCCTTTAATTTCTGCTGCAAAACTTGTGTTAACTGCATCACAACTCGCTGAATATCTGTCAGTGTAAATGCAGGAAGTGGGGGGGGGAGGATGGTTGTACTGTAAATTTAGAGATTGAAAGCCCTCCACTACGTCTCACAGCCATCTCTTAGGTTTTGATTTCCTCTTTCAAAGTTCAGGAAAGAAAAAAGAAAAAAAAGGGAAAAAAGAAGAAAAAGGAAGAAAAAATAAAAATTCTCACAAAGTTCTTAACCTTCGATAACAGGCTTTCAAATAATCAAAATCCAATACTGGGTAAAGTCAGTTGCAAATTATATCTCTTGCATTATAGCAAAATTTAACAGTTTTCACTTCGCACAGGAAAGAAACATTCCAGCGCTATTTTTACTCCATTTCAAACTTGGAACTTGAAGAAGATAATGAAGCTGAGTTAAAGTTATAATCCAACTTAAAAATTCAGATCTTCCTGCTTTGCTCTGCCTGCTTCTCAAAGAACAAAATATTCACAGTCCCATCTAAGCAGCAGGTGCAGTTGTCGCGTCTGGTTCCGCTCCTTTTGGACCGAAAACGTCCTGAGAGCGGAGAAAGCCTGGGCTCCGAGGGGGCTCACCCTGTTATCCCCCAAACTACTTGGGAGAATCACAGGGGAGCTCTACCTCTACCCAGGCAAGCTCGCCTCTCCCTCTTTTCCCAAGGAAGAAGCTCCAGCACTGCAGAACAGCTGATTTTTGCTGTCTCCGGGCGCTTTGATGCTTCCCAGGATCGGGCAGCTTCGAAACGCCGCCATTCGGCATGGCAGCACTACCGGAAGTCAATATGTTGGACTTTTTACAATTACTCGCATCCTCAACCCAGTAACAGTCAAAGAATCTATGGAAAATCCACCCTGTGTTCCAGTGCAGCCTGCTTAAACCAGAGGTCACTTCTGCTCTCAGATCCCCTGCTCCGCCATTATCTTTACCCATTATGGTTGAGGGTGAACAACATTTTGAGATTAGACATTCTAGACCAGGGGTCGGCAACCGGAAAAAGGAAAAGAGCCACTCAGAACCGGTTCCATCACACAAACAAAAAAGTAGGAGCCGCAAAAAGTGCGCACGTGTGCATCCATGCATGCGCATGCGCAAAAACATTTTGCACATGCACAAAAAACATGGGAGGCACCTGCACGGCAACGGGTCTCCCCTTTGGAGAGGTGCTCGTGCACCTCCGCCCAAACGGAGTTCTCGGCACTAGTGGCTTTTGTAAAGCAGGAATTGCTTCCAGTGGAGACTTTTCCCTCTTTTTTTTTTTTTTTTACAATAAGTTTCTCCTCCCTTTCCTCTCCCTCAAAATTAGAGGGACCCACGTGGCAAGATACAGTTGAAGATCTAATCTGGCCAGGAGTAGAAATCCCGAAACTGGGACGGGCTCGGGCACAAGGTGGGAGGCAAACGGCTTCATCGACAACACCTCCTGTCTCCTGCCGCAGGCTAGATTGCCTCTCTTGGAATCCGCGGCTTTTCGGAGAGGCCAAGGAAACAACTCCGGCCAAGGGCCCCGCGCCCTCGCCTCCACACCCAAGAGTGCTCCAGCCCATCCACAGCTACGTCTCCGCTGGTCGCGCCTGCTACTTAGAGGTCCCCCAACTTGGTTTCCCAGTGGATGTGTCCCAGAGCTGAGTTACGCTTGAGGGGCCGGTCTTCCTAACAACCTCCCCCATCCCCGGGGCTCCTGCCAGGGAGAAGGCCCGGGTTGGCAGCTTTAGCTCAGCACCAGCCTCCTTTCTATTCTCAGGCCTCGAGTGGATGGATCCCTACTGTTCTCTCGGTTTGAGGCTTCCCCATCTCTCTCTCCCTATCTGAGGTCGATGCTCTGGTAAATAATAAATCAGTTGGAAAACAAGCCGCTCGGATTTATGGTCCGAAGCGCTAATTAGAAACATCATTTGAGCAATAAACTTAAACACTTTCGAGCAAATAATGCCTGCGGAAAAGAGAGGGAGTGAGCCAGGAAGCTGGTCCTCGCCTACAGCGGCCGGGCCCCGGTGGCTTTTAAAAGCCCGGGGCCTCGCCGGGAACAGAATTTTTAAGGGAGGGCTGTGAGAGGGAAAATGGAGGATTTTCACCTGGAGGTTGTGGGGGATCTGGCAGCTTTCCAAACGCGGCGCCATTGTTCGTTCAGGCAGAGGTGCACGCGCACCTCTCTGAACGGGCGGGGGTGTGCGTGCACCTCTGCCCAATAGCACTGCTCGTTTGGAAAGCTACCACGGCCTGTTTGCAAAGCTACCGCCTTCGGAGGAAGGCAGCAGCCTGCAAACGGGCCGCGGCAGCTTTCCAAACTGCCGCCGACCATTGGGAGACCTGCTGCGCTCGTCAAACATGGACGAACGCGGCAGCTGTGCAAACGGGATGGCGGCAGTTTGGAGAGTGCACGCGCACTCTCCAAACCGCCACCGACCATTGGGAGACCTGCCACGCTCGTCAAAAATGGACAAACGCGGCAGCTGTTCAAACGGGATGGCGGCAGTTTGGAGAGTGCGCGCGCACCTCTCCAAACCGCCGCCGTCCCATTGGGAGACCTGCCACGTTCGTCAAACATGAACGAACACGGCAGCTGTGCAAACAGGACAGCGGCGGTTTGGAGAATGCACGCGCACCTCTCCAAACTGCCGCCGTCCCGTTCGGAGACCTGCTGCGTTCATTCATGTTTGACAAGCACGGCAGACCTCCGAACAGGATGGCGGCAGTTTGGAGAGGTGCGCGCGCACTCTCCAAACCGCCACCGCCCATTGGGAGACCTGCCGTGCTCATCAAACATGGACGAACGCGGCAGCTGTGCAAACGGACCACAGCAGTTTTCCCAACAAGCGGCACCACTGCCCGTTCAGGCAGAGGTGCGCGCGCACCTCTCCAAAGGTTTGGAGAGGTGCGCATGCACCTCCGCCCGTTCGGAGAGGTGCGTGCGCACCTCTCTGAATGGGCGGTGCCACACTCCATTTGGAGAGGTGCACGTACACCACTGCCCGTTCGAAGAGGGGCACACGCACCAGGCGACTGAGAGCCGCAGGAGACGGCTCAAAGAGGTTGCCGACCTGTGTTCTAGACTCTAGAACCCATCATGGAGTGACTCAATACCTAGTCTCATGGAAAAACCTCCCTGTATCCCAAAATAAATGGGTGTATAAGAAGCATGTAAAAGCCCCTAGATTGTTACAACGTTTTCACTCTCTATATGCAGATAAATCTAATTGATTTGTTTCATGTTCTTCCCTTCCCTGTTTTGTCTTTCAGGTGCATTTTCCATTTTTTTAGGGGGGGGCATATGTCAGACCCTAAAACTCCTTACCTGCTGTCTCCTTTCTTCTGTCCTTTTGGGGCCTGCCATTCTTATTGGGGAAAGGGGGTGTATGGGGGATTCATAGTGTTAACTTTCTCCTTTCTTTGTGTGGCTTCCTCCTTTTGAGTATGGAATGTGTCTCCTTATCTAGGAGACAGTTACAAGGAAACAAAAGCTGGAGAAGATTTTCGAACTTCCTGTTTGGTAGCCATCTGGACAACTGGGAAAAGCCGGTGTTCAGCTTTCCAGCTTGGTTTTCTTTGTCTAGTGACTCTTAAAGGTCAGAAAGTTGCCCTGTAGGACCCTCTTAAAAAAGAAGAAAAAGACTGCTGGGATAGCCACAGCAGCCATAATCGTCTCCAGCAGGAAGGAATATAAATCAGCTGATTCTAAACTGCATGCTGAAGCTAGGTGAGCCAGAATTTTTCTTTCCTTCTCCTTGAGGATTATAAATGTTGTGCCCCTGATGGGAAAGGGCTGAAAAGTAAAGACCCCCAGAAGGATTAATGTTAAAAGTGGCAAGCAATTACAAAGAAGGGGAAATATTCTTTGTTAAAAATATCGGACGTTGATAAATAAGCCAAGGAGGACATCTAGTGGTGAAAGAAGAACAAAATTTCTGATATATTGTGAGAATTGAAAAAAATGTTGTTGATTGAAGTAACCTTGGCAAAGGACACCTGCAAAGGATGAGAGTGCCTTGTTGTGAGATTGTGAGAGAAAAGACTCTTCAAAGTTACTTTTATTGAATTTGGCTAAATTTAAACAGATGTTGTTTTGGCTTTAGACTGTAAGCTGTAAAATGACTTCATCAAATATTACCAGTCTCATGAAGAAAACCTCTTCTGCACCCTCAATAGGACAATCTAGGCCTACAACACAGGGATCTATTGAAGCAATGTTTCAACGTGAAAAGATAAGCACTGCTCAAAGCAAAATACAGATTTCATTAAAATTGCTTGAAGAACTTAAGTTATGTAATCAAGAGTCATTGGAACGAAACTACCTGGAAATACAGGAAAATCTCAAAGAAATACAAAGTAAACTTGAAAAAGTAAGTGAAGAAATCTTGGATATAAAGGGAAAATTTGAAGCTCAGAATCAAATGATAATTAAAAATCAACAGAAAATACACAAAATGGAAGAAAAAACAGATGAGAACGATAAAAAGATAGAAATGTTATTACAAGAAAATGAAAAACTAGAGAATGCAATTAAGACTTTAGAGATGGAAAAACGGAACATTATTTAAGATTTCAAAATATCCCTGAGGATAGAGAAGAAAACATAGCGGAGGTGATTATTGACATCCTGGAGGAGGCTTTAGAGGCAGACCGAGGAGAAATTCAGCTAGAGGTGGATGAGATATTTCACATCAATTCAAGCTACGCAAGAAGAGATCAACTGCCAAGAGAAGTACATGTATGGTTTACGAAGAAGACAACAAGAGATGAAGTACTACGGAAAGTTAGAGATGAGCCAATACAATGCAAAAATAAATTGTGGTTTTAAAGCAGATTCCTAAGAGAGTTAGAGACACACGAAGACATTCTCACTTTCTGGCTATGAAGCTGATTGCCAATGCTATAAACTTCAGATGGCTGATGCCGGAAGGCATCTTAATAAACTGGAACAATGCAAGATATAGATTGGACTCAATCTGGAAGGCGGAAGATTTTGAAGTAAGAAATAGGTCAATTTTAGATGAAGGAGTGAAACAAAGCTAAGGGGAGAGTAAGGAGCAGAAACAAACAGAAGAGAGGACCCAAGGAGCAACCGCAGAAACAGAAGAACAGAAAGAGAAAGACGACCAAAAGGGCGAGGATGAAGGACCTGCCAGAGAACAAAGGACTACTAGATCTACTAGACCTAAATATAAATAAATGGAAATGAAGAAAGAAAACGGAATCTTCTCAGTAAACATAAATGAACTGAATTCCCCAATTAAAAGAAATAAGATTTTTAGGAAGTTACAGAAAATGAATTTAGATATAATCTGTTTGCAAGAAACACATAAAAGAACAACATCATAAATTATTGGAATATCCAAAAATTGGGAAACTTTATTATGCATCAGTGCAACAGAAAAAAAGAGGAGTCGCTACATATATTAAAGAGACAATAGATTCTAAAATGGTATATTCAGATAAAGAAGGAAGAATTTAAATGGTAGAAATTTATCTGCATCAAAAAGCAAATATTATTAGTGGTAATTTATGCACCGAATAATAATCAAGAAAAATTTTACAAAAACCTACCTAGAAAAATAATAGAAATGGAGTACCAAAACATTTGCCTACTAGGAGATTTCAATGCAATAATAGATGGAAAAATTGATTATAAAAGTAACAAAACAGGAGAAAGTGGAAGAGGAAGATTACTAAGACATTTTTTGATATGGCAGAGGACGTCGGAATTCAAGATGTCTGGAGGGAAGTTAATCCACAAAAATTACAATATACTTTTTATTCAAATAGCCAAAAATCTTGGTCAAGGATTGTAGAGAGAGTTTCCTCCTTTAAATTTCTGGGAGTCTATTTCTGTGAAGATCTGACCTGGAAAGTTAACACAACTCAGGTGGCTAGAAAGGCCCAACAGAGGCTTCACTTTCTTAGGGTCTTGCAGAAGAACAGGGTAGAACAACAGCTAATGACCCTCTTTTACCAGTCTACCATAGAGAGCGTCCTCTCGTATGGTATTGTGGTTTGGTATGCTGATCTGACAGCTGCGGATAGGAAAGTATTACAGAGGGTAGTGAGCACAGCACAAGACATTGTGGGCTGTTCCCTGACACCACTGGATGACATCGCCAGGGCTCATTGCCTTGGAAGAGTGAGGAAGATTCTCAGGGATGACTCACACCCTCTTTACTCTCCTACCATTCGGGAGGAGATATAGGAATATAGCCAGCCATACCAACAGGCTGAAAAATAGCTTTTATCTGTGGGCTATTAGGCTTTTAAATGGGACATAATCTTATGCAGAATTGACTTGGGAGGCCGGTGTGTGGTGTAGTTGGTTCACATAGTGTGGTGGGATGGAGGGTTTGTTGTCACTGTGTGTTGGGGGGAGAGAGCACGGGGGGAGGCTCAGCTAATCTCAATGTACACATGTTGTACTTTGACAATAAAGGTTTTTATTATTTATTTATTATTATATGATTTGGATGACTGCTGACGTGAGAATGAACATACAGGACATTGAAATAGAAACAGGCATATGGGCAAATCATAATCCTTTGAAAATGACTTTTAAAGGAATACAACAAAGGCCAAGATGGACTTTAAATCATTCAATATTAAAAGAAAAAGAATTTATAGAGTTAGCAAAAAAAAGAAATGGAATTCTTCTTCAAAGAAAATAAAGAAGACAAAGCTAAAGCGTACTGTAGAGGCATAGCCATAACTTATATGGCAAGGAAAAATAAACAGAAAAAACAGCAATATGTATTATTAAAAGAAGAATTTGGAAAGTTAGAATTAGAACTGCAAAAAAATCCACAAAAAAGACTTTGAAAAGAGAAATGGACATAATAAAACATAAATTAAATCTGTTAGACTCAGAAAAAGTGGCAGAACAGATAAAAAGAGTGAAAAAATTTTTTTTGAAAATGCCAATAAGCCGGGAAGACGGTTAGCTTATAAACTTAAAAAACAGAAAGAAAAAAAATGATACATAACTTACTCGATGGGAAAGGTTATTTACAATATAAAAATGAAGAAATAAAAAAGATAGTCAAAGAATTCTATAAGGAATTGTATGACAAGGAGGAGACTTCAAGAGAGAAAACTGTAAAATATCTGGAAGAAAGTAATCTTCCAAAGATTTCAGAGACATTTAAAACTATGTTGGATGAAGGGGTTACAATGATGGAAATATCAGAAGCCATAAAAAGACAAAAAAATGGAAAAACACCAGGTCCAGATGGGCTTCCGGTGGAGTTATATAAGAATTTACAAGAGATACTAAGCAAACCATTGAAAGACATTTGTAATGGACTTTTATTAGAAGCTAAAATGCCAATTACGTGGATTGAAGCAAATATCACTTTAATACCAAAGAAGATTCAGATTTGACCCAGATTAAGAACTATAGACCGATCTCATTGCTCAATGTAGATTATAAAATTTTTATTTCAATAATGGTGGAGAGATTGAATTTATACACCCAGATCAAAACGGCTTTTTACCAAAGAGGCAAATTAAAAATAATCTAAGAGTGATAATAGATGTACTAGAATACTATGAGCTACATCCAGGGAAACAAATGGCACTAATATTCTTAGACACTCATAATCTTTCATGGCAATTTATGATTCATCAATTACAAATAATGGACTTTGGAGAGAATTTTATAAATATTGTAAAAACAATATATAACAAACAAACAGCCAAAGTGATTGTGAATGGAGATTGTACTGCGAGCTTTGAAATAAGGAAAGGCACAAGACAAGGATGCCCATTGTCCCCTCTGTTATTCATTTTCACTTTGGAAGTTTTAAATCGAATTATCAGACAAGATACAGAAATTAGAGGGTTGGGGATAAAGGGTGAAACATAAATTACAAGCATTTGCTGATGATTTAGTATTTATTTTGGAAGAACCCCTGGAGATGATCCCTAAATTGTGGGGAAAGATATAATAGTATGGGGAAATAGCAGGATTAAAAATAAATAAAGAAAAAACTAAGATAATAGTTAAGAATCTTATGGATAAGCAGAAAAGCCGATTGTCAGAATCAATAGAGGTACAGATAGTGAAAAAGGTTAAATATTTGGGTATACATTTATCAGCCAAATGTTCAACAATAAAAAGACAATTATATAAGGTTATTGAAACAAATAAAGCTAGATTTGGAAAAGTGGAAGAACTTACAATTGTCACTACTAGGAAGAACTGCTACAGTTAAAATGAATATATTGCCTAAGATTTTATTTTTATTTCAAACAATTCCGATAAAACTTGAGAAAAAATTCTTCCAAGAGCTGAATTCATTAATTTTGAAGTTTGTATGGCAGGGAAAGAAAGCTAGAATAAAGATGAAAACGTTGCAAGATGCTAAGGAAAATGGATGCTTTGGTTTACCCGAGTGGGCTTTGTATTATCAAGCATCTGTATTAACATGGGTGAAAGAATGGATAACCCTTAGGAACAAAAGGTTGTTATATTTGGAGAGACATGACTTACAATTGGGGTGGCATGCTTTTTTGTGGTACAGGAAAAACAAAATTCATAAGTATTTCCAAAATCACTGTATTAGAAATGCTTTGATAACAGTATGAGGAAAAATCAAAACTAAAATATACATAAAAATTCCAGGATGGTTATCAATGACGGAAGCTTTCTCACACCCAAATTCGGTAGATTTTGAAAAAAATTGGGCATCTAGAGATATTTTGAACACTGATGGGACATTAAAATCAAAACAAGAGTTGGAAAATCAGGGCATCAACATGTCATGGTGGGCACTGTTGCAAATACAAAATAGATATGAAAAAGATGTGAAACTGTATGGATTTTATAAAGAACATATTGTATTTGATAAAACATTGTTAAACTCTGATGAGAAATTAATTAAGAAAATGTATAATTTTTTGTTAATTTTAGAGATGGAAAGTGAACAAACTAAAGAGACAAATAACAAGGTGGACAAAAAACTTTGGTTATAATATAGAATTAGAAAAATGGCAAAAATTATGGGAGAGAAATTATAAACTGACAATGTCAACTGTGTATAAAGAAAATTTATATAAAATATTTTATAGATGGCATCTGCCACCATCAAGATTAGCAAAAATGTTTAAAAATATGTCAGATAGATATCATATCTGGTCAACATGTGATAAAGCAAAGGCCTATTGGAAAAAATACATGCTTGGTTAGAAAAAATATTAGGAGAACATGTAGTATTTAATCTTGAATTTTTTCTATTAGGTATAATACCAGAAAAGATTAATAAGCAAAATTCATATTTGGTTCTACATATTACAATGGCAGCAAGAATAATCTTCACGCAATACTGGAAAAATGAAGGAATACCATCAGAGGAAGAAGTAATTAAAAAAATACTGGAATGCGCTGAGATGGACAGACTAACTATGAGATTGAAAGATAAAGAAGAAACAGAATACTACCAAAGCTGGAAATTATTCTACAAATGGCTAGAGGAGAGAACCAAAGAGTAGGACTTGATTATGTATTAGCGTTTTTTGAACCCAGACCACATTCTGGTTGAAAAATTAACATATGTATGTAGAGAAAAAATAATAATAAAAAGCTTACACACAAAAAAAAACTGGAGAAGACCTTGAGATGCATGCCTACCATGCCAGTCAGTTGCCCACCAGGCCATCTGTGGATTGGCTGGATTTCAAACAGATATTAGGAGTTTGGTGGGAGGGGGCATATTACTTGCTTAATTATATCATTCATGCAAGCTTTTCTTCAGATCTCGCCTTAAATTCCCTGCTTTCACTAGTCCCTAATAAAAGTTTCCTTTTGAGACAATGCCTGTTTCAAGAGTTCTGCTTTCTTGGGTGATTAGTTGAAGTGGGTCCTGACATTTATTTTGTTGGATAATGATCAGTGTTCAAGTCTGTCAAGATCCATCTGGATCATGAGCCTATCATCTGAGGTGTTGGCTATTCCTGCCAGCTTAGCATTGTCTGTGAATTTGATGAGTTCTCTTTCTATTCCCTCAATGCATGTTGCTCATTGTTTCATGGTGCAGAGCAGAAAATCCTAAATTATAAAATTATAAAACAATGTTCAGCTGCATGTTAAAAAAAATCTTAACAGAGACAGCAATTCAGAAGAATAGCAAACTAACCAATCTTTGTGATTAAATGAATGCTAGACAAAGAGTAGGAAAAGCAATACTGGGATACAATCCTCAAAATGACAGAATGATCTCAGTTCGAATCCAAGGCAAACCATTCAATATCACAGTAGTCCAAGTCTATGCCCCAACCACCAGTGCTGAAGAGGATGAAATTGACCGGTTCTATGAAGCCCTACAGCACCTTATAGAACTAACACCCAAAAACGATGTTCTTATCATCATGGGGGATTGGAATGCTAAAGTAGGAAGCCAAAAGATAACCGGAATAACAGGCAAGTTTGGCCTTGGAGTGCAAAATGAAGCAGGGCACAGGCTGATAGAATTCTGTCAAGAGAATACGATGGTGATAGCAAACACTCTTTTCCAACAACCCAAGAGACGGCTCTACACATGGACATCACCAGATGGTCAACACAGAAATCAGATTGACTATGTGCTCTGCAGCCAAAGATGGAGAAGCTCTATACAGTCAGTAAAAACAAGACCAGGAGCTGACTGTGGCTCAGACCATGAGCTTCTTGTTGCAAAGTTTAGGCTTAAACTGAAGAAAGTAGGGAAAAGCACTAGGCCGCTCAGGTATGAATTAAATCATATCCCTGTTGAATATACAGTAGAGGTGACAAATAGATTTAAGGAATTAGATCTGATAGACAGAGTGCCTGAAGAACTATGGACAGAGGTTCGCGACATTGTACAACAGGTAGCAACCAAAACCATCCCAAAGAAAAAGAAATGCAAGCAAGCAAAATGGCTGTCTGAGGAAGCTTTGCAAATAGCTGAGGAAAGGAGGGAAGCGAAAGGCAAGGGAGAAAAAGAAAGATACGCCCAATTGAATGCAGAATTCCAGAGAATAGCTAGAAGAGATAAGAATGCCTTCTTAAATGAACAGTGCAAAGAAATAGAAGAAAACAATAGAATAGGGAGGACCAGAGAT
>JAKJMR010017581.1:631589-660356 GCA_024449315.1 Daboia siamensis
TTGGGTTGAAACTTAACATTAAGAAAACCAAGATCATGGCATCTGGCCCTCTCAATTCCTGGCAAATAGATGGGGAAGAAATGGAGGTAGTGACAGATTTTATTTTCCTGGGCTCCAAGATCACTGCAGATGGGGACTGTAGCCAAGAAATTAAAAGACGCTTGCTCCTCGGGAGGAAAGCCATGGCAAATCTAGACAGCACACTAAAAAGCAGAGACATCACCCTGTCAACAAAAGTGCGTATAGTCAAGGCTATGGTCTTCCCAGTTGCAATGTATGGCAGTGAAAGTTGGACCATAAAAAAGGCTGAGCGCCAAAGAATTGAGGCCTTTGAATTCTGGTGCTGGAGAAGACTCCTGCGAGTCCCTTGGACTGCAAGGTGATCAAACCGGTCAGTCCTAGAGGAGATGAATCCTGACTGCTCTTTAGAAGGCCAGATCCTGAAGCTAAAACTCAAATACTTTGGCCACCTAATGAGAAAGAAGGACTCACTGGAGAAGAGCCTAATGCTGGGAAAGATCGAGGGCAATAGAAGAAGGGGACGACAGAGAATGAGATGGCTGGATGGAGTCACTGAAGCAGTAGGCGTGAGCTTAGATGGACTCCAGAAGATGGTAGAGGACAGGAAGGCCTGGAGGAATGTTGTCCATAGGGTCGCGATGGGTCGGACACGACTTCGCAGTTAACAACAACAACAGACATTTACAATATTTATATTTCGATTCCTGCATTGAACAGAGAACTGGACTCAGTAGCCTAAATGTTGTCTTCACAAAACAAATGCTAAATATGATTCCAGAGATAGTGAAAGATATCCAACTTCCATTCTCATCTCTTACTTTGTCCTGATATATCTGTGATAAATCATACAAATGTATATTTCATATTGTTAAAGGAATATTACTCTTAAGCATGATTCCTCCCAATGGAAAGAATATTAACATTCACTTGTACTTGGTTGTGCCTTTACCAATCTATTCTATAACTATACCTGGGAAGATCCTGGAAAAGATAATAAAAAACAGAACTGCAAACAACTAGAAGCAAACAGTTATAACTAGTAGTCAGCATGGATTTCTTAAAAACAGATCATGCCAAACCAATCTTATTTCATTTTTTGATAAGGTGACTAAATTAGTAGACCAGCAAAATGCTATGGATGTAGTATACCTAGATTTCAGTAACGCATTTGACAAAGTACACCACAATCTACTTGGTAAGCTAGAAAAAGGTAGAATAGACAACATCACCACCAGATGGATTTGTAGCTGGCTGACAAACCATACACAATGAGTAGTCCTCAATGGCACTACATCCACATGGAGAAAAGTAAGCAGTGGGATACCACAAGTCTCTGTCCTAGGCCCAGTACTGTTCAATATCTTTATAAATGAGTTAGACAAGAGAATAGAGGGGGAACTCATCAAATTTGCAGATGACATTGGCAGGAACAGCCAACAATCAGAACACAAGCTCAGGATCCAAAAAGATCTTAACAAACTTGAACAATGGGCCCTATCCAACAAAATGAAAGTTTTACACTTAGGCAGGAAAAATCAAAGGTATAAGTACAGATTAGGTGAGATCTGGTTCAAAAACAGTAACTGTGAGAGGGACCTTGGAGTCCTAGTGGATGCTGACTATGACTATGAGCCAGCAGCAGCAGCCAAAAAAGCTAATATAATCCTGGGTAGAATAGAATCAAGATCACACGAAGTATTAGTACTGCTTTATAAAACCCAAGTAAGATTTGGAATACTGCAACCAATTTCACCATACTACAAAAAAGATGTTGAGACTGGTAAAATTTCAGAGCAACTAAGATGTCAAAGGATTGGAGACTAAAACATATGAAGAACAGCTGTGTTTGGAGTTGTTCCTGTGGCATGAACTTTGACCTGTGGTTCAGTGTGCCCTTTTAGTATTCTGATGGTGGTGGGTTAATCCTATTATGTCCTAAAGGTCATATCCTGCTTCCCTGGAGCTATGGTTGATGGCTAGGTCCTGTATTGGATGGGTAAGGGGTTGTTGGTTCTAGGGATCTTTGTCCTTTTCATCCCATCAGCTCCAGTCTTCCTGCTCCCAACCTTTATGAACAGGATGATCAAATCTGAATTTCTACAGACCTGGTTTCTGCTTGGGGCAGAGAGACTTGAGCTTGATTTTCTTTGGGGAAATATAATATTCTATTCTTTTTAGTATCCCCCCCAAATATTTCCTTATGTAAGAGGGTGGGTAGGTGGGTGGATGTTATCTTCCAACAATAATCCCCTCTTTGTGCCATAAGAGTGTGGATGACACATTTTTACTGACACATGATTAAAAAGTGATCTGGTCAGGGAGACTTGATAAACAACTTTTAAACTGTTAGTGCAAAAGTGGGAAGGCATTAATAG
This sequence comes from Daboia siamensis, assembly GCA_024449315.1. Taxonomy (NCBI): domain Eukaryota; kingdom Metazoa; phylum Chordata; class Lepidosauria; order Squamata; family Viperidae; genus Daboia; species Daboia siamensis. Next base: position 633,986 of record JAKJMR010017581.1, read on the forward strand.
AGGCAGCAGAAAAAGATCCCTGCAGTGGCTCCCAAAAGGGGGAACTTCCAACCATGAAGGTTTAAAAGGGCAAATTCTGTTAGGTGGAAAAGAAATTTATAGTGTCCAATATTCTGTGCCAATTATTTTCAAGTGTTGGATGTCACGTTCTGTGAGCTTTCCAATCAGGTGTTTTGAAACACATGCTCCTCACAGCCATGTTTTCCTCAGTACATAACCACTGGCTGCCCATTATCCAGGGTTGCTTACTGAACCTGCCTTAGTTCTTAGTTTAGTGCATCCAGAGTTTGTGATGTCCAACTGAGGATAGCCAGTGTGCAAGCTGGGCTATTAAATTGCACACAGTGAGCCCTAGAACTCTTACTGTGAGCCCACGAGTTCAGGGCTTGGATTTGCAGATCTCTTTCCTGCTACCTTCCCAGTGAGAGCATATGAATTGAAAATCACCTGAGAGCCTTTTTCCCTCCCCCTTGGAATCTGCAGGAAGGTGTGCATGCAAAGGCCTTAGTGCCACAGAGTAAGAACCAGCCTGGAGAACTTTACTGAAGTGTTCACTTGCTGTGCCAACCATCCCCAAATGCCATGCCTCCATGAATCCATTCAACTGGCTTATTACAATACAAATGAGGCAAGAAAGAAAACATTACAATGAGTCTCCGCCTTCCCCCCATAGTCTTCCAGTTGTATTCTGAGGCTTCACATGGGGGCCAATGGTTCCAGGACTTCTTCCTCTCTCTGCAGCTTTCACATGCATCTGGATGATGTAGGACTTGGGAAAATCCGTTCCACTTTGGTTGCATGGTGACTTCCTACTGGACGGCTGGATTCAAACTCAATTTCTTGGCTCAAATGAATGGAGGGTCTTCTATGGAAGCATTATCTGGGTCTGTGTAGTCTGCTTTCAAAAGTTGTGGGGGTCATCTGTGCAAGGCTTAAAAATTATGAAAACAAGGTCCCCTCCCCCTTTTCTGGGTGACACTCCCAGAAGAGACATTGCTGGTCAACATGAGGAATGGAGGATAAGTAATGGAGAAGTGGAATGGGGGGGGAGTACCTTGCAGGCAGGGTTTTGAAAAGGCATTAAGGTTAACATTGCAGACAGATGAAATCCACTTAAACACATACAGTATATGCAAGAATGATTTTTTTTCTGTAAATGAACTTAAAACATCCCCTCCTGATAATTTTGGGCTGTTTCTTAAAAGCATTCGGAGAAAATAAAAAAAAATAACACATTTCTCTTCACCCTGTTTTGCTGGCCAGACAAACACGGTGAGGGTATTTTCCTTTTGGTGACTTATTTTAAGCAGAATTTCTAGCAGAATTTTAAAATTCTTGTCTAGAGATTAAAGACACCCAACAGTTAACATTTACGTTGAGGACACACAAAGACCTGAATACACACACACAAACACACACAAAGACAAAGAGAAAAGGAGAGGAAAACAGAACACTCAGTTTTCACACCCTGGTTATTCCCAATATAAATTTCAGTTAACTCAAATTGTCCAGAAAGTCCCGCAACACGACCGACTTGGGGTCTGACATGGACTACAAACACCCCACTGGGAGAGACGCGTCAGGAACTAAGTCGATGAGGCAGTCATATGGCCTGTGCAGGGACAATTGATCTGTCTCAGTCTTACTGAACACATCAGCATAAGTCACCAGTTCGGAGAGCAGGGAAACCCCTGAGGGATTCACCACCTGGCTGGCACAGACTTGGTGGGTGTGGTCCACACACGGTAAACTTGGAAAGGTGACCAAGTTCTGGGACCAATAAATCTGCGGGTCATGTGTCCAGAGCCACACCAATCCCACAACGATGGGGAAATGCAGTCAGAGATTATGTAAAACTGAATAACCTCATGCGAGCTGATAGCCATACCCAACAGTTGCATGGTGGCCTTAATTGTTCCAGACAGGAGCACTTGGCCATCAATAATCTCTACTAACAAATGTGGTTTCACTGGGCATTGGGGAACAGCCCATCTGGCCACAAATGCTGCATACATAAAGTTTGTGGTGGCCCCAAAGTCAACCAAAGCATGTACCAGAATCCCCTGTGGCTTCATGTGGAGAATCAAGCATGCCGCCAATATCAAATGCCATGGAGGTCTGAGTGCAGCATCTGAAGGATGTTGCTCAGTGTTGGGGGAAGCCTGATCCAAAACGTCTTTTAGGTTGGGCTCAGGGCATTTCCCGACAGAGGTGGTTGCTTTCACGGAGCAGGCTCAGTAGATGACACCCCTCATTGTTTCTTTGGGCAGAAGGCGGTGGAATGCCCAGGGTCCCCACATTAAAACCACAAACCCCCCAAACGTCATCTATTCATTTCTGCCACCAATAGGTGAGATCTGGCAGCACCTAATTCCATAGACTCCTCCTGCAGAACCAGAGTCTCACTCACAACTGGGGCTGCCCGGGTCCCTGGGGTGGCACGACGACTCCTACACTGCTGGAGCAGAGCGTCAATCTGCAAACAGAGATGGATCAACCCATTGAGGTCTGGGTGAACATTGACATGGGTCAACTCATCCAACAGCTCCTCCAACAAGCCATCTTGAAAAGCATCCATGAGTGCAGCTTCATTCCAGGCTGAATCCTGGCTAAGCAGCTGAAACTCACTAATATATCCCTGTAAAGGGGATTGGCCCTGCCTCAGAGCTTTCAGGCATTAGGTAGCGGTCTGCGTCTTAATAGGGTCCTCATACATAAGACACATATAGTCACAAAATGCCCCAAAATTATCCAACAATGGACTAGGCTGGGCTAGCAGGGATGTGCCTCAATGAGCTGCAGCACCAGAGGAGGCTGATCACTTTATCAGCCTAAGAGCAGCTGACTTCCCCACTGACCATGATAAAGGGCTGGCATTGGCCCCCAAAAGCTGGAAACATGTCCGGAGTGCCATCAAATTTGTCAGGCACTACCTTCGGGATTGTGGAGCAGCAGGAGCAAAGGCTTGAAGCTGAGCAACTTGAGCTGCCAGCAAAGTCAGCTGCTGGGAGAACTGGGCCTTCTCCGCATGTAATTGCTCCATGGTAATAGGGGGTAGAAGACCAAAGGCAAACTGTTCTGTCTCAGCCTACATGAGTCCTTGTTATGCTCCACGAGAAACCCCTCTTCCAAGAAATAGGCAGGAGCTGCAAGAATAAACCAATCCCTTTTATTCTCACAGACCTGAACCAATGTTCAAGGCAAACAAACACAGTCCACAGAAACTTGATCCTCAACACAAACAGTTGTCTTCAGCAACCAGCACCTCCCACACCTTCCCTTTTTTAATTCAGCCAAGGCGTGGCTTCCTAATGCCTTCTCCTTTGCCTTTGGAGCTGCCCCATTGCATTCCTCTGTCCTACTCACTTCTCTTGCCTACGCTTTCATGCATTCTGGATTTGTCCCAACTGTTCTTCATCACTGTCCAACTCAGGGTCCCAGCACAGCTGTGTCTCAGCCTAAGCATGAGTATAGGGGCCAGGTTCCTCATCCAACTGTAAGTCTTGGAGCTCCTCAGAACCTTCCTCTGATTCTTATGTCACTCCAGGCCCCTCCTCCTCATCTGATTCCTCAGACTCAGCTGCTGGATCTGCTGGCTGGCAAGGAATCACAACATTAGGGTCTGTCACTTGAACAGATCCTTTCTGTGGTTAGAAAAGGCCAGAGGGAGCAAAATCCAAATGTGATTGGGAAAAGGGTCTTCTTACTTATACACACAGACATACACACATTTTCCTCACTCCCCTAGGCTTTAAAAGTTAAAATTTAAATATACTCTTCTTTCCAAAGCAGTCCTTGAGCTCAAACTCAAAACTCTCTTTACTACCCTTGCTCCAATGGGCAGGGTCTGGAAAACCCATCCAAAGACACAAAGGGTCTGCTGCCAGCAAGATAGGGCTTACCAGTCTCAGTCTATTTGTGCTGCCACCACGTGGCTGTTCTTGGAAATTACCAATATGCTAATGGGGTCTGCCAGTACCTTCCCCCTTTGTGATGTATTTCCTATCCTGCTCATGATGCTGCACTAGGATCCACCCCTTCTGGGTTGGACTTCCTCCTTCTCTGTGCTCCCTTGTGTTCCATCCTCCATTGTAACATCTGAACACAAGCATGCAGACAGTAATCCTGTTACTGTCTTTTGACCTTAAAGCTCCGGCCAGATTCAACTGACCACACCTTCTCTGCTGTAATGATCTTCTACATGCAAAATAAAGGTATTTCAGATGAACCAGGTGCTTTATGAGTTCACTGTCTAGAAAGGGCCGTTAAATGTGACTAAATTTGCTTAAACAGACCAATAAGTGTCTTAACAAGGAATTATATTCGCAATACAACTGCCTGTACCAGCCCAGTCAAAAGACAGTTATTAATTTTTACTGCCTGCAATCCTTTGTGTATGCATGTCATTCTGCAAAAGATTAAGTGAAATATCAGTGATCAAATTTTCTGGCTACATTTGTGTGTTGTCTGCAAGTAAGAAGTCAAGGATAGCAATTAATTCCTACTGACTGCATGTGTTACCTCAATGAAGTTTAAAGTCCAATTAGAAATTTCTAAAATCTGCAATTTAAAGTCTGTAATGTTTCTACAATCAAGTTTAAACAGTCAGGAAATGCAATCTGAATTACTTCTCTCTCATCCTTCATGTGCATGTTGTTTTTCAGCAAGGCAGAAGTAACAAAAGGATTGGAGATAACATTCTGTGAACCTTTGTTTGAAAAGGCTAGTAAACATCTCATTGCCTCTCTGCCAGTTCCTGCCTGCAATTTAGAATGACTATTTGTTTGCAACCTTCAAGTTTGTGAAACCAAAAGAAAGTTTAAGAAATTTCCTGCCTGCCTTTCAATAGTTTTTCTCTAGAAGTTTCAGAGATTTACCCTTTGAAAACTAACTCTTCCTCTATTAAGGGGCCATGAGGATAGACAATAAAACAATTTGTTGTCCTGGTAACCAAGCTCTTGGTGGTTCACCCCACATTAGGAATGCAAGCTGTGCTTCAGCTTGTAAGATTGGATGTTACTATACAGAGAAAAAAAGCATTCATTGATAGCCATTGTCTTTAGAGTTGAATTTTGGTCAAACAAAATTTTGCCAGTTGCAAAAAAATCTATGACTAGCCATGCAAGCATTTCTACAGAGATCATCCTGTGCTAGTAGCCATTGTTTTTAAAGTTGAGCTCCAACAAAAAAGTTTGCCAGTTAGCAATTTTTTTTTCCAAAGCAATCCTACCCAGCCCACTAGCTTAAATAAAGGAATGAGGGAGCAATTAACCTCCATCAGTGACAAGTTACAGCCTACGGTTAGCTCTTAACAAGGAGAGAGAGTTCCTCCAAGGGTTTCAAACCGGCTCACAACTTGTGGTCATATGGAAGAACAGTTGCTTCACTTTATGTTCCCACTTAAGCTAGGGAAGATACCAGGCTTGCATCCAAACAGCGACCTCTAGTGGTCAAGAGGTGAAGTTCATTGAAGTACTCACCTAAACAAGCAGCATTCCAGTGGCTGCTCAGCAAGTAAAAGGCTTGTCCTCAGGCATGTGTAGAGTGCCCTCTAGTGGTCAAAGGGCAAACTTTCCTGAAGTCCCTAACCACGCAGAAGGTGCCCCAAGTGGCCAACAGGCGAACTTCCCCCAAGTCTCTGACCACACAGAAGGCGCCCCCCAGTGGTCAAAGAGCAAAGTTCAACAAATTTAATCAAAATATCTAGGAAATTTTCTATATCTGTCCTAGCCATGGCAGAGTGTCTTATTGACTTCGAAGAGCTGGTTCAGCCAGATAACCCCGAATTGCATCAAGTAGTTGGAAGACCCAAGCATACAATAAAACCAACTCAGAAACTCATAGAAATTTATGAAGCATCTAAAGATGAATTTTCCACTAATCTGTCAGAGCTATGGGACAGAACCACACACGCCATAACAATTTTGCTCAGTGTTGATGGTAATCCTGCTGTATTAAGAGACTCTATAGCTCACTTATCTGCAGCTTATGAACGTTACCAGCGGCTGTCCACAAAATATATAAGTTTTTTGAATGACTCTAATGTAGCTAATTCCTCAACAGAATTAATTAAAATTGAGGATCTGAACCAGCAAAGAGATCTCATGGTGCAAGAGGCCAAGAATAAGGCAAAAAAACATATTGCTGACCTGTAAGAGACCAGATCTCATAGGTCCACATCAAGTAGACACACAGTAGACTGTGTTGCTGACCTGCAAGAGACCAGATCTCATAGATCCACATCAAGCAGACACACAGTACACTCCGCTAGATCCTCTCGCTCCAGGACTTCAACAATAACTAACAAGTTGGCAGAGGCACGTGCACAGCTAGAAGCAAAGAAAGTACACGCTTTCTTTGCCAAACAGGAAGCAGAGATGGAAGCACAAGAGAAAGCCCATCAAGCAGAGATGGAAGCACAGGAGAAAGCCCGTCAAGCAGAGATGGAAGCACAAGAGAAAGCCCGTCAAGCAGAGATGGCAGCCAAAATAAAGATTCTGCAACTTGAAGGGGAAGAAGCCGCTGCCCTAGCAAAGCTGAAGGTCTATGAACAAGCAGCAAAGAAAAACACCAATGCAGAGTGCTCCATCCCAATAGAAGTGAAGGCTCCGATGGAGCGCACCAGTCAATATGTGTTAAAATATAATGTTTGCAATGATGCACAGCCATCTTCCACACTGCCTACAAACATCACAGTCAGAACTGCAAGAGCCTTCACCCCTTCAACACCACAGCACAAGTGCATCTTCTGCACCTCCTACAAAAATCATAGACATCCCAGGCCTGCACTCCTTCAACACCACAGCACAAGTGCATCTTCTGCACCTCCTTCAAAATCATAGACATCCCTGCACTCCTTCAACACTGCAGCACAAGTGCATTTTCGGCACTTCCCACTCACCAGTCAGAGACCACAGAACTGCCAGGGCCTACACCACTTCTTCTACAAAGCAAAATAGGTGCGTCAGCTGTGCTCCCTCCAAACAGCACAGAAACCCTGCACCTGCCAGGACCCACACCTCTTGTAAACATCACAGGTGTGTCAACCGTGCTTCCCACAAAGAGCACAGAAGTCCTGTGCCTGCAAGGGCCTACACCTCTTCTTCCAAGCAACACAAGTGCGTCAGCTGTGCTTCCCACAAACAGCAAAGAAGTCCCAAGCCTGCAAGAGCCTACACCTCTTCTTCCAAACAACACAGGTGCGTCAGCTATGCTCCCTCCAAACAGCACAGAAGCTCCGCGCCTGACAGAGCCTACACCTCTTCTTCAAAGCAACATAGGTGCGTCAACCGTGCTTCCCACAAAGAGCACAGAAGTCCCACGCCTGCAAGGGCCTACACCTCTTCAACAAAGCAACACAGGTGCATCAGCTGTGCTCCCTCCAAACAGCACAGAAGCCCCACACTTGCCAGGGCCTATACCTCTTCTTCAAAGCAGCACAGGTGAATCAACTGTGCTTCCTACAGACAGCACAGAAGCCCCAAGCCTGCCAAGGCCAGCACCTCTTCAACGCCCAGAAACAGGTGCGCCAACACCTCAAATAGCATTACCTCTTGCCAATGACAACGTAACTTCCAGCAATGATCAACGGTTGAATCAACAACCAGCACAAATTTTAAAGATTACACCACAGTTAAATGCTCCTGCAACATCATTCTATCCTGGTGTACCTGATCCTTATTCACCAGAGAACCCTCACACCCAAGAGGTCCCACAAGTTTCTTCAGCATCAAAGAGTGAGAGACCAGACCTTCCTGAGTACGCCAAACACGCCAATCGTCGAGAGCCCACTGTCAATAGCCTCTCAAAGTTTAATGACCATCCAGAAGACTTCAGATCCTGGAAAACAATCTTCAAAGCTGTTGTTGGTGATCTCAACCTTACTGCCAGAAAGGAACTCGATCTACTCTTTTCCTTTCCCCTATTCTCATATTTTTGCAGGTTTATAAGTCATCACGCCTGGACGAACAATGAACCCAGCTTCGACTTCGCTGACTCCAGTGTGCCTGCTCCATTACCATCACCAAGGTATGATAACACAGCAGCTCAACACAGAAACTCACGTGGATCTGTGTCTACAAGAAAGATGGACATCTTACTTCCTGTATCATCTCCTCCTCTTTGGAGTGATTCAGGTGGTGGCAACTCACATCCTGTACCACCTCCTTCCAAATGGAGCAATTCAGGTGGTGGGGACGAATACGCTACAGGTGCTGTACTTCATATGGCCATTTTGCTAAAAATTGAAAAGCCTTTGACAAGTGCACAAAATGCGATAGCGACAAACACGATACAGCTATGCATCCTGATCCACTTCCAAGCAATCCACAGCAACCACCTGTATCCAACCCTGCTTCAAGTTATGGCGGGGAGCAGCATGGCGGGGAGCAGCATGGCGGAGAGCATCAAAATCATGCCCCAGTCACCAACGTTTCATCTTCACCCAATCTCCAAGCTAGAAACGTTCTGTTTAAGGACCAATGAGCTCAAGAATCGAAAGGCACTAAAACCTCCATAAGACTATCAAAGAACTTGTCTTGCCTCTAACCCTTGAACACTGAACTCATTGCTTTCCCTGTTGAATCCTGCCTTCAAGAAGAAAAGTGATCAACCTGATCCAGACTATTGAAGCCTGACAAGGCAATTGTTATTGTTGCAATATATATGCATGTTCTTTTATATCTTTCAGGTCTTGAACGCAACAAGCAAAACCTCAGCCTGAAATGGCAGTTTTATTATTGCAATATGTATGCATGTTTACTATATATCTCAGGTTTTTTAATGCCTCATATATCATGCTTATTTTTTGTATATCCCTCAAGTTTACATTTATATGTATGCATGTTTAATTTTATATCTATCAGTTTTATATCTATTTCTCAGATTTATTACTTATATTTCTTAGGCTTTTTATGACAACAACGAACCACAACGTGTATTTGCATTTGCATAACTACTGTTATGGGATTATATAGTGGTATTATGAAATACCAGACGGGGAGTGTGCTGCCTCCATGTGGCTGTTCTTGGGAAATTACCAATATGCTAATGGGGTCTGCCAGTACCTTCCCCCTTTGTGATGTATTTCCTATCCTGCTCATGATGCTGTACTAGGATCCACCCCTTCTGGGTTGGACTTCCTCCTTCTCCTTGCTCCCTTGTGTTCCATCCTCCATTGTAACATTTGAACACAAGCATGCAGACAGTAATCCTGTTACTGTCTTTTGACCTTAAAGCTCCGGCCAGATTCAACTGACCACACCTTCTCTGCTGTAATGATCTTCTACATGCAAAATAAAGGTATTTCAGATGAACCAGGTGCTTTATGAGTTCACTGTCTGGAATGGGCCATTAAATGTGACTAAATTCGCTTAAACAGACCAATAAGTGTCTTAACAAGGAATTATATTCGCAATACAACTGCCTGTACCAGCACACCATTGGAGAGGTTAGTTTGAAGTCCCATCCCCACCTCTGTTGCTTCTCAAAAGTACTGGTTGAAAATGTCCATGACAAAAAGTAAGCAGAATTTTAGAGCATTGCTGAAAAATGGATTTTAGTGGATCTTTTTCGGCCAGCCCTCATCTACCTGCATCAGCAATTTGGTTCCACAATGGCTATAACTTTGGACATCAATTATAAGTCCCTTTGTTCAATGCCATCATAATTTCAAACAGTTGCTAAACAAATGCTCATTAAGTAAGGACTATTTATACAAGCTTAAATAATACAAGTTAACTTGTAAAAACACAATGTCAGACCGGCCTCTGATCTCCTAGGAAAATTAAAGTCGCAACTCCATTTGGTTGAAGTGAAAAGGCACTTTTACTAAGAGACACTGATTGCAGTAAAATCAAGCAGAATCTAAAATTCCCAGAACTAACTGACTGGTTCCCCCTAGCCCTCCCCCCCATGGTCTGTCCATGTGTAGCCAATCCGGCACCTCTGAGATGTTTTGGGAAATGCTGAGGTGTTTGGACTAGAGAAGTTCCACTCTCAGGGTAAACTGCCAGCATGCTAGAACAAACTGGATTAAAAAACTATTGTTCCTCAACTGTCAACCACCACCCGTTCCCTGATTGATGGCAGAATGCCAGAGAGGCTCCAAGCTGAAGTTGGTGGATCTGACACACTGAAACTTCAACTTTTCTTCAATGTCATTGTGAATCAAAGAATATTTTTTTAAAAATTATAGTGGTCTGCCTTGAATTGCACTTGAATTTTCAATAATTAAACTAGGTTGAATGTTTGAATTTCTGCTTTCTCTTTTCTATTTCCAGCTCTCCATGAACTGTAAAAATGGATAATACTTTTATCTATCTATAATGTTTGTGAAAGGATAGACTTCAACATATTGACAGTTGCTTGTATGTTCGCAGTAATTGTTTTTCTCTGCTGCAGACACATTCAAGGAATTCCCAGATACACCAAGATCAAATCACTGTCAATCCTGCAAGAAACTAATTTTCAAACTGTTCCTAAATTCTTGGTGGGAAAAATTTAGCCAGAGAACAAATCTGAGTAAGACAGTTGTGAAATTAGGCAAAAATCTCCACTGCTATTTTCTGATTACTTCAAAGTTTCCATACATCTTTTTTTAAAAAAAGGCTCTTTTATGTGCTTCCTGGAAGCAATTGAAAGACTATATAATAACTTTAAATAAGAAAAATGGGTTCACAGAATGTTTCACATCAGTTCAGTTAGGTTTATCTGCATTTCTATGCTAGTCAAAATGTAAGAAAACTTGGAAGTATGAAATCTTCAAGAGCAGCAGTTCTCAGAGTATATGTTGTATATAGTATGTTTATATGTTGTATATAGAATGTTTTAAATGTGTGTTATGTATGTGTACACTTTGAGAACAAGCAACTAAACTTCATCTTTAATGTGTGCCATTGTGCCCACAGGAAAAAATAACAATATAAGTTATCTTTTGACTTTTGACAAAGTGTGAAATATAATAGAAAATAACAGAGTTGGAAGGGATCTTGGAGGTCTTCTAGTTCAACTCATTGCCCAAGCAAGAAATCCAGTACCATTCTGTGGAAAATAACTGGAAGTAGTGAGGAAGTTTAAAAATAAATATATATATACTTTTAGTATTATCATGTAATCATATGTTATATTTTATAATAATCATTTTATAATCAATTGCCTGAGTAGATGCTTTGAGTATATGGGGGAAAATACAAGCCTCAGATGGAGGGAGGGGGAGAACAGGAGTTACCATGGGGCCCAGTGTGAGTCACCATCTAGGAATTGTTTTTAAGTACCTTCTGGTTCCTGGTACCCACGGCAGGTGTAGAACATGGGAGACATCTCTTCCCTAGAAACAGGATAGTAGGGGAGGGATCTTATTAGTATAATGTAAGCAAACAGGGGCAGAGATAATGTATTCTGTTTAGGCGCTTCTGATAGATTGTAACCTCCAAAGCCTAAGCCAATGGGGCCATGGGGGAGGGAATGGGGCATCACGATAGGATGTATAATAATATGTGATTTTGGAATTTGGGGTGTGGTTCAGTGTTTGGCTACATTGTTTGTCTTCCTGAATCCACCACGCTTTGCAAACTGTTACTTTTTAGACTGTGTTGTGAAGTCTAATAAACTTCTTTTCTATTTGTAACACAAACAGAGTGAATTTCAATTTGTGACTATTTTTGTGTCTAACAATTTTTGGTGCCGAAACCCGGGACTCAACAGGATTTCATTCAGGACTCCATAACTTGGTGGACGATGTGGAAAGCATGCCCTGTCGAGCTCGACAGTCCAGCTTCGAACTCCGGGAGTGGTGAGTGCTGAGTGAACCCTAGAGCCCCAAGAACCTGTGGAACTTACAAACAGAACAGAAGTGTGAAGGGGAACAGGAACAGAGATTGCCGGCCTCAGGCCTCAGGAAATACCAGGTAACTTTGTGGACGGACCTAGGTGAGTAAGATCTGGGGTGGCCAGATGAAAACCACCTAGGCGGTTGGGACAGGGCTAGGTAGGACTGCTTGAATCTGAGATCTGTGAGAGGAGTGCATTAGACATCCCGAGTACCACTGGGGGTAGCAAGACGGAGTGGGAGCTGACCCTTCTGTAAGAGGGGATGCAGGAGTTTGGTGAAGCGAAAGTTGGTCTCATTAGATTGGTAAGGATAAAATAACAGTACTGTAAACCAGTATAGGCAATTCTCGGAGTGTTCCCAGAAAAGAAATGTGTGAAGAAAATTAGGAAAAAATCCCAAACTAAATGTAGATAAAGAGAATCCTTTGGCACTCTTATTAATGGGTTGACTGTGTGTGTTGGGGGCCTCACAGGCAGGGAAAGATCAGACATGGGCAATAAGGCCAGTAAGGGGATAAGGTGTCCCCTGGAAAGTCCCTTAGGGCAAGGTTAGCAAAGGTACCATGATTCAATATTGTTATTTTGAGTGGCCGAGAAATCCTATTGCTCAAAATATGGAAATATGTAAGTTTTAAAAATCGGCTATGTCAAGCATTAATCATATATGTTAATAAAAGAAGTTTTTATGCCTGTTAGATTCCAGGCAATGAATAGTTCATTTTTGTTAGAGGAGTGTGGAGATAGTGTATGTGTGTCTATCTTCTGTTGTGTCTAATAAAAATAAACAAAAAGACCTTATTTAAAAATGTATGGTTTGCCTAGAGAAAGTATGAAATGAAAGTTTTGTATGTGAAATTGTTTATGCAGGCAGTTGGAATGGAAGTGAATGAGTTAATTTGCTGATATGTAAATGTGAGTGTGTTAGCCCTCAAACCCACCTACCACCCCCCACCCCGTCCCAGGCTGTGAAAGGAACAGTAAACTGCAGATTTTATTGTTGTAAAAGCCATGGACGATGTGTGAGAGCATTTATGAAAAATGCATGTAAAGGAGAGCAAACTATTTTTTTTTTACTGGTGAGATTTTTGTAAAGTTTCTTTTACTCCCCCCCCCTCCCCGCTGTGTTACTTTAAGAGTGAGAAAGAGAGAGACAGCCAGAAGAGGTGGGGGGGCGGTCGTTTTAACCATTTTTTTTCTCTGCTTAGAATTCCAGTCTGAGGAAGGGGGGTGGATGTGAAATTTAATGCCCACTCTTGCAGTTTCAGCTTGCAATTTTTTACTCGAAAGAGGAAAGATTAATTTTTGGACAATCTTTTTTGGAAATTGAGTTTTAGTTAGACATATAGCTAAAGGTAAAGGTTCGCCCACACATGCATGCTAGTCGTTTCCAACTCTAGGGGCCGGTGCTCATCTCCGTTTCAAAGCCGAAGAGCCAGCGCTTGTCCAAGGACATCTCCGTGGTCATGTGGCCAGCATGACTAGACGCCAAAGGCGCACGGAGCGCATCAAAAAAATAATTAATTTGAATTGTTTTGCTTAGATTTGTAAGTTTTAACCTACTTGATGGAAATTTGTTTCCATCTGATTGGAATAGGATTAAATTGGAATTTGACTATCTTTATATTAAAAGCAATATTAAAGTTTGATATAGGACTATTTCAGTAACTCAGAAAATTTTATTAAGCTTGTTTATTTATTTATTGTTGTAGAGTTGCTTTTTGTTGTTGTTTTTATTTTTATGTTTTTATGTCTGTGTGCAGGACACACTGATAGAAAGTAATACCTAAGAGAAATTGAACAGTGTAAAAAGGACATTGAAAATTTTCCCTTTGATAAACATCCAAATATATCAGCCTTCCCCTTTAGGGAGGTGCCAAATGGGGTAGATGGGAACAATGTCCCAAGGATAAGCTTTGTCCAAGAGCTGTTAAAGGCATCTGAAGTAAGGGCATTTTAAAAAAGAATTGAAAAATCTAATTGAGAACCCGCTGAGGGCTGCTGAACAGTTGGATAATTTATTAGGACCAAACATTTATACCTGGGATGCACTGATGGCTATTTTAAATTCTTTATTTTCGGCTGAAGAAAGACAATTAATTAGAACTGCAGCAGCAGCAATTTGGTCTAGGGAACACCCAAATGGGGGAGGGGGGGTAGTGGCAGATGTAAAGCTCCCTCTTGCCAGACCAAACTGGGATAACAATGATTTGGCTGGAAGACAAAATATGGAAGATATGAGAAATCTTATAATTAGAGGAATGAAAGAAGCAATACCAAAGGCTCAAAATATGACCAAGGCATTGCAGATAGAACAAGAGAAGGACTAATCCCCAGCTGCCTTTTTGCAAAGACTAAAAGATGGTATGCGTAAATATACAGGGATGGATCCAGATGATGCTGCCAATGCACCACTGGTCAGAGTTCAATTTTTTACTAAATCCTGGCCTGATATAAATAAGAAGCTACAGAAATTGGATGATTGGACAGCCAAACCAATCAATGATTTATTGAAAGAGGCTCAGAAAGTGTATGTTCAGAGAGATACAGAGAAAGTAAGGCAGAAAAGTAAGATGATGGTAGCAACAGGTACAGCAAGTGATAAGTAGGAAAAACCTCCTAGAAGAGAGTTTGGGAACAAGCAGAGTTCCTTTGAGACAAGATATAGGAGGGGTGAAAGGAACCAGTATGTTAATGGGAGTAGAGGAAGGGGATTTGGAGGATTTTGGGGTGGATACCAGAATAGGGAGAGAATGTGCTTTGGATGTGGAATGAAGGGCCACTTTAAAAAGGATTGCCCTAAACATGAAAGAGAGCAGCAAATTTACTCAGTGTGGGAAGAAGAAGATATTTTTACTAGGGGTGTCAGGGACAGTTTATTTTTAGGTCCCACAATGAGGCCTTGATAAATTTGGAAGTGGGACCCGAGAAGGAAGAGGTAGTGTTCTTAATTGATACTGGGGCAGCGCGCACTTCAGTGTCAACTTTAATACCTACTATGAAGATTAGTCAGAATCAAATTAGAGTGTCTAAAGTGAAAGGAGAAGGATTTTATGTAAAAGAATTGGAGGAAATTCAAATTGGGCAAGAAAAAGGAGAAAATATAAGGGCAAAATTATTGTATATACCGGAGGCAGGTGTGAATTTGCTAGGGAGAGATGTGTTAGAAAAATTGGGACTTACAATTACATTTAAGGAAGAAACAAATCCTCTTTTTATATTAACAGAAGAAGATGAAACGTGGATAAACCCAAAGGTGTGGGTTGGGGAAGGAAACAGGAGAGGTTTACAAATTGAACCCCTAAAAATAGAATTAACAAGTCCAGATGAAGTAGTAAGACAGAAACAATATGCTTTGGCAATGGAGAGTCGGAAAGGTTTTCAATCTGTAATTGATGGTTTAGTGAAAGATGGGTTATTAGAACCTCCCATGTCACCTTTTAATACACCTATACTTCCTGTAAAGAAATCAGATGGAACATACAGGATGGTGATACAAGATCTTAGGCTTTTGAACAGAATTGTAAGGACTAGACACCCTGTAGTCCCAAACCCATACACTTTGATGGGACACATTCCACCAGAACATCAGTGGTTCAGTGTGATAGATTTAAAAGATGCATTCTGGGCTTGCCCCTTAGCAGAGGAATCACATCCATTATTTGCTTTTGAATGGGAAAATCCCTTTACAGGAAGGAAACAACAATACCGATGGACTGTGCTTCCTTGGGGATTTACGGAATCTCCAAACCTGTTTGGACAAGTGTTGGAACAGGTATTGGAACAATTCCAGGTCCCTGGAGAAACATACATGATACAGTATGTAGATGATTTATTAATCTCAGGAAAGAAACAACATCAAGTAAAAGAGGCAACTGATAAATTGCTAGAATTTTTGGGAGAAAAGGGGTTGAGAGTTTCTAAGAAGAAACTACAATATGTTGAAAGAAAGGTGAAGTATTTGGGACATTTGATAAGTAAAGGCAGTAGAAAAATAATACTGGATAGAATTGAAGGGGTGGTTAAACAGCCTCTTCCTAAAGATAAAAAGGAGAAAATTCCTAGGTTTGGTAGGCTATTGTAGGTTATGGATTGACAACTATGCTAGTCTGACTAAACCTTTATATGCTAAATTGATTGAATCTGAACCATGGGATTTGGAGTGGGAGACTCAGGAAAAAGAAGATTTTAAGCAAATTAAAGAAGCTTAAGTGCTAAGCTCCTGTGCTAAGCCTTCCCAATTTAGACAAACCTTTTCATTTGTTTGTAAATGCAGAAGAAGGAATAGTTTATGGGGTTTTGACTCAAACCTGGGCAGATCAACGCAAACCTGTAGCATTTCTGTCAAAAATTATGGATCCTGTATTAAGAGGATGGCCTGTCTGTGTACAGGCTATAGCAGCAACGGCCCTCTTATACAGGAAAGCAGAAAATAAACTTTTGGGGGGTCTCTCGTTGTAAGCACACCTCACCAAGTAAGAACAATTCTCCAGCAAAAAGCAGGTCGCTGGTTGACTGATTCGAGAATTTTAAAATATAAGGAAAAATTTTTAAAATATAATGGGAAAAAAATGATTTGGTTTTGATAACGGATCATAATGTGAATCCGGCTCAATTTTTAGTGAATAAATCGCAAACAAGTGAAGAGAATTTGGAGCATTTTTGTTCTGAAGTAATTGAGATGCAAACAAAAATAAGACCTGACCTGGAGGAATGTCCCTTGGAGAAAGGGGAATCCCTGGGTCGTCCCGAGTAGAGGCAGGGATTAGGAAAAAATGGGTATGCTATTATTAATGGACACACCAAGGAATTATTGGAGGCTGGTAGCCTACCTACTAATTGGTCAGCACAAATGTGCGAATTATATGCCCTAAACCAGGCACTGAAATTGTTGCAAGGTAAAATAGGAAATGTATATACAGACTCTGGATATGCCTTTGGTGTAGTTCATACTTTTGGAAAAATATGGAGAGATCGGGGAATGATCAATAGTAAAGGGAAAGAGTTGGCTTATGTAAAGTTGATAGTGGAAATAGAAAAGACAGAAGTTAGGCCAGAGAGGCAGGAGAAAAGGATAAAGAAATGGATAATAGAAGGAAGAAACAAGAAAGTTGTTTTTAAGTTGGTTTGAACAGACTTGTGAATTGCATGCATTACATGTGAATTGTATGCCTTAACACAAGCCTTAGAATGTTGAAGGAACAAGAATGTAATATGGAAAGAGAGAAACATGGGAAGTAGAAGAAAGTGAGAGGTGGATGTGGCAAGATGGAAGATGTATGTTGAAAAGAAAGAAAGAAAAAAAAAACAATAGCTAGGACACAGAAGCAGCCACTGAAAGGGGGTTGCAAAGGATGAATGATACTTTAAAAAAAACAGGATGGTTGTATTTATACTCTAGGTAAATAAATCTGTGATAAATGTATGATATGTAAACAAGTAAATAAAAAGCTCTATAATATCTAGTGGTGAGGCTATTTCAATGCGTTCAAGTTGAATTTAAATTATCTCCAAGTGGGGAAAATTTCACAATTTGAAACTAATGACATGTTTATAAAGGATTAGATACTGGGGCTGTTTTCTGCTTTGTCTTTTCTCAGGAAACAAGGATTGCTAGCCCAGACACCTCCATTGGAGTTTGCTGTCCACAAGTTTCAGCCTGGTGATTGGGTCCTGATAAAAAGCTGGCGTGAAGAAAAACTTACTTCAGCCTGGGATGGTCCCTACCAAGTCCTCCTAACAACTGAAACAGCAGTTTAAAAAAAAGAAAAAGGGTGGAGCCAAAAGAGTGGAAAATAATTCCTGGAGAAGACCCGCTGTGAATAAAAATTACCAAAAACTGATGTGATCATTGTGGGATGAATAGCTTGGATTTTGTTTGTGGTTTTTCTCATTGCAGGAGTAGCAGCTTTCTGGCTTTTTCGATCTGAGTGGTGGCCTATGCTGTACCATCCAAAGGATTCCAGAGGAAGCTGTGGACCTCCGCATTCTACAAACCCTTACATAATATGTTGGTTCTGTGATTGCAACTGTATCACTGAATGCTGTTGTTGTTATCAATGTTGTGATTGTGGACCAGTCTGTCCCTATGAAGAACCTTGTGACATAGTAATAGTGGAAGATTGATTACAAATGTGTAAAGGTCCGACACCAAAAGAGCCTTTTTATCCCACATACCGAATTATAGGAGAAATTGAAATTGAGACAGCGGAAACACAACCTGACCTAAATTCAGTTATATTGGGAGATAGTGATATTCAAATTCCACTGGAGGATACAGAATGGATAGATTTAAGGTGTATACAGGCTAATCAAACATATATTGGGACTGTGGAAGGAATAATACAAATTAATCAGAAGGAATCATTAGGGAGAAAAATGTATAACCTTACACAAATCAATAAAGAAACTAATTTTGTAGAATATGAAAGGAAATTAGAAATACAAAGAAATTTGGAAAGATTTTAATGTTTTATTTTTAAAGAATGGTTGAAAAGAAAAAGGATGGATTTGTGGAAAAAACTGGAAGTAGTGAGGAAGTTTAAAAATAAAAATATATATACTTTTAGTATTATCATGTAATCATATGTTACATTTTATAATAATCATTTTATAATCTATTGCTTGAGTAGATGCTTTGAGTATATAGGGGAAAATACAAGCCTCAGATGGAGGGAGGGGGAGAACAGGAGTTACCATGGGGCCCAGTGTGAGCCACTCGGAACCGGTTCCGTCATACAGACAAAAAAGTGGGAGCCGCAAAATGTGCACGCGCCTGTGGGCACGCACGCGCATGTGCAGAACAAGCAAAAACATACACCACCCCTACGCCCGCACCACATCCTGAGCCACACGCACCTGTCGCTGCCCAGTGCCGCCAGCTTGGGGGGGGAGGGACCGACTTGCAGGCCGAGGAAGGAAATGGCCTTTCAGAGGATCCCTGCCCCTCTCCCGGGACCTCCAAACCTCTGCGTTTGATAAACACAGCAGCTCTCCAAACCGCCATACCCCATTTGCAGAGCTGCTGCATTCCTCCGCATTTGAAAGAAACATGGATGAATACAGCAGCTGGGTAAAGAGGACGGTGGCAGTTTGGAGAGTGTGCGCGCACCTCTCCAAACCACCGTCCTGTTTGGAGATCTACCTCTCCAAACCGCTGCCACCTGTTTGGAGACCTGCCGCGCTCGTCAAACATGGACGAACGCGGCAGCTGTGCAAATGGGATGGCAGCGGTTTGGAGAGGTGCGTGTGTGCCTCTCCAAACCGCTGCCGCCGCCCGTTCAGAGACCTGCCACACTCAACATACATGGACGAACGTGGCAGCTGTGCAAACGGGACGGTGGCAGTTTGGAGAGGTGCGCGTGCACCTCTCCAAACCGCCACCACCCGTTTGGAGACCTTCCGTGTTCGTTCATGTTTGACAAGCGCTGCAGACCTCTGAACGGGACGGCAGCGGTTTGGAGAGGTGCGCGCACACTCTCCAAACTGCCGCTGCCCGTTCAGAGACCTACCATGCTCATCAAACATGGATGAATGCAGCAGCTGTGCAAACGGGACGGTGGCGGTTTGGAAAGGTGCGCGCACTCCTCTCCAAACCTCTGCCGCAGCCAGCAGTTCTGCAAACTGTTTGGAGAGCTGCTGCCTTTGTGAAACATGGATGAAGGCAGCATCTCTGCAAACGGGACAGTCGAGGTTTGGAGAGCTGCGTGTGCAGCATCCCAAACCTCCGCCGGCGGGGGAGGACTGGGAGCCGCGGGTTGCCGACCCGTGGACTAGACAGTTCCTTTAACCATTCAATATATGTTTCAGCCTCTAGTCCCTGAATCATCTTTCTTGCTCTTCTCTGCACTATTTCCAGAGCTTCAATATCTTTTTTGCATTGTAATGATCAAAACTGGATGCAGTTTTCCAAATATGGTCTTACCCATGGCTTTTTTTCTAAGAAAAAAAGGTGCCGGAACTCAAAGGTGCTGTCACTGGGAACGATGCTGGTGTCTGTAAGAACTCCCTCTTGCTACGGTGTCACTGCCTGTCCTTTGCACCCCCACCCCTGGGGCTTGGAGCCACAGGCTGCAGGGATTTTCCTCCCCACAGCCGCCGTGGGGATTCCCCTCCCTGCAGTTGCCACACCACAGCCCATGCTGAGCCCCCACCCAGAGCTGCTCCGAACCCCAACCCAGAGCTGTGTTCCTCGTGGCAGGGGTCTCCAGCGCTGAACAGCTGACAGCCTCCGGCACCATCCCTGACACCAGCTGAAGACACTCCAGCCACAGAGTGCTGCATCAGGCCACCCGGCATCTCCAGCACCAACCAGCTGATGGCGTCTGGCCCTGGCATTCATTCACTTACTGCCCCGTCACTTCCAAACGCAGTAAGTGAGCAAGCAAGTGGCATTTGGAAGCATTTAGAAGTGACGGGGCAGTGAGTAAGTGAATGAGCAAATGGTGTTTGGAAGCGACAGAGCAGTAAGTGAGTGAGCGAGCAAGAGCCCTTTGAAAGAGATGGAGTGAGTGGGGGAGAGACTGAATGAGGTCCCTTTGAAAGAGACGGAGGAGTGAGTGAGAGCGACTGGAGACTTTTGTGAGCAAAGTGTGAGTGAGTGGGGGGGCTTTTGTGAGTGAAGGGTGAGAGAAAAAGGGAAAAGTGAGGGGGAGAAGTGAAAAAGAAAAGGCACTGACTTCTGACTTCCTCTGTTGCAGGAGTAGAAGGAAGCATTAACACTGAATCTCAACTTTTTACTTTTCTATAACATTATAAACTAGCCATTTCTATAATAGCATTTTCAAAATAGAAGACATTATGGGAAAAGTAAGTGAATAAGAGAGAGAGAGAAAGAGATGAGTTTCTTAACTGAAATGTACAAAGAATATGGAAGAACTATGCAAGGACTTAATGTGGTTTTGGGAACACTTCCTGACACATACTGTCAGCTGACATTTAGGGCTGAGTTGGTGTCTTTCATTTTTTTTAATGTGGCTTGTTTGAACCTGGAACAAATCTGTTGTTCTTTATTGTTTTTGTTTCCAAAACTTTATTTCTTCTGAGCTAATGTATGATTCACTTTTCCATTGGATGAACCATGTCTGTTTCTTGGACTTTTCCTTCTGTTATTTTTCTTTGTGAGGTTTTTGTTTTTTCTTTTTGGAGACATCAACTTTTTTATTATTATTATTAAAAAGTTTTATAAAAGTTACAATATAACCCCCAAAACCAACCCACCCAAAACCACCCCCCTCTCCCTCCCCCACTTCCCAGAGTTGAGTACAGGGTTACAAATATAATAATCATAATCTAACTAACATTAACAAACTTTACAGATAACCAAGTTCATAATGCGCTTTAACTCCCCTTTAACATAAATACATGCAAAATAAAAGTAGACATAAAAATAATAAAAACATAAACAAGTTAATATCCAAGTTATTAAACAATACTAATACTAAAAATAATAATAATATAATTAAAATTAATAAAAATTCCACTATAATAATCTACTAGTAATAATAACAATCTAAAATTTATTCATAGGCTAGATGGAACTTTTTAGTCCCATATTTATTCTGAATAAAGGACGCGGTGGCTCAGTGGGTTAGGACACTGAGCTTGTCAATCAGAAGGTCGGCAGTTTGACGGGTCAAATCCCGAGTGCCGCGTAACAGAGTGAGCGCCTGTTACTCGTCCCAGCTTCTGCCAACCTAGCAGTTCGAAAGCACGTAAAAATGCAAGTAGAAAAATAGGGACCACTACGGTGGGAAGGTAACAGCGTTCTGTGCGCCTTTGGCGTCTAGTCATGCCAGCCACATGACCACGGAGATGTCCTCGGACAAGCGCTGGCTCTTCGGCTTTGAAACGGAGATGAGCACCGGCCCCTAGAGTCGGAAACGACTTGCACGCATGTGCGGGGGAACCTTTACTTTTACCTTATTCTGAATATAATCTATCCATCTTCTCCAGCCTGAAATGTATCTTTCTTGAGAATGATCCTTCAGATAAGCAGAAATCTTAGCCATTTTTGCTAAATTTGACTCTTTAAACGTCCATTCTTCTATAGTAGGCAAACTATCCTTCTTCTAATATTGCCCTAACAATAACCTTGTAGCTGTTATCAAGTTCAACATCAAGTTAATTTCTTTAGTATCACAATCTGTAATAACACCCAATAAAAATAGTTGTGGAGTAAACTTTATCTTTCTCTTAAAAATCTTTTGAATATTCCACGAAATTTTAATCCAAAAAGCTTTTATATTTCTACAAGTCCACCACATATGAAAATAAGTAGCATCCAAACTGCCACATCTCCAACATTTGGGCTGTAAATTAGGATACATACAAGACAACTTTTTAGGATCCAAATGCCATCTATAAAACATTTTATAAAAATTTTCTCTTAAATTTTGGGCCTGGGTAAATTTTACATTTCTAACCCAAATTACCTCCCATATATCCAATGGGATTGGTTCTTGAATATTTTGGGCCCCCTTTACCTTACAATCTTTAACTAATTCCATTTCCGAATCCAATTCTATTAAAGCATTGTAAATTCTCTTTATATGCACTCGGTTTTGATCTTTGATCTGTTTTACCAAATTTTCATCTGGACAAACACTGGCTCTTCGGCTTTGAAACAGAGATGACCACCAGCCCCTAGAGTTGGAAACGACTAGCACGCATGTGTGGGGGAACCTTTACCTATTACTAAAGTGTTGGATATTCCCCCAAGCTTGGTGTCATCTGCAAATTTGATTAGTTCCCCTTCTATCCCCTCATCTAAATTGTTTATAAAGATGTTGAAGAGTACTGGGCCTAAGGCAGAACTTTGAAGTACCTCACTGCATACTTTCCTCCATGTTGATGTAGGTTTATTAAAGACTACAAGTTGGTCAGCCAGTAACAAATTCAACTAGTGGTGACGCCATTTATCCTGTGTTTTTCTACCTTACCAAGAAATGGGATGTAGTCTACTTAGTCACTTTCTTGTGAGTCTGGGGACCCCAAAGACCCTGTGTAATGGTCTATGGCAATAACATTGGGAGACAGGAGGAAGAGCTTTAGCCTAAACAATTACCATAGTTTGGATGTCCTTAGCTTTAGCTGTGAATGAACCTATAACCTGCATGTTCTGTATTTTAATACTGTTTTTATTTTGGTCTATAATTTTTATTTTCATGCACTCGTGACCTCTCGGTTAGACTACTGCAATGCTCTCTACATGGGGCTGCCCTTGAGGACCACTCGGAGGCTTCAGCTGGTGCAGAATGAAGCCGCGCGAGTAGTAATGGGAGTGTCCTGATACTCTCATACAACACCTCTTCTCCGCAAGCTGCATTGGCTTCCAGTTGCCCTCCGGGTGAGATTCAAGGTGCTGGTGATGACCTATAAAGCCCTAAATGGCATGGGTCCGAATTACCTTAGGGAGCACCTGCTATCAGCATCAGCTTCCCATTGTCCTGTGCGCGCCCACAGGGAGGGCTGCCTTAGGGTTCTGCCGGTTAGAGATTGCTGGCGGGTGATTCCCAGGGGGAGGACGTTCTATGTGGGTGCGCCCGCCCTTTGGAATGAACTGCCAATGGAGCTTTGGACTGCCCCCGACCTTCGCTCGTTTCGCCGGGACTTAAAAACCTGGTTGTTCGAATTGCCTGGCCTGGACTGAGGGAATTTAAATTTTAAAGTATTTTAATTAAATCACATTAAATTATATTAAATTAATTTTAAAATTTTAATTTTATTGTTATTATGAATTGTGAGCTTGTACTAATTTAATTCCATTTTATTCTCTTTTTGTACTGTTTTAACTGCCCTTTGAACTGCCCTGAGTCCTCTGGGAATAGGGCGGTATATAAATTCAACTAACAAATAAATAAATAAATAAATTTTAAATTGTGCAACATTACAGAAGAAGACATTTAAAAACTATTAAATTATTACTTACAGTTGCATACCTGAAAATGATTAAAAAGAAAATAAAAATAACACTGTGGAATTTGAAATCACTTCTTTTTGCCTCGGGGAAAGTTTGCAAACAGATGCTGGAGGAAGTGAAATAATTTCTGGATAATGCCACGTGAAACAAAATGTACTGACATGCTGTTCAATTTTACATATTGTTTTTTAAAGCATCACAATTGTGCTTTGTATTTTGTTCTTTTAACTGCAAAACATCCAGAGTTGTTGACACTCAGATGGCTTATAAATTATATTAATTAATTGATAGTAGAGTTTGCTGGACTGCTAGTCACAAAAATGAGTAAAACAGTAACTACAAAAACAGTCATCATGAAAATAGTGTGCATTTAAACTCTAATTCAATATTAGCCACAGGCTGGACCAAAAGACTAACATTTAAGAATAGTTTAATACTTAACATTTAACACTTTTAGTTTAAGATTGTTGAAATAAAAACTTTAATTTTAAAAATTTTTTGAAGATGTTTGATATTTTTAATTTTTAAATGAACTTTTATAATTTTTAAAATTTAGCCATTCTGAAGCTCCAGCCAAAGGAAGAGGAATATATCCTATCTGAACATAATGAAGAAACAGCTACTGGTAAAAATGTATCTGTACATTAACTTTTAGTGATAGACTGGTGTCAACATGTCACTCATAGAAGAAAACAATGACCAAGAACAATGTCCCTGCTGTCTAGTACAGCCCAGTGCAGTACAGCCCTGCTAGTGCTGAACGATCAATTTAATATCCTCCCCTGAAAGAAAGCATGCAGACATGTGGAGAAGGGATATCATCAATTGTTCAATGATAGGAATAAAAGTAGCCCAGACTTTCCCAAGAATAAAAAGGAAAGTGTTGGTGATAGAAGATTCACTTATCAGGGGAACAGAATCAGCAATTTGTAGAACAGACAATAAATCTAAGAAGGTATCTTCTCTCCCAGGAGCAAAAATCAAAGATCTTACTAAAATAATCAAGCCCACAGATTAATATCCCTTTCTTGTCTTTCTTGTGGGGATGGATGATATGACAATAAATCTGAAAACAATATTAAAAGACCATGAGCAATTTGGCATAAAAATCAGAATTAGGAGCACAGTTAGTATATTCATCTGTACTTCTTACAAAAGGTCAACATCCGATGAGGGAACAAAGGATTTTAGAAATAAATTGCTGACTTAAGGGATAGTGCCATCAAGAGAACTTCAAATTCGTAGATCCGTGGTGGTGAACCTATGGCACACATCCCACAGGCAGCATACAAAGCCGTCCCTGTGGGCACGTGTGCCATCGCCTCAGAGGGAGGCAGGGCCAGGCTGCTCCCTTCCACCTCTCTATGTGCATGTGTGCTCTCTTTCTTTCTGCACTGAGAGTCAAGGAGCAGCTGCAAGAGCTGCTGGGCAGATCCAGGCTGGAAGGTGGAAGCAGCTGCCAGTACAAGTCCAGGTAAGCCTCCGGAGAGATTTTTGTGGTGCCCCAGCAGCCAGATCCAGGCTCCAGAGGCCTGGAAAATGCTTCTGCTGCCTGGATCGGCCATGGGGGGGGTAGGGGGCAGAATCGTTCTTCAGCCCTAGATCCAGGTGGCAGAAACATTTTCCAGGGCTCCAGAGCTCGCATCTAGGGCTGCAGAGTGATTTTGCACCCTCCCCATGGCAGATCCGAGCAACAGAACCATTTTCCAAGCCTCCAGACTTTGCATCCTCACAGTGATTTGGGGGCATGCAAGCAGCCCAATCTGCACTGCAGAGGCCTGGAAAATGCTTCTGCTGCCTGGATCTAGGGCTGCAGAGTGATTTTGCGCACACACACACCCCATGGCTAACCCAGGCCGCAGAAGCATTTTCCAGGCCTCTGCATTGCAGATTGGGCTGCTTGCATGCCCCCAAATCACTGTGAGGATGCAAGGTCTGGAGGCATTTCCCAAGCCTCCGGAGCTCACATCCATGGCCTCATAGTGATGAGGAGATGAGAATGAAAAGGCAGAGAAGGAGGGAAGGAAGGAAGGAAGGAAGGAAGGAAGGAAGGAAGGAAGGAAGGAAGGAAGGAAGGAAGGAAGGAAGGAAGGAAGGAAGGAAGGAAGGAAGGAAGGAAGGAAGGAAGATTGGAATAAGAGGAAGGGAGGATCTGAGGGAAATCCTGGCCATCAGCAACCCTGTTGCCCTTTCACCATCCCCTGGTGGTCTCCCATCCTATTGCTGAGGATGCTTTGGTTACAAACCCAGGTCTCCTTCACATGGAGAGGGAGTGGCCTCCCTCTGACTGGGCATGTGTAGTTTAATGAAGAGAAGGGTGAAGGGTGACATGATAGCAGTGTTCCAGTATCTCAGGGGCTGCCTCAAAGAAGAGGAAGTCAAGCTATTCTCCAAAGCACCTAAAAGCAGGACAAGAAGCAATGGATGGAAACTAGTCAAGGAGAGAAGCAACCTAGAACTAAGGAGAAATTTCCTGACAGTTAGAACAACTAACCAGTGGAACAACAACTAGAAGTGGTGAATGCTCCAACACTGGAAGTTTTTAAGAAGAGACTGGCCAGCCATTTGTCTGAAATGGTAGAGGGTTTCCTGCCTGAGCAGGGGGTTGGACTAGATGACCTCCAA
>JAKJMR010017581.1:660456-672732 GCA_024449315.1 Daboia siamensis
TAGTATTATTATTATTATTTTATTATTATTATTATTATTATTATTATTATTATTATTATTTTATTATTATTATTATTTTATTATTATTTTATTATTATTATTATTATTATTATATTACTATTATTATTATTTACTTCAAAACCTCATTCCAAGAAAGCAGGACTCTTGGAACAATTTCATTCCAAAAGGAACTTTTATTAGGTGAAGTTGACAGTAGGCATAGAAGGCAGGATCCGGTAGTCAGTTTTATCTTTGTGGAATTCACACTTGGATAATTTATCATAGAAATGGGCTCCTCACAGCTTCTTTAGCACAGCTCTGACCAGTTTCACATGTTTCTCCTTAGTCTCAGTGAATATCAGGATGTCATCCAGGTAGATAAGCACCCCTTTATAGAGGTGATCCTGAAGCACCTCATTTATCAATTGCATAAAAACTGCAGGTGCCTCCTGAAGCCCATATGGTAGAACTCTGAATTGGAAACAGCCTAAGGGACAATTGAAGATGGTTTTCCATTCATCCCCCTTTTTAATTCTGACTCTGTAATAAGCCTCTTTCAAGTCCAACTTGAAAAAATCTTCCCCTTAGACAATGTGCCAGCATGTCCTTCATCAAAGGGGGTGGGTAGAGGTTACTTTCACACACTGCACTGAGAAATCTATAATCTACATAGAGACAAGGAGACCCATCCTTCTTTTCATGGAATAGCATGTGGGCTGCCATTTTTGGCTTTGCTGGTTGGATGAAACCCTTTGCTAAATTCTTTTCCACAATTTTTTTTCATTTCTTCTAATGCCTGTGGGGTCATAGTTTTGGTTTAGGCAACTTGACCCCTGGGAGTATTTCAATGGCACAGTCTGTGGGTCGATGGTGGTGTAATTTGTCCGACCTCTCTTCACTTAAGACTTCAGCTAGGTCTTGGTATTCCTCTGGTATGCTTTCCAACTCCACCTCGCTTACTGTGGTGACACTTTCTGGGAACTTCACCCGGCCCCTTTGGCATGGGATACCTTCTAGGTATCTCAGTCCTCCAATCCACCCTGGGATTCCATTTTGTTAGCCATGCCAGGCCTAATATGATTGGGCATTCCATTCCAGGGGTCACCATGAATGTTAAAGTCTCTACGTGGTTCCCTATAGTCAGCTGAACAGGTAGTGTGGCAAGGGTGGCCAGGAATCCCCCTGCAATGGACCCATCTAGTTGGCTGAAAGAAATCAACTTCTTCAGCCTCCTCACCAGGGTTTCTAAGTTACCCACCAGGATTGGTCTGCAATAAGTGCAGCGAGAGTCTGTTAGGGTTCTTAGGGTGACTTTTTCCAGCATCTCTGGACTAAACAGTTTTCTGGTTCTGGTGAGGGGCATGATGGGTTCATCATCCAAACCATCCTCTGAAGACTCTGAGGGTTCTCCTGTCTGGGTTGGAGTTTCTCCTCCCTTCTTGGACAGAGGTTAGGACCTTGACAACTTCCACGCTTTTCATTGCCATTTCCTTCAGTTTTGGCGGGGTTTTCCTGGGCTTCCCCCCTGTGGCTTGGTCGGGTTTCCAGATGAGAGTGTTCAAGCAACACTCGGCAGCATGGTGCTCATCCTTCCCACATTTGAAACAGCCTGTTGCTCTTGGAGTGGTAGGGGTCTGCTTCACTGGTTCTCAAGGTGGCTCTGCTGGCGATCTTCCCCAGGATCTCCCCACACATCATTGTCTTCTGGCACAATTGATTTTGGCTTCCTTGGCCAGGATGTATTAGTTTTGGAGCCAGTCAGGATCTCCCTGAGGAATGCAGGTATAATATAGGTCATCGTTTAGGCTGTCTTTGAAATGTCTGACCAGGATGTCCTCCAGCCAGTTCAGCTTGCTAGCTTGCGCTTAAAAGTTTTGTGTGTATTTGCTACTGGCCATCAGCCTTGTCTGACAGTTTTTATGCATTCTCGAGCCTTCCATTCAGCCAAGAGGTCTTCAAACTGCCACTGAGAACTGCCATGAACAGGTTGAAATTTTGCAGTCTGGGGCATCAGTGTCATGGAGGTCCACCACCCATTCAGCTGCGTCACCATCTAAAGCCATTGATACAATTCTTATGTAGCCATGGTTGCTAGGCATTTCATGGCCATACTCTTCGATATAACTCAGGACTTCTGTCAGGAAGAATCCTAATCCTAGTCTCCACTGTATTTCACTCCCAGTGGAGGGATGGTTTGATGTCCTCTCCATCTCCTGAGTCATTGCCCATCACTATCCCCTCGTGCAGCTTGTCTGGGGGTGGCTGCTTTGTAGCAATGGTTGTAGCAATGGTTGCTGCCTCTATAGCACTGGTGGAAGGGCCTGGGGTTGCTGCTTTGGCACCTCCTTCATCTGTCCCCTCAGCTGAGCCTAGGTTTATGATACCACGACATGGGTCAGCTTTCTCTTCCTTCAGGGAATTAAAGGCAACTCTCAGCATGTTAATAGCTTGCTCTAGGAACCGATTGGAGCGGCATTACTGGTCATCTTTATCTTCACAGAGGCAAAGTGATCTCTCCATCTTGACCTTCCAACCTGGCTGGTGACTGCCACATTTGAAGGTCACCTTCCTGGCTCTCTTCTCCCACTCCTCCTTTCTTCCAAGACCCATCGACCACATTGGTTTTTCTCAGCATTCAGTGACCACTACTTCATCTGAGGAGCTCAAGGATTGCAAGCTGTATCTGCTGGGATCTGCCTGGTGGGAAATTTCTCTCCCCATAGCGCTCTCTTCTCTTTCTGTCCCAATTTCAGACATCATTTGCACAGTCCAAAGGTAAGGGTCTTCCTTCCGAGTTGACCGTTTCTGCAGATCCTGCCTAATGTAAGGACCCTCAAATCCTCATCTCAAGAAAGCAGGACTATTGGAACAATTCCATTCCAAAAAGGAACTTTTATTAGGTGAAGTTGACAGCAGACATAGAAGGCAGGATCTGAAGGTTTCCCACTCAAATCAATAGGTAAAAGGAGCAAAAAGCAAACCTCACCCCAACTGTTCATCTGGTCAGTTCAAACAGCCCAACCCCCAGTGTTAAGTCTGCTGTGGGAACGAGGCTGATAAGACTCCATTCCCAAGGCTGTGGAATGTTGCTAAGTCTTTACACCTTCCTTTCCGCAGCGACAGATAAGCCAGATAGTGAGTTCTGCTCCCTGTTTAGGTGCAAAGCTAGCTGGGTGATCTTGGGCCAGTATTCTCTCTCATCCCTAGAAAGCAGGCAAGGGCAAATTACTTTGAAAGTCTTGCCAAGAAAATTACAAGGACTTGTTCAGGCAATAGCCAGGAGTCAAGACTGACTCAAAGACACAACAAACAAACAAACGATCTCCCGGACATGGTTAAACATCTTTAAGAATCTTGGTAGTAACAACCAAATTTTTAAAATGTATTTAATAATTAATAAATTCTAAAAATATCTCATTTGTTTACATTAATTTGAAGAGAAATATATTTGGGTGAAACCAGGAAAAAAAAAAACACAGAGGTTTTGGTTATGCAGCTAGTAGCCTAAAGCAGCTTTGGCAAAAGGGATTCTCAAAGTATAATGCTTTATTGTCAGAGTGTACTGCCACCACGTGGCTGTTCTTGGGAAATTACCAATATGCTAATTGGGTCTACCAGTACCTTCCCCTTTGTGATGTATTTCCTGTCCTGCTCATGATGCTGTACTGGGATCCACCCCTTCTGGGTTGGACTTCCTCCTTCTCCTTGCTCCCTTGTGTTCAATCCTCCATTGTAACATCTGAACACAAGCCATGCGGACAGTAATCCTGTTACTGTCTTTTGACCTTAGAGCACCGACCAGATTCACCTGACCTCACCTTCTCTGCTGTAACCACCTTTTACATATAAAATAAAGGTATTTCAGATGAACCAGGTGCTTTATGAGTTCATTGTCTGGAAAGGGCCGTTAAATGTGACTAAATTCGCTTAAACAAGTGTCTTAACAAGGAATTAAAAGCACTATACAACATGCTTCGATCCAGAATAGTCAAAAGACGCATATTAATTTTTACTGCCTGCAATCCTTCATGTATGCATGTTATTCTGCAAAACCTTAAGTGAAATATCAGTGATCAATTTTACTGGCTCCATTTTGTGTGTTGTCTGCAAGTAAGAAGTCAAGGATAGCAATTAATCCTTACTGGCTGCATGTGTTTACCTCAATCAAGTTTAAAGTTCAGTTAGAAAATGTGTTTTAATTTCTAAAATCTGCAATTTAAAGTCTGTAACGTTTCTACAATCAAGTTTAAACAGTCAGGAAATGCAATTTGAATTCCTTCTCTCTGCATCCTTCATGTGCATGTTGTTTTTGAGCAAGGCAGAGGTAACAAAGGATTTGGAGACAAAATTCTGTGAATTCTTGTTTGAAAAGGCTAGTAAACATCTCATTGCCTCTCTGCCAATTATTGCCTGCAATTTAGAATGATTGTTTGTTTGCAACCTTCAAGTTTGTGAAACCAAAAGAAAGTTTAAGAAATTTCCTGCCTGTCTTTCAAATAGTTTTTCTCTAGAAGTTTCAGAGATTTACCTTTGAAAACGAACTCTTCCTCTCTGGTTAAGCTATTAAGTAGCCATAAGGATAGACAATAAAACAATTTGTTGTCCTGGTAACCAGCTCTTCGTGGTTCACCCCACCTTAGGAATGCGAGCTGTGCTTCAGCTTGTAAGATTGGATGTTATTATACAGAGAGGAAGGCATTCATTGATAGCCCTTGTCTTTAGAGTCTAATTTTGCTTAAACAAAAATTTTGCTAGTTGCAAATGAAATCTATGACTAGCCATGCAAGCATTTCTACAGAGATCATCCTGTGCTAGTAGCCATTGTTTTTAAAGTTGAGCTCCAACAAAAAAGTTTGCCAGTTAGCAATTTTTTTTTCCAAAGCAATCCTACCCAGCCCACTAGCTTAAACAAAGGAACGAGGGAGAAATTAAGCTCCGTCAGTGACAAAGTTACAGCCTATGGTTTAGCTCTTAACACGGAGAGAGAGTTCCTCCAAGGGTTTCAAACCGGCTCACAACTTGTGGTCATAAGGAAGAATAGTTGCTTCACTTTATGTTCCAACTCAAGCTAGGGAAGATACCAGGCTTGCATCCAAACAGTGACCTCTAGTGGTCAAGAGGAGAAGTTCCTTGTAGTACTCACCTACACAAGCAGCATTCCAGTGGCTGCTCAGCAAGTAAAAGGCTTGTCCTCAGGCACGTGTAGAGTGCCCTCTAGTGGTCAAAGGGCAAACTTTCCTGAAGTCCCTAACCACGCAGAAGGTGTCCCTAGTGGCCAACAGGTAAACTTCCCTGAAATCTCTGACCACACTGAAGGTGCCCCCCCGGTGTTCAAAGAGCGAAGTTCAACGAATTTAATCAAAATATCTAGGAAATTTTCTGTATCTGTCCTAACCATGGCGGAGTGTCTCATTGACTTCGAAGAGCCGGTTCAGCCAGATAACCCCGAATTGCATCAAGTAGTTGGAAGACCCAAGCGTACAATAAAACCAACCCAGAAACTCATAGAAATTTATGAGGCAAAGAAAGATGAACTTTCCACCACTCTGTCAGAGCTATGGGACAGAACCTCACATGCCATAACAATTTTGCTCAGTGTTGATGGTAATCCTGCTGTATTAAGAGACTCTATAGCTCACTTATCTGCAGCTTATGAACGTTACCAGCTGCGGTCTACAAAATACATAGGTTTTTTGAATGACTCTAATGTAGATGATTCCTCAACAGAATTAATTAAAATTGAGGATCTGAACCAACAAAGAGATGTTATGGTGCAAGGGGCAAAGTATAAGGCAAACAACTGTATTGCTGACCTGCAAGAGACCAGATCTCATAGGTCTACATCAAGTAGACACACAGTACGCTCGGCTAGATCCTCTTGCTCCAGGCTTCAACAATACATGACAAGCTATTAGAGGCCTGTGCGCTTGCAGAAGAGAAGGACGTGCTTCTCTCCTTTACCAAAAGGGAAGAGGAGATGGAAGCTAAAAACAAAGCCCAGCAAGCAGAGATGGAAGCCCAGCAAGCAGAGATGGAAGCTAAAAACAAAGCCCAGCAAGCAGAGATGGAAGCCCAAATGAAAATTCTGCAAATAGAAAAGGAACGAGCAGCTGCTTTAGCAAAGCTGAAAGTCTATGAACAGACAGCAAAGCAAAGCACCGATGTAGATTGTTCCATCCCGACAGAAGTAGAAGATCCAATGGAACGTACCAGTCAATACGTGCTAAAGCATAATGTTTGCAATGATGCAGAGCCATCTTCCACACTGCCTGCAAACATCATAGACATCCCAGAACTGCAAAGGCCTGCACTTCTTCAACACTGCAGCACAAGTGCATCTTCTGCACTTCCCACAAACATCATAGAAATCCCAGAACTACAAGGGCCTACACCTCTTCAACCAAACAACACAGGTGCATCAGCTGTGCTTCCCACAAACACCACAGAAGCTCCGTGCCTGCTAGGGCCTACACCTCTTCTTCAAAGCAACGCAGGTGCATCAACCATGCTTCCTTCAAACAGCACCCAGACCCCAAGCCTGCAGAGACCTGCACCTATTCAACCCCACAACACAGGTGCACCAACACGGCATCACCTCTTGTCAATGACAACGTAATTCCCAACAAAGATCAACGGTTGATTCCACAGCCTGCACAAACCACAGGGCATACACCACATCTGAATGCTCTTGCAACATCTTTCCATCCCGGTGCACCTCATCCTTCTTCTCCAGAGAACCTTCACAATCAAGGAGTTCTACAGGTTTCTTTGGCATCGCGGACTGAGGGGTCAGAACGCTCTGATCATGCCAAATATATGTTTCGCCAAGAGCTTCTCAACTCTAGGCTCTCAAAGTTTAATGACCGTCCAGAGAAATATAGATTCTGGAAAGCAACCTTTAAAGCTGCTATTGCTGATCTCAACTTCAACGCCAGAGAGGAACTTGAACTACTCATAAAGTGGCTAGGCCCAGAATCCGCAGATCGTTTGGAAGGGCTGAGTGTAGCACACATTGACTCCCCAGACACAGGTCTTGCTGCTGCATGGACAAGACTTGACCAAACCTACGGAAGCTCAGAAGCATTAGAGGCTGCTTTATACAAGAGACTATATAACTTTCCAAAGATAAGCAACAATGACCATTATAAGCTTCAAAAACTAAGTGATCTTCTCACCGAAATAGAATTTGCAAAAAAAGACCCACATCTAGTTGGTCTATGACACCTGGATTCCTCCTTCGGTGTCAATCCACTGGCGTTCAAACTGCCATACAGCATGCAGATGGACTGGAAACGGCAGGGCACAGACTACAAACGACGCCACAATGTTTCTTATCCCCCGTTCTCATTTTTTTGTGAATTCATAAGTCAACATGCCTGGATGAACACAGATCCCAGTTTTAACCACCCTCGATCCAGTGCGCATGCTACATCATTATCATCAAGGTTCACCGACAGACACACCTGGACAAGGAACGATCTCACTTTCAACCAACATCAATCCAGTGTGCCTACTGCATCATCATCATCAAGGCATGATAGCACCACACCTAAACACAGAAACTCACGTGGAGCTGTGTTTACAAACAAGACGGACATCTCACCTCCTGTATCATCCCCTACTCAACAGAGTGGGTCAGCTGGTGGAGAAGAACATCCCAAACGTCAGTGTCCTATTCACAAAAAACCTCACCCTCTCAGGAAATGTCGTGAGCTCAGAGCCAAGACTACACATGAGCGGAAAGAGGTTCTTCAAAAACTTGGAATATGCTACTGGTGCTGTGCTTCATATGAGGATTGTAAAGTCCCTGTCAAGTGCACAGAATGCAACAGTGACAAGCACGTTACAGCTATGCATCCTGCCCCACTTCCAGGCAACCAACAGCAATCACCTACCTCCAACCCTGCTTCAAACCATGGCGGGGAGCACCAACGTCGTGCTCCGGTAACACATGTGTCAGCTTCATGTACTAAAGTGTGTGGACACAATTTTACTCAAAAATCCTGTTCCAAGATATGTTTAGTCAAAATATATCCAAAGGGTCAGCCCGAAAAGGCCGTCTGGATGTACGCCATAATAGACAAGCAGAGCAACAAATCCTTGGTCAAAACCAAATTCTTTGATATCTTTGGCGTAGATGGACATGCAACACTATACATGCTCAACACCTGTTCTGGTTAGATAGAGACTTCTGGCAGAAGAGCTGATGGGTTCATGATCTCCCATATTAAAGTGATTAAGGGCATATCATTGCCATCATTGGTTGAGTGTGACCAAATACCAGACAACAGAGCAGAAATTCCCACCCTAGAAGTTGCGTATCACCACCTCCACTTAAGGCACCTGGCTACGGAGATTCCATCGATAGATAAGGATGCTGACATCTTAGTCCTGCTAGGAGGGGACATGATCACAGTTCATAGAATACGCCAGCAGTGCGAAGGACCTCGCGATGCCCCACATGCACAAAGAATTGACCTAGGATGGGTAATAGTGGGAAATGTATGCGTAAATAGGATGCGCACGCCGTCTGAGATCAACTCCTTTCAAACTAACATTTTAAGCAATGGGCGTGCATCTCACTTCAGACAATGTCCTCACCACTATGAAATGAAGGAGAAACCCCTTGACATCATCAAGGTATCTGATCTTACCTCCGTCACCCATGATGACAACTTAGGCAGAACAGTGTTTCATACTACACGTGATGACAACAAAATAGCCATGTCCGTTGAAGACAGAGAATTCATCAAAGTGATGGACACTACATTCTCCAAAGATATGTCTAACAACTGGGTTGCACCTTTACCCTTTCGTTCTAACAGAGCCAAACTCCCAAACAATCGCAATCAAGCACTATCTAGACTCAAATCACTACAACGAACATTAAAGAACAGGTCCGAAATGAAGGACCACTTCATTGCCTTTATGGCAAAGATCTTCGACAACGACCATGCTGAGCCAGCCCCACCTCTTCAAGTACATGATGAGTGCTGGTATTTGCCTTTCTTTGGCATGTATCACCCACACAAGCCAAAGCAAATCAGAGTAGTGTTTGACTCAAGCGCCAAGTATCAAGGCGTGTCCCTGAACAATGCCCTTCTCACTGGTCCAAACTTAACCAACAACCTCGTAGGTGTACTCATGAGGTTCAGAAAACAGCTGACATTGAGCAAATGTTTCATTGCTTTAAAGTAAGAGAAGACCATAGGAACTTCCTAAGGTTTCTGTGGCACCGTGACAACAACATGGACAATGATGTCACCGAATATCGCATGAAAGTACATGTCTTTGGAAACAGTCCCTCACCTGCTGTTGCAACATATGGTTTACGAAGGACCGCTATAGAAGGTGAGAAAGACTATGGTGCAGATGCTCGACATTTTGTTGAAAAAGACACTTCTATGTAGACGATGGACTCAAATCCTTACCCACAGACGAAGAAGCCATAGACCTACTCCAAAGGACACAAAGTATGCTTTCTGAAGCTAATCTTAGACTCCACAAATTTGCCTTAAACAGTGCTGCAGTTATGAAAGCCTTCCAGCCCAGTGATTATGCCAAAGGATTTAAGGACCGTAACTTGGGAATGGACATGCTCCCTGAACAGAGAAGTTTGGGTCTACAATGGAACTTATCTAATAACATCTTTGATTTTCATGTCAACTCTATCGATAAACCATTCACCAAACGTGGTGTTTTGTCAGTAGTGAATAGCCTATATGATCCACTTGGTTTTGTAGCTCCCATCACCATACAAGGTAAATCCTTACTACGACAGCTTTCAGAGTCCACTAAAGACTGGGACGCACCATTACCAAGAGACAAGCTCCCAAAATGGGAGTCCTGGAAACAATCTCTACATGCCTTAGATGGAATCGACATACCACGCTGCTACACTCCAGCCTTCCTTACAGCAAGCCAGACCAGGAAAATTCACATTTTCTCAGACGCATCCACTGAGGCCATTGCAGCTGTCGCCTATCTCAAGGTTAAAGACTATAAATCGGACCCACATTGGGTTTTTGTTTGGCAAAGCCAAGTTGGCACCCAAGACTGAACACACAATACCTAGACTAGAACTTTGTGGGGCCGTATTGGCTGTTGAAATTTTAGACTTTATATTGCATGAGCTGGACATTAACATACATGATATTAAATTTTACACAGACAGCAAGGTTGTCTTAGGCTACATACACAACCAGACAAAACGCTTTTATGTTTACGTCAGCAATCGTGTAGAACAGATTAGAAAATCCTCAAAGCCAGAACAATGGCATTCCATTCCATCAGAACTTAATCCTGCAGATCACGCTACAAGACCACTATCGGCAAATGCTTTCACAAGTTCCTCTTGGTTAACAAGTCCTAAGTTCCTGCTTGATCATACAGCAGAAAGCACGTAGAATCCTTTGATCTGCAAGATCCAGACAATGATCCAGAGATTCGTTCTGAAATCAAGACTCTTCTTACCAGATCTGAACAAAGAACCATCATGGACTGTCAACGCTTTGAACGGTTCTCCAAGTGGACAAGGCTTGTACGCACCATCGCAAGGTTAGTTCACATTGCACAATGTTACCACACCAAGCCTAAGGACACTGACAACATGCTTCGATCCAGAATACAGAGAATTTAAACTGTGTTTTAAGTTTCATTGTTCACATACTTCCTCAAGTTATGATACATATTTTTAAATATATTTTAAACAATTTTAAGCATTCTATCAATTTCTATGAAGAAATAGAGGATGGGAAACTATGCAGTTCAAAGCTTTATAGAAAAACACTGAATAAGACCAAATGTATAAGCTTGATTTAAGCTTGTTTCTTAATAAGAACCATCTTCAGTTAAAATTTGAAACCATTAATTACTTTCTCCTCATTTATACGATAAGTAGTTCATTTTCTTTTATTGAGATTGAATCCTCTGCCAATGATCAGGAAAAGGAGGAATTGTATAGGATGTTTGATTGAATTTCATTGCTATTGGCCATTTCATAAACAAGTTACAAGCTGACAAACAGAGAAAAAGAAGTTAATATCTATTCTTTGCTTCATTGACGAGCCAATCTTTTTTGTAAACATTTCATTAGCACCTACCATTTGTACACAGACCTGCTATTCAGGGACTGGGGGAAAACTTGGCTTTTATATAAGTTGAACAGTAATAGGTGAAAGGAGTATAGATGGGATAAATCACCAATAAATGTAAAAACCACCTCTTACTGTTTGACTATTCAGTTACTTTTAAACTAATATTTAATTATAATTAAAAATGTGACATCTTATTTTTGCTGCTAAGACTGTAGGACTTTAAGAAAAAAATATTTGGTAACAGGTAACTCAAGAACAGATTAATTTCTACGAACGTCATATAAAACTGTAACTTATCCTTTTTACATCTCTCCTCCAATTCCAGTGCATATATAGAGTTGTGGTTGCTACATAGGTTTATTTCATTTTAAATAGTAGTATTTTCTGTGAAATAATTAATCTGAAATGCAACTAAATATGCATATAAAGCATCCTGCACATAAACTTTTAGATTCAAAAAGAATTAAATCTAACAATTAGTTATAGAATAAATAACCAAAATATCATTCTGCCTCATCCCCTGTTATGTTTGCCATGGGTGGACAATGATATGTGGATATTTCAGAAAAATGAATGAAGAAAAGATGGAAGTTAGTGGGAGACTAAATTGATCAAGGTAGAGTACAGATGGAAAATTAATTTTCCCAACGGGCCATATGCAAAATGGGGTCAGTTGCGGAGAGCCACCATTGCTCCCCCACTTCCACCATCCACATCTACCTGGACAGATGTGGCCTATGGACCATAGAACCCCCAGGTTTATGGAAGGGAATAAGTGTGCTTGATCTCAACCCATAGAAAAATATATAGAAACAAATATTTCCTGCACTAAGCAGAGGTTGTACTTGATTGTCTAAATCACCCATTTAACTCTAGAACTATGCTTTGACAAAGCATGAAAGTTGAGCCTGGTGCAGAATAAGGTAGTCAAGATGGTTTTTAATTAATTTAATCAAACTATTGAAAAGTGAAACATCTTCTGTTTTATATTGAAAAATCTGTCAATATAGCTTGGGACCTCCTCATGCTGGAAAGGGAAGCATTTCACATTTAAAACAATGAAAAGAGATTTTGAGACATTTGTTGGCATACTGCATAACAACAACAACAACAACAACAACAACAACAACAACAACAACAACAACAACAACAACAACAACAACAACAACAACAACAACAA
>JAKJMR010017581.1:672742-689553 GCA_024449315.1 Daboia siamensis
AACAACAACAACAACAACAACAACAACAACAACAACAACAACAACAATAATAATAATAATAATAATAATAATAATAATAATAATAATAATAATAATAATATACTGGAGACAAGGACAACAATAGGCCCAGGGACTGACAGGTCAGTCCACAAATCAGATTGATCTGGTTGCACCAATTACAGCTTTCTGAATAGACTGTGAAGTAATATTTCTCTGTCACCCAGATTCTGAATTTGAAGGCCTTGGCCAGTGAAATAGAGCCCCAAGGGCAATGTGCACATCAACTCAGGGCTCTGTTTTCAGATGCAGAGACCTTTCCTGGTAATCTCTGCCAGCAAATTGGAGGCTGGGGGCTATGTGTGTGAACAGCGGTGAGCAGCCACAGAAGAAATGGGCTACCAGTGGCCACGGGGCTCCTGCTGGATGGGGTAGTTGGTGCCACCGCTGCAAGGCAAGGCAGAGTGTTGGGGCATGGGAGGCTTGTTTGCAGGGGACCTGAGGTAAGTGGGTGTGGGATGTGTGGGACAGTTCCATCTCCTCCCCAACCTACCTTGCGTCATTTGTGGCAGCGGCACCATAGACAACCAGTTGGAATGTGTGGATGGCCAGCTGTGCAGGCTCTTAACTAGGGCTTATTTGGGGATAGGGCACATGCATAAAAGTCAAGCTAGGGCTTATTTTTGGGATAGGTCTTATTTTCGGGGAAACATGGTTGTACTTTTTTTTTAACCTCAGAAACATTCCTTATTAAACCAAGCATGGAGGGAGTTCCCCTTACAAAACATAAATTTCTTTGCACTCAGATTATCATATACCGTAGACTGGAACAAGAAAAGTTACCTATGGCTTTTGAGATATCACACCCATCAATCTCTATGCTTCAAGGTTTGATACAATTTAAGCACTGTATTCACTGTAATAATTGTGCTGATAAAGTATTACAGGGAAAAATACAGACAGATATTTGGAGTTTATCGATTCAAGTATAAGAGCTAAATGGTCAGTTGGGCTCAATAATTTAGAGAAAAATTCTCAATAAAGAGAAAAATATCAGAATCAGAATAGAGCTGGAAGGAACTGTGGAGGTCTTCTAGTCCAGCTCCTTGCTCAAGCAAGAGATCCTATACCATTTCAGACAAGTGACTGTTCAGCCTCTTTTTAAAAACTTGTAGCGATGAAGCACACATGTTGTCTGAAGGCAAGTTGTTCCATTGGTTTATTGTCCTCACTGTTGCTAAAGATTTATAAAGAGGTATTAGTATTTCATGTGATTTTGATTCTATGTCTTTGTTTATACAACCAAGGACTGTATTAGCTTTTTTGGCTGCTGCCACACACTGCTGACTCATGTTTAAATGATCATTCACTTGGACTCCCAGCTCCCTCTCACAGTTATTGTTTTGTTTTGTTTTTTATCCCATTTATATCCCGCCCTTCTCCGAAGACTCAGGGCGGCTTACAATCTAAAGCACAAATCAATGTGCTTAGCAATAGCCTTCATTCTATGTATATGCCTGCTTATTAGGGCTTTCGCCCCCGCCCCCCCCCCCAGCGGCATTATTACAAAGTCAGCTTATTGCCCCCAACAATCTCGGTCCTCATTTTACCTACCTCGGAAGGATGGAAGGCTGAGTCAACCTTGAGCCTGGTGGGACTCGAACCTGCACTAATTGCAGGCAGCTGGTGTTACCTTAAGGAGGCATTAGCCCACTGCTCCACCAAGGCTCTTTTCACCTAATCTGTACTTGTACCATTGGTTTTTGCTGCCTAGGTGAAAAACCTTGCTTTTTTCCACATTAAATTTCTTTTTATTGGATAGGGCTCATTGTTCAAGTTTGTCAAGATCTTTTTAGATCCTGATTTTGTCTTCTGGGGTTTTGGCTATTCCTGCCAGCTTAGTATCTTTTGCAAATTTGATATGTTCCCCTTCTATTCCCTCAGTTAAATTATTTATGAAGATATTGAAGAGTACTGCACCTAAGACAGAACCTTGTGGTACTTACTTCCCTCCATGTAGATGTAATACCATTAAGGACTATTTGTTATGTATTGTTTGTCAGCCAGTTACAAATCCATCTGGTGGTGATGCTGTCTATCCCAGCTTACCAAGAAGTAGGGTATGATCTACTTTGTCAAATGCCTTGCTGAAGTCTAAATATATTATTTTCACAGCATTTTGCTGGTCTACTAATTTATTCGCTTTTCAAAGAGTGAAATAAGATTGGCTTGACATGATTGATTTTTAACAATTTTATGCTGGCTACTAGTTATAACTTAAGGGACGCGGTGGCTCAGTGGGTTAGGATGCTGAGCTTGTCGATCAGAAGGTCGGCAGTTTGGCGGGTCGAATCCTGAGTGCCGCATAACAGAGTGAGCACCTGTTACTCATCCCAGCTTCTGCCAACCTAGCAGTTCGAAAGCACATAAAAATGCCAATAGAAAAATAGGGACCACTACAGTGGGAAGGTAACAGCATTCCGTGTGCCTTTGGCGTCTAGTAATGCCGGCCACATGACCATGGAGACGTCCTTGGACAACCGCTGGCTCTTCGGCTTTGAAACGGAGATGTGCACCAGCTCCTAGAGTCAGAAACGACTAGCACGCATGTGTGGGGGAACTTTTACCTTTTACTTAGTTATAACTTTATTTGTTTCTAGATGTTCACAGATCTGTTTTTTGATTATTTTTTCCCATATCTTCATGTTTACGGTTCTTCCTAACCCAAGTCCTCAGCTACATGGAAGAATATGGATGAGACATCCCCAGCGACAAAGCCCATATCCGTATTGTGCAATCTGCTCTGGATGGGGTAGCCGCAGACTGGATGGTGACCCTGCATGATTCCAATGCCCCAGAGCTCCACAACTTCAACCACTTCATGTCCTCTCTGAGAAGGTGATTCGAGGACCCCCTGGCTGACCCTAAAGCTCGTGAGAAGATCAAAACATATGACAAACTATTGAAATGTGAATTCCACCAGGAAAAAATAGACTAACTGGGTTATTGCATATCCTCACAGGTCATTGAAATGGATCCAGAGAAGGTCAGGGCAGTGCTAGAATGGGCACCACGCCACACAAGGAAGCAATTGCAAAGAGTTTCCTGAGTTTTGTAAACTTTTACCGCCAGTTCATCCCTTCATTTGCCCAAATAGCCCTGCCCCTCATGAATTTGTTAAAAACAAAGGGGGAAACCTCAGTGAAACCCAGCCAACCACTGAAAAGGACAATGGAACGCCAAGCAGCATTCAAGAGGTTAAAGAGACTCTTCTGCTGAACCTGTACTGAGGCACCTGGACCTGGATAAACCCTTTGTAATATAGGCAGATGCAAGTGATGTGGCGGTCGGGGCTGTACTATTACAAGAAAATGATGAAGGGCTACTGCAACAGTGCATGTACACATCCAGGAAACTCATTGAGATGGAACAATGCTGGACTGTGTGGGAAAAGGAAGCGTATGCTGTGAGATGATCATTACTTACGTGGCGCCTTTTCCTTGAAGGGAATAAAAACACCTTTCAGGTCTGGATAGACCACAAAAATTTAGAAGCACTAAAAACAGCCAGAAACCTCACCCCTGGTACTAGCACTTTCACCAATTCTGTTTTACATTCAAACACTTGCCAGGGAGAAAGAATTTCCTGGCAGATGCACTGTCTCACATGATGTAATGTAACAGCATGTGAGCCACTGGTTCTAAACCATTCATGCCTGAACCACAACTGCCAGCTCCAGTAAGCACCAGAGAATTTCCAAATTCTGGAAATCTTTAAAAACAGATGAATGATTACAGAAAAATAAACATGTGTGCAAGATCAAGGACGGACTGCCATGGGTGGGGGAGAAGTTATATACACCAACCACCTAGAGGGTCACTTTCGAGCAGCTGTGCCATGATACAAAATCAGCAGGATATTTTGGATTTGTAAAAACATTACATTTAATTAAAAGGCAATTTTGGTGGCCATTCATGAGAAAGTACATAGAAAGTTACATGGCCAGCTGCCCAACTTGTGCAGCTGCTAAGAGGTTGCAAGGGAAATTGCCTGAAGTGCTACTACTAGTGGCGAATCCCTCAACCCCCTGGAAGGAAAAATCTATGGATTTTATAGTGGAATTACCAGAAAGCAATGGAAACACTGTCATCTGAGTGGTTACGGACCTTTTTCAAAACAAGTGTACTTTATCCTTTGCCAAAGGATCCCCACCACAAAAACCTTCATGAACCTATTCGTGCAGCACATCTACAGACTGCGTGGGGCATCCCAATGCATTATATCAGAAAGGGGGATGCAATTCACATCAGAGTTTTGGAAAGAATTTTTATCCCTCTTAGGAACCACCCAGGTAC
This sequence comes from Daboia siamensis, assembly GCA_024449315.1. Classification (NCBI taxonomy): domain Eukaryota; kingdom Metazoa; phylum Chordata; class Lepidosauria; order Squamata; family Viperidae; genus Daboia; species Daboia siamensis. The sequence continues at coordinate 677,095 of JAKJMR010017581.1, forward strand.
TGTCATCAAGTCATCATCCTCAGGCTAATAGATTGACTGAATGTTCGAACTCAGTACTTGAGTAATATTTAAGGTGCTTTATTAATTTCCAGCAAACGAATTGGACGGACCTACTCCCTTTTGCAGAAGTTGCTTACAATAACACAGTACACTCCAGCACAGGCTACACTCCCTTTCAAGTAGCCACTGGCCAAATTTGAACCCTATGCCAGAACTAACCCCAAACAAACCAGCAATCCCATCACTGAAAGAATGGATATCCCAATTACAAAACACCTGGCCAGTGGTTAGGAAAGCCTTAGACAAAGCTAGACAAGCACACAAAGCACAAGTGGATAAAAAAAGAATGGAACCTAAAGCATTCACTGTAGGAGAAATGGTATATTTGTCTACAAAATACCTAAAATCCCTATAGCCCTGTAAAAAACTTGGTCCAAAATATATAGGACCTTTTCCAATTAAAAGAATCATAAACCCATTAACAGTAGAATTAGAACTACCCAAGAATCTGAGGCAAATACCCCCAATTTTTCAGCTTATTGAAATGAGAACAAAAGTCACCGTTACGGCCAAAAATCCCTCACCACCACCTCCAATTATGGTTGAAGGAGAACAACACTTCAAGATAAAAGAAATCCTAGATTCTAGGAAGTATCATGGGGCAACCCCAACACCTTCCCTCCTCACAGAACGAGTGGGTCCACAAACGTCATATCATAGTTTCATACAGAATATCCCAACAAACCAGACTAACTTCTATACCTGTTTTGTTTTCTCTACAGATGGATCTTTCCTATTTTAAGGGGGATAGGATGTCAGAACCTATTCCTATTTCATTTCTATCTATCCCCTCTGACCCAAAATCAAATCTCATCTTTCCCTGGGTTCTGCCATACTCCCAAGGGGGAGGGGGCATGTGCCTGCGGGGTTATTGCCTTTGCTTCCTCTATCTGCTACAATGTAACCTTTTGCTTCGTGTATTGCCTCTTTGTCCTCTACCCGCTACAATGTAACAATTTGCTTCCTATTTTATTTCTCTCTCTGAACTTTATCTCCCTAAACTGTCAGCTAGAACAAGGGAGGAAATAAGGAATGTAACCTCAGTGCCTGGTTTATTTCTACACTCTCAGACGAAGTTGTGAAGAAACCGCCGACCATCGCTGCATGAACTGGAGATGAGCCAATGTTATTTCCCCTTTTCCCACAATGGACTTAACACCTGGGGATTGGCCGTCCCATACCGGGCAGGCAGACTATGGGGTGGGTTCTTGTTTGGGGATACTTTAATCTATCACTCTGCACGGGAAATCTCAGATCCTGTCTATTATGCCTGCTATCAACTACTCTTAATAAAAGCTCCTGTTGAAAGAAATTGTTTCCAAGAGTTCTGCTTTCTTAAGATGTGGGATTGAAGTTGGTCCTGACAGCAGTTCTGCTTTCTCTCTACTACCTGTTACTTCCTTGCCATCTTCTCTCTTTAGAAGACGAACTGTTTCCTTGACTTTTTTTGTTATTTATATGTTGAAAGAAACTTTTTTATCTTTTTTATCAGAGACATCAAAGATGCTAGATCTACAACTAGAAATCAATCTAAACTCACTAGTTGGTTCAAAATGTTAATTTCATAACCCTTAGCCATTCAACATAGCAAGAGCAAGATTAGTCACCCTCTGGGTTAAACAAATACCAGGAAAATTAAATTTAACATCATTAGAACTATCATGATTGATGCAAGTCTCAAGTTTATAGATGAGAAGAAAACAAAGTACTGTAATCAGACACGGTTCTAGCACTTAAACTCCACATTGAAATTAGATAAGCTGCAGGCTACTTAGATTCCAGTTTTAACAATATATTGTTCTTAATTTAGTCTGCAGAAACACAAACTTGCTGGATTTATTTGATTGTATAGAGGAAGCTACTAGAAGCAGGAAAGAAGGTGAAAGTTTTAGTCTCCTTTGTTCTTTTATTTTGATAGCATTCAAAATATTTACAAAATAACTATCTAAATCAAATGTTGCAAAGCAAGAGGTCTCCTGAAGAAAAAGGTGCCAAATGATTTTATATAACCCCCAAACATACTGTCCCTTATCCAATAACATTACAAGCACAGAATTTAAGTCCAGTAATAGTCAACTGATTTGCTGTTTATGGATTCTACTATGATGCTAGAATTTTGATTTTCTGATAATTCATTAGTAATCTTACTTGCACTCAGTCTTTGTCATTAAAATGGAAGAATAGATCTAGCATTATGGCTTTGCAGGACTTCAAATTTAAAGGCAAAAATGTAGCATCTGTTTGCAATTCCTTAAAACAAGGAATTGTTTTCCCCCAATGTTATGTGGTTGCTCTGTATAGTTGCAGTGCAGACATGGGACAAGATGAGTTTTGTTTTGTTTTTTAAAGAAAAAGTTGTATATGACATGTATACCTCTTGGATACTCAGAAGTACTTTTGTCTTCAAATCCAAGATACTGTGCTGCCTAACTGTTCAACATAAGAACACTGTAGTTTGTTCAGAATGCAGAAGATCCTTGCCACAAAGGAATCCTTGGGAAATTATTAGCTCTTTTTTCTTGGATTTTTTTCTATTTCTTTGTAACAGAGAATGTGTTGTTGCAAGTTTCTACTTTCATTTTCAAATGAAAGTGTGTAAAGCTAATTATAAAGTATTCAATTAAGGCAGTTAAACAAGCATTTTTCCTTTTTCAGGTGTAAAAGAATAGAAATGCAGCAGGGATTTATCATTTCTTGTGCCAAGGTTTTTAGGTTAACCCTAAAATGTTTGTGGCTTTGTCTCTAATCTCCTCCCCATTTAGTGTAGCTGCCAATTTTTCAGGCTAGTAATTTCTCAGAAGATTATCTAAAAACTTCAAGCGTCTCACTTTTTTCTCTCAACACTTTGGAATAAGCAAATTATCAGGATGTTCAAAATGCTTTGCTAGCCAGCTTCTCTTCTTCACTTATTCCTGCCAGCCAGCTTAGCCACAATAAACTTCATGTTCCCTCCTTAAAAGAACCACAGTATAAAAGCGTAAAAAAGTTCTTTTTCCTAGCATACCAGAACAGAGTGCATACCTTGGTGATCACAAAAGATTTTAGTAGACAGTTTTCCACTGATGCTTTCTGTCATAACTCTTGTGCAATTTTCCTAATATTGTGTCCATAAAATTATTTATAAAATGATTTTCTCATTCTCCTACAGAAAAAAAGGAACAGTTTATGAAATATTTTAAAATACTGAAAAGTGCAAGTGGAATAAGTATACTATGAAAATATTTTTAATTAATGATATGATAGATAAATTAACTAAGCAAAGGAACAGTAAGAATTTCTACAATCTTCATAATATGTATATTTGCCATTTCTTTAAAATAATCTGAGCAATATTTTTATTGCTTCTCACATGCTCCATCCATACATATCATCAATCCACATTAGTTATACTTTAGTTTTCTAAAATTCAGAAAGTTGTTATGTATAAACATCATTTCTGAGCAGTGAAAATCAGAATGATTTATGATTAAGTAGTGAACCCAAACAAAATTTAGTTTTGGCACCAATATCATCTCAATATCCTTCTGATTCTCTTTGGGTTTTTATACTGAAAATAATGGTAAAATTGATAACATAATGAATTAGTTGGGGGGGGGCATTTTTGTAGTTTTCATAGCTTGTTGGTAGTTCCCCTTTCATGATTGCTGCATGGGAAGAGATTTTTTTTTCCCCTCTTACCAACTATCCGCTGATTTCACTGCTAAAGCTGGTTCTTTGGCAGTGCTGCTCCCTTGTTTTGAATGGGAGCCTTAAGAGTGACCCAAGATGACTTTTGGACTGATTGTGGAACCAGTGAGCAAGGGTGGGGGCAAGTCTTAAAGAAGTGATTTAAAAGTCATTGGGCATATCCGTCTTCCTGTCAAGCAGTTTTGTTTTTTAAGCATGCCAGAATTTTAACTTTCGCATTTGGATTTCATTGTTTTATTTTGTTTATTATTTTAAAAGTTAATTAATAATTGGGTGCTAATTTATTTCAACCCCTTGCTGGACTCTAATTGTTTTTTTTTTTCCTCACAGATTAAGATAGCTGAACAGTCTCTGAAATCTAAGGAAGGAGGGTGGGGAGATGTGCAGCTCACAGCTGGATTCCTCTCTCAAAAGCTTTAGTGATTCTTAAAATCTGAAGCTTTATCTTTGGATGTGGATGAAGACACACAAAAGGACTTGGATGCTGTTCCAGATCAAACAGATAGTCTCATAGATGGAGAACAAGCAAATTGGATTTCATCTGCTGTTCCAATTTCATCTGCAATTCTGAAGTTTAAGTCTGCACATTCTTTCCAGCTTATGGCTTTGACTATTATGGGAAGAGTCGAGTTCCAGACCTCTACAAAGTCTGAGACAGACTGAAGGGATTTATTACAGTTAACTGGCAATTACTTTTCTTGCACTTAATTAATTAAGATTAGTCTACTTTGGAGACTAAATTTATTATATTTAATTAAACAACAATTGACTAGAGATGATATTAAGAAATAAACATGGATATTTGACCCAGGATTATTTGTTTATAAATTTTGGGATGATTTGGGATAGATACGTTGCTGTGATAAATTTTCTACAAGTGGATTAAAATAGCAGTCTGTTAACAAAGAGTTTTGAAATTTTAATTTTGCTTTGTTTCACTAATACTGTTTTTCCTGTTAACTACTTGGTTATTAATATAACATATAGAAAACGGATGGACAAGTTGCAAATAGATTTACTAGTTTAAAAATGTTTGGAGGGCTTGTTTTGCAAGGGGTGTGAACTAATGTTGTAATAATATGTACAGTGCTTTTTTGTAAGAAAAAAGGTACCGGAACTCAGCCCCACCCCCCTGCCCACCAGGTCATTACTTGATTGGCAATCTTTCACTCCCCTCCTGAGCTGGACTGCCATGCTAAGGTGGATGAGATGGGTGCCATAGGCCCAGTCCCCCTCCACTGCTTCAGAGCCAAGGGGTAGTGACAGTGAATGGCTCTGCTGCCACTGTGCGCCGCTGGAGGGGCTTTCTTTAAGCTTCGCCCCACAGATCACCTGCCTGGGTGCAACTGCCACTTCCTTGTCCTTTGTCAACTCTTCTGTGGTTTGTGCCATGATCGGGTGGCACAAGACTCCTCCACCACCTCCCGCCACCAGTCCTTTGTCGCCTGTCTCCCAGAGAATGGAGAACACAGCAGCTCTGCACAGGGATGCAGAGCAGAGAACAGCCATTCTGGAAATGGCAGCCTCATTTCCTGCTGCTTCTCCTCCTGGCGCAGCTCCTCTCTCTTCCCGAAAGCATTTCTTTGCTAACCTGCTTTCCAGCTCTGGCATGTTTCTCTTCTGCTGCAGGGAAACGGAGTTTGTGGGACTAAGAAAAGTTCAGTCAGACCTTCCAACTCATTGTGAGATCTTTTTTTTTTTTTTACAAAAAATTAGAAGGTCTGACTGAACTTTTTTTAGTCCCACAAATTCCATTGAAAAAAGGTGCCAGAATGCTGTTCTGTGTGTTCTATGACAAAAAAGCCCTGAATATATATAATATGTTAATATTGTGAAAAGAAATTTTCTCCGGTCCATTTTTCCAGCTGGGAACAAGCCTTCAGCACAGACGAACAAATAGACACTAAATGTAGCAAGCTGCCAGAAAGTATATTTTATTGCAGAAACCAGACAGAATAGTGACACAGCAATGGTTTCTGGACTAGCTGCTGATTTTCCATAGTGAATGATCCAACTTTTATACCCCTTGAGTTATTGAAATTATGGTTTAGATTTTGTAATGGTGTTTGTTTTCCTAATTTTCCTGACCTGATTTTGTTTGGACAGGGTGAGGTTAATGTTGTCCTCAGGAGATGGATTTATTCATGCTAATGGGTTTCTATATGTGTTTTGTGTTAATCTTAATCAGTGAGAATGACTGTTTGTAAAAGGGGCATGTTTGTGGTTTCCTGCCCTCTGGGTATTTCCTTTCACTCAATGGTTCGTGGCTGTCTGCCCAGAATTATGCAGGGTGAGGGAAGGAGAGTGAGAGAAGCAAAAAGCCTCTTCTTTGGTACTTTTAAAATTTGGTTTGCCTTATCACTTTTCAAAAGGGATAATGGTCGTTTCCTTGAGGCATTCTCTTTCCCCACCCTTCCTGGATGAATCTGCATTTGTGATGGCTAGTTTCTGGATCCGGGTTAATTTTGTAATCTTGTCTATTACTTCCCTTTTGGAAAGTCTAATTGTATAGGATTTCTTTTTTAAAAAATGCCCTCCTGTTTCATTGTTTAGATTGATTCTAATTTTCTAACATATTTTGGTTGGGTGTTATTGACTAATAATCTATCAATAGATTAATAATATATTAATCCAACTAGAGGGATGATATCTCTAAAATGTTCTTTTTGGTGCACATTTTTAATGCTTTGATTGTTCTGCATTATTTTGTTTTTCCTTTTTTTTCTTTTTGGATTTTTTTTTTGAGTTTTTTATTTTTTATTTTAACTTTGTTTAGAATAAAATAAAAACATGTAAAGAGAGAGAGAGTCCAAGAAATGTATTATTGGAAAATAAAATTGTCTAGCATTATGCATTATAATATCAGTCAATTTATCTATAGCTTCTTCAGTAACTACTGCACATTTTCCAACCACTTATCTAATTACATTGTGACATGAAAAATAATTTCCTCTATGAATTTTTTTTTTAAATCCTATTTATATCCTGCCCTTCTCCGAAGACTCAGAGTGGCTTACAATCTAAGCACAAATCAATGTGCTTAGCAATAGCCTTCATTCTAAGTATATGCCTGCTTATTAGGGCTTTTGGGGGGCCCCAAGCGGCATTATTACAAAGTCAGCTTATTGCCCCCAACAATCTGTGTCTTCATTTTACCTACTTCGGAAGGATGGAAGGCTGAGTCAACCTTGAGCCTGGTGGGACTCGAACCTGCACTAATTGCAGGCAGCTGGTGTTACTTAAGGAGGCATTAGCCCACTGCTCCACCAAGGCTCTTAATTATATATTATATAGCAATCCAACTGAGAATTATGTGATCTGAGCTAACATTATAATACCTTTTTCTTTAGCACTGATTGCTAAGATAAATTTTAAAATCCCATTATAATTAAACGATTACAACTACAATCATCTTTATATAAGAATTTGCAATGATAAAATTAAGAAGATAGAAATGGATGCAACCAACCTACAGAAAAAAATGAACTGTTTATGAACCTTAACTAAGATAAAAATGTTGGTTTCCTACATAAAAAGATTACAATGTAATTATTTCAGATTATATCACATATTTTAAAAGAAGCAGTTTTAATGGTTACAGTATAATGAAGAAAAATGTGAAGAAAAAAAGTTGAAAACAAAAATGTGGTTTCAGACAAAACTAGTTTTTATAGAAATTATATATAACTTTATAGGTTTTTAAAGGAATATTTTAATTTTTGAAATGCATCTTTTTCTTCTGTGACAGGACAGGACAACAATACTGAATAATTGACTTCCGATTTGCCATGTGGCCACCATGGACATGCAGAAGACAAGTCTCGTCTTCCCCGTCCAGTTTCACATCACTGGGGGACCCTGAAAAAGGTTGAAAGTTGCCCCGTAGAGGCGACCAGCAAGGAGGGGCCCTCCCTGGATCACGGGAGAGTGTCAACTCTCCTGCTAGAGCCAGCGATTCCCTCCAAACCAGCGGACAAAAGGCTGACCATAGAGTTATGGTCTGTCACAAGGCTGCAGACAGCCGAAGTCACACCTACCATCTGGCAACTCTAAAGCAGTGTGGAACAGACTGGGTGAGATCTACCTATTTTACACCCTAGTTACTTACTTACCTGCATAAGCTGCTAAAGTACTTTTCCTCTCCCCCCCCTGTGGTGAGGGAAGGGAGATTTTAGCCTTCCCTCCATAATCAGCAGTAACTACCCAGGGGAATTTAAAATTTTGAAAAAATACTGGGATCCTAATTGGAACTTTATACTTCCTAAAACTGGTGAATTATAAGATTTTTAATTTTCTATTCTTTATTTTTTTTCTGATTTTTTTTCTTCATTTTTACTGAAGATCGGGGGGGGGTTTCCTTTTAAAATAGAAGAAAAAACTGAAAAGATCAAAATAATTATAGGGTGACATCATGTGGCTAAACCTGAAATTGCAGTCTGTTATTATTTAAGAGAGTCTTGTTGACAGCTTAGAAAATAGATAAGATACAAGCAACCTTGAAATAACAGCTGCAAGAAATTCAGCTCTGCTTCTCACTTAGTGGATTTTTTGATTGTAAGCTTTTAGTTTAATATACCACAATGGGAGAAGAACAGGAATGGACTTTTTCTATAGAAAAAGATCAGGAAAAAATTCTTTGCATGTTAAAAGCAATTGTTCAAACTCTTCTCACAGCTGGTGATGAAATAAGAAACGGCAGGAAAAAACAAGAAAGCAGTCTGCAAACTCAAATTGTGACTGCAACTAAAGAATTATCTATACAGAATTCTACAGAAAAAGTTGAACAATCAAATACTATGACAGAAGATTTAACTACTCAACAAATACAGATGATGGAAGATACAGAAAAGAAATTGATAAAAGAGAAAAAAGAAAGGACTTTCTTTATAAATCTGAAGCAACCTGAGGATCAAAAAGAAAAACAGATGAAAGAGAAGATAAACATTTTGGGACAACCACATCAAGAGGGAAAATCAAGGAGACAACCTGCTAGATCTGCTAGTCCGCTCAAAAAGATGGCAATTGGATGGCCTTTTCAATGCCAAACAATAGCCACAGCAATACAAGGAGATCTGTTTGATGATTTAAAAGTAAAGACACAGAAGATGATTTGGCAAAGAAAGAAAGCTAGAATAAGACTGAAAAGGAACAGGGTTGTGATTTACACATAGGATTTAAAATAGAATATACTCAAATAGATAAGACATGTATTCTGAACATAAAACACTGTAATGACTTGAGATAAAGAAAATTTTGGTTATGTAAAATTAGAAGTATAAATACTAAAATAAGAACATTATATTGTGTTATTAATTTGTTGAGGTAGATGGTAAGAATCTATATATAAGATGTGTATCCTCAACATTAGAATTTGTGAGGAATTGTGATAAAGGAACTGTGGTTAATTAAAAATTTGAAAAAAATAAACTTTAAACATTACATTTAAATATTTTAGGGAAAATTAAAATTGGGAAAAGCTTATTAGATTACTGATTGGCTAAAAGATTGAATATGAAAACAACAAAGATTTGAATATAAGATATTGTTATGAGCTTAGATAAAGAAAAATTTTGGTTAGGTAAAATTTAGAAGTATAAACAATAATTAAATCTGAATATTGGTCTGTGGTAAAATGCTAATAGTAAAAAAATATTAGTCTTAAATATGAGATAGTAGACATAAAGAGGAAAAAAGGAAATATTAAATGTGGAAATAAAAGAAATCTGGGTCATTAAATTTGAGATTTTAAGATACTTGAGGATTACTAGAAAATAAGAATATTACCTGATTAATTTGTATTGTATTATTGATGTAGACGGCAAGAATCTATACAGATAAGATATGTATTCTGAATACTAAACTGTGAGGTAACCATGATAGAAATTGGAGTCATTTCAATTAGGAAATGATAAAGATTAAACGTTAAATTTAAAATATTAACGGAAAATCAGAATCAAGAAAAATCTATTAGGTCATTGATTGTCTGAAAGATTGAATGTTAAATTAATTAAGATATGCATAAATTGAAGATTATTGATGAATGTTAGAAAGCTATTTTCTGTTTGATTGATAGAATAAGAATTGTGTTGATCTGAATATGAGACAGTACATATCAAGGGGGGAAGACAGGGAACTAGTTACTGTAATACTTTGAGATTTGTATTGATGATATTTAAATGTACTCAGCCACCACGTTGCTTTTCAAATATGTGAACGTAATATTGGAAAATTAATAAAAAACTTAAAATTAAAAAAATTATACTGAATAATTTCCTCCCAGTTTGCCCTATAAAGCTCCTGTAAAATATTTCACATCAAGCAAACTACAGAATCAAAAAATTACAGATCAGTCAGCTTGAAATCAAAATTTTGGAAAATCTTTAAAACGATAATTAACCAATAGATTTGTGAACACCTAGAAATGAACAGGACAATTAATAGAAGCCAGAATGGGTTTATTAAAAACAGATCATGTTAGATAAGCCTTATTGCCTTCTTTGATAATGACTAAATTATTTATTTATTTATTTTTATTTTAATTGCATTTATATCCCGCCCTTCTCCGAAGACTCAGGGCGGCTTACAAAATTAGTGCATCAGGGAACTACTGTTGACACAGTATACTTGGAATCAGTACAGGATTTAATAAATGGATTAATAGTCCTCAATAGAACTACATCTACATGGAAAGAAGCATGCAGTGGCATATCTCTGAGTCCTTCGGGAAAGGGCGGTATATAAATTCAATAAAATAAAATAAATAAATAAATAAAATATCTCAAGGTTGTGTCTTGGCCCCAGTACTCTTCAACACTTTAATAAATTATCTAGATGACAGGATAGAAGAGAAACATATCAGATTTGCAGAAGACATCAAGTTGGACAATGGACTCAAGATTCAGAAGAATCTTGACAGACTTGAGCAGAATAAACAGAATAATAGAGTTGGGAGGGACTTTGGAAGAGGTTTTCCAGTCCACCTTCCCTGCTCAAGGAGGAGATCCAATACCATTCCAGACAAGCGACTGTCGGTCTCTTCTTAAAAGCCTCCAGTATTAATTGTTTGGGTATTTAAAATTGTGTCCCTCAACTGCAAGAAAAGATTGCCCATACATATTTGTAAATAGATCCATAACCAAAGTATATGAGATTTAAAAAGGAAAAAGACAAGATTGCCTACTGTCCCTTCTTGGTTTTTTTAGTTCTTGAAATATTGTATAGAGACATAAGACAAGATGAAAGGATTTAGACATACAATTAAAAAACAGTCAAACATATTAAGAATTTTGCAAATGACTTCGTTCTGATTTTGCAGACCTTTTAAAGGGAATTGAACTTTTTACAAGTAAAGTAAAAACATGGGGCATTAGCAGTTTTCAAACAAAGACAAAGATGCTAACAAAAACATAGAGATACAGAAAAGAATAACAGAGTTGGACCTTAGCGATCTTCTAGTCTAACCCCCTACTCAAGCAAGATATACCATCTCAGACAAGTGGCTGTCCAGTCTCTTCTTAAAAATCTCCAGTGATGGAACACCCACAGCTTCTGAAGGCAAGCTGTTCCATTGATTTATTGTTCTCAGTTTAGGAAAATTGTCCTTAGTTATAGGTTGCTTCTCTCTTTGATTAGTTTCCATCCATTGCTTCTTGTCTTGCCTTCTGGTATATTGGAAAATAGATTGACTACCTCTTCTTTGTGGCAGTCCCTCAAATATTGGAACACTGCTATCATATCACCCCTAGACCTTCTTTTCACTAGATTAGACATACTAATTCCTTCAACTGTTCTTCCTAATTTTTAGCTTTCAGCCTCCTAATCATCTTTGTTGCTCTTTTCTGCTCTCTTTCCAGGGTTTTGGAAAAGAGCAACAAAGAAAATAAAGAAAACAAAAAGCATTAGGCCCTATCCAAAGAGGTTCAATTCAGTGATGAGAAAAGTAGGGACCTGTACCTATACAGGAAAGAAAAGATAAATAGGTATAGGTCAGACATGTCAAACACAAGGCCCGGGGGCCAGATCCGGCCCACAAAGTGGTTTCATGTGGCCCGCGAAGCCATCCTGGAAACAATGAGGAACGGCCCCTGCTGCCTTAGCCCCGGCCCAGGCCAGCCAGGAGCCAATGTACAATTTCGTGGTGGTCATCTATGCTGAAATACATTCAGTCTTAGATCCAGAAGATCAACTGGAAACAGTGAGGGACTGGCCCATGCTGCGTCAGCACTGCCCCCTGGGCGCACACTGGGGAGGTATCACCCTTTGTGAGTAATTAAGAAATGCACCATCACCTGGAAGTGGCCAGCATATGACCCTGTCTACTTTGGCCAGGCTAGGGCCTGGGCAGCATTGTGCTTCTCTTCAGATTCGTGCCACCCGGCTCAGTCTCATGGCACTGTCAGGAAAGTGCCCCATTGCCTGTCAAAACCGGGCAGGCTGGGGGCTGGGCAGCATTGTGCAGGTAACATCAACTCTCATGCTGCACATGGCATCCCCTCCCCCAGAGCCCACCAAGCCGGATATGTGAAGTAGGCTAGGGCCATGTGCTGGCCACTTTCAGGCGATCGTGCATTTCTTTGTTCCTCACGAAGGATGACACTTCCCCAGCTACATTTCTTGCCTGTTTTTCTCCCTCCCTCATCTCAAATATTTTCTTACCACTCTGTTCAGGAAGGAAGGAAGGAAGGAAGGAAGGAAGGAAGGAAGGAAGGAAGG
>JAKJMR010017581.1:689563-763834 GCA_024449315.1 Daboia siamensis
GGAAGGAAGGAAGGAAGGAAGGAAGGAAGGAAGGAAGGAAGGAAGGAGAGGGTCTGAGGGAAGTCCTGCCTTAGTCCTGCCCTGCTGCCCTTTCACCATCCCCTTGCCCCCTCCTCCTGGCCTATCCTGGGGGGTCTCTGATCCTATTGCTAAGGAAGCTTGGATACAAAGCCAGGTCTCCTTACATGGAGAGGGAGTGGGCCTCCCTCTTGACTTTGCCCTCGTACCCATCATGAGCAACCCGGCTAAGGAGAACAAGTACAGCAGCAGCAGCAGCCTTGAGAAGTGGGGCTGAGCTTAGTGCCATGGGTATTTGACGGCTGGGCTGGGCATTTGACCTCCACGCCACCATCCAACCCCCCCCCCAAGGCCTGAGAGGAACAGTGAGGCTCCTCCAGTGGACCATGCCTTGGCACTTGCCCTGGTCCCATCTTCTTCTGCCAGAGACCCTCAGATCTGTGCCATTCCTGCCCTTGATGCAAATGATGTAGAGCTGGCCACGCCCACCCAGTAGGCCATGCCCACCCTGGCCACACCCACCTGGCCCACCAAGGGCAACTGCAATGCTGATGCAGCCCTCAAAGAAATTGAGTTTGACACCCCTGGAATAGGTGGTACCTGACTAAACTGTAGTAACTGTGAGAGGGATCTAGTTTTCCTCCTGGACCACTCCTTAAGTATCAGTCAGCAGTGTGCTGCAGTTGCCAAAAAAGCCAGTGCAGTCCTAGACTTGATCAACTGAGGGATAAAATCAAGATCACAAGAAGTGATAGTACCACTCAATATTGCACCGGTGAGCCCACACTTGGAATATGTCTAGTTCTGGTCACCACGATACAGAAAAGGTACTGAGACCCTAGAAAGAGTGTAGAGAAGAGCAACGAAGATGAGAAGAGGTGTGGAGGTTAAACTGTATCATGGATAAGGGAACTAGATATGTCTAACCTAATGAAAAGAAGGATTAGGGGTGACATGACAGCAGGTTTACAATATTTGAGGGACTGCCACAGAGAGGTGGGGGTTGACCTATTCTTCAAAGCACCTGAGAGCAGGACAAGAAGTAATGGGTGGAAGCTTGTTAAAGACAGATCCTACCTGGAACTAAGAACTATTTTCCTAACAGTGAGAGCAATTAACCTGTGGAAAGAATCCAGAGAAAGAAATATTTTGGGAAATATTAAAAAGGCAGAATATATTTCTGGAATATTGGAGAAGATCTTTAAAAGGCAGAAACTTCTCCCTCCCGCCAGCCAGAAAACTCAGCAGAAACAAGCTTTTAGAAATGCAGATTAATAATCAATTTAGGAAGGTTGGGGCCAGAAAGCTAGAAGCTATGAGATTGGGAAGACAAAGACCTCTAAAATCTACATTCCCCACCCAAACTCTAAAAGACATGACCTTTGGGGACATAATAGGATTAACCTACAAATACCAAAAGGGCACACTCAGATTCAGGTCAAAGTACATGACACAGGAAATACAAAGCCTCAAACAGGATCAGGAAACAACCTCAAGAGCCCCAAAAGGTATAAAAATCCACCACTCCCAGCAACATGTAGTCAGCTTTCCCAGAGCCACTTTTCTGTCTGGATCTGCTCTTCAATAAACTACTGTTTCTTACTTTCTTTTGGGCTCTGAAGTAAGCACCAGGATTTATTTTTAGAGAGGGTTTACTTTTGCGAGTACCCATAGGCTGCAAGCATGTGGAGGTAGGGCGGGGGTTGTGCATGGGGTGGAGAAGCAATGTGGCAGTGACAGTGTGGTGCAGGGTGGGTGGAGTGTACATGCCCTTCCCATGCCAGGCCAATCCCTGCAGCCCTGGGGTAGCCATGCTGGGCAGTGGTGGGAAGGGTGCCAAGGTGGCAGGTGGAATGCCGAAGGCTCAGGAAGGGATGGTGATGAAACAGATGGGCATCCTGACATCAGCACCCATGCCTTTCCTTTCCTGACTCCCAGCCCCATGCCATTTTCCTTCACAATCCACCGACACCATGTGCAGGGAAACAAAAGAAATTTGTGTGTGGGGGGGAAGTCAATCAATCAATTCCAACTTCTCACAAAGTTGGAATTGATTGACCTTTTTTCCCCACCCACAAACTTCTTTTGTTTCCATGCAAGCGGCAGTGGCAGATCTTGAAGGAGAAACATCATGGGGCTGGGAGTCAGGTAAGGAAAGGCATGGGTGCTGACAGCAGGAAGCCCACCCACTTCACCACCCTCCCTCCCCAAGCATCCGGCTCTCCACCTGCCACCTCAGTGCCCTTCCCATCACTGCCCAATATGGCCACCCGGGGCTGCACTTGGAGCCTCCAGGAGCTACAGGGATCCCTGTGTGCCTTTTTCATGCTGCTGTTTTTGGTGCTGTATCTGGCAAACAGTGTTTGCCTTGCTGTTTTTGGTGGCACTTTTTGGGGCGGCACTTTTTTATCCCCATTCGCAGTGTGGCCACCGTCCAATTACCATGCCATCTCTCAGGAGGACAATGTCAGCTGCCAATCAATTGTGGGGAAGATGAAAGGCAATCCCACCCACCAGATCAGCCTGGTGGGGGTGAGCGGCACAAAAAGCAGTGCTCATAGCCTCCAGGAGCTGCAGGCATCTGCACATACCCTTTGCAGTCATCCTCCTGCAAAATACAGCCTCTCCCTGTAAACAATCCAGCTTTCCCAGGGTTAGGTTGGCCATCACAGGAGGCTCATCCCACATGTTCAGTGGAGCTGGAGGACAGGGCCAGCCCAGGCCATGCCTCCCGCAACAGCCAACCTGTCTCCAGTTGAGCTGGATTGCTTCAGCTGTGAGGAGCCTGGCCTAAGGTTTCCTGAAGCTGAGGGGAATTGCAGCCCACTGCAACTGAACAATTTAGCTGAGCTGCAAAATTGAACTCACAGCAGCGGGTTCTCAATGGCACTACATCCACATGGAGAGAAGTAAGCAGTGGGTTACTGCAAGATTTCATCTTAGGCTCAGTACTCTTCAATATCTTCATAAATGACTTAGATGAGGGAATTGAAGGGGAACTCATCAAATTTGCAGATTTCACCAAACTGACAGGAGTAGCCAACACACCAGAAGACAAACTCGGGATCCAAAAAGATCTTGACAAACTTGAACAATGGACCCTGTCCAACAAAATGAGCTTCAATGTGGAGAAAAGCAGAGTTTTACATTTAGGCAGGAAAAATCAAAAACACAAGTACAGACTGGATGAGACCTGGCTTAAAAATAGTAACTGTCAGAGGGACCTTGGAATCCTAGTGGATGATCACATGACCATGAGGCGGCAGTGTGCAGCAGCAGCCAAAAAAGCTAATATAATCCTTGGTTCTATGAACAGAGGCATAGAATCAACATCATACAAAGTATTAGAACCTCTTTATAAAACCCTAGTAAGACCACACCTGGAATACTGCAGCCAATTTTGGTCACCATATCACAAAAAAGATGTTGAGAGCCTGGAAAAAATTCAGAGAAGATCAACTAAGATGATCAAAGGCCTGGAGACTAAAACATACGAAGAATGGCTGCAGGACTTGGGTTTGGCTAATCTAAAGAAAAGAAATAGGGGAGACATAATAGCAGTATTCCAGTATCTGAGGGATTGCCACGAAGATGAGGGGGCCAGGTTGTTCACCAAAGCACCAGAGGGAAGGACAAGAAACAATGGTTGGAAACTGAACAAAGAGAGAAGCAACCTAGAATTAAGGAGAAACTTCCTGACAGTGAGGACAATTAACCAGTGGAACAGCTTGCCTCCAGAAACCGTGGGTGATCCATCACTGGAGATTTTTAAGAGGCGACTAGACAGTCATTTGTCTGAGATGGTATAGGTTTTCTTGTTTGAGCTGGAGTAGAAAACCTCCAAGGTCCCTTCTAGCTTTACTCTATTCTAATCTTTGAAGGATAGAAGGCTGAGTCAACCTTGAGCAGATCAGGTTCAAACTTCTGGTAGTGGGAATGCAGAGTTATCCTACAATACTGCTTTCTAACCACTGCACTGCCCCTGCTACAAAGCATTGACATCTAAATATAATAAAGTATTTGTTTTGTAACCTTGATTTTTTAAAAAAAAAAAAAAAAAGCAAACGGGACCAAATTGTGTAATAGTTGCACAATTTCTTTCCAGCTGAAGAGCAACACTGCCATCTACTGGAAAATGGTAGATTCTAGTCTTAATAAAGGAGGGACGCAGTGGCTCAGTGGGTTAAGATACAGTATGTATCCCTTTAGGGACGCGGTGGCCCTGTGGGTTAAGACGCTGAGATTGTTGATCAGAAGGTCGGCAGTTTGGCAGGTCGAATCCTGAGTGCCGTGTAGCAGAGTGAGCGCCTGTTATTCGTCCCAGCTTCTGCCCACCTAGCAGTTCGAAAGCATGTAAAAATGCAAGTAGAAAAATAGGGACCACTACGGTGGGAAGGTAACAGCGTTCCGTGCGCCTTTGGCGTCTAATCATGCCGGCCACATGACCACGGAGAAGTCCTCGGACAAGCGCTGGCTCTTCGGCTTTGAAACGGAGATGAGCACCGGCCCCTAGAGTCGGAAACGACTAGCACGCATGTGCGGGGGAACCTCTACCTTTACCTTAGTCTTAATAATGATAATTTTATTATACTTTACTGTATTCTGCAGAATTCTCATACCTGTATGATTTGCATTACTAAGGTTTTTGAGAATATTAAAAGCAACATTGATGAAAGACAGGATGCTTGAGGAAAAGAAAAAGCTACTCATTTTATGACAGATTCCACTCTTCTCTTTTACAATTGCAGTATGCATTTCAGCTCGCACCACTCACCTATCACCCCCTCCATTTCTTCTTTTTTGGTCACCCAGCTTTTGGCCACCATTGTCTACACCTGCTGCTTTCCACCAAACATCATTTTTTTTCTCCTGATGATGATGAGGAAGCATCCTGAGGCAGCTGCTAGCTTTTCACAACACCTTGCAATGCCCCATGAGATCTTCACTATGCTTCCGTAATGTTTTTTGAAGAACTTCTTATTCTTTAATGTATGTCATGATCAGCTATGTCAAGAACCACTTTTTAACATTCTCAACTTCTTTGATTTATAAACAGGGAGATTATTCAACCTGCCCTAAAACATAAAGGTCTCTATCTCTAAAGAATGAATATTTTACCCAAAAAAATCTTGCTAAAAAATTAAACACCTTTTTTAAACTGAAATGATACATTCTAAAGAGACAGATATAGAACATAGAACATAGAATTCGAAGGGACCCCTAGTCTTCTAATCTTTTAGTCCAACGCACTGCTCGAGCAGGAGATCCTATACCATTTCAGACAAATGGTTGTCTAGTCTCTTTTTGAAAGCCTCCAGTGATGGAGCACTCACAATTACTGAATGCAAGCTATTCCATTGATTGATTGCTCTTACCATTAGGAAATTTCTTCTTAGTTCTAAGTTGCCTCTCTCCTTGGTTAGTTTCCAACCATTGTTTTTTGACTTGCCTTTTGGTGCTTTGGAAAATAACTTGATACCCTCAAATACTGGAACACTGTTATCATGTCATCCCTAATCCTTCTTTTCATTAAACTAGAAATATCCAGTTCCTGTAACTGTTCTTCATATGTTTTAGCCTCTAGCTCCCTAATCATTTTTGTTGCTCTTCTCTGTACATTTACTAGAGACTCAATATCTTTTTCTTATTGTGGTGACCCAAAATGGATGCATATAAGTAGCCCTTGACTTACGACCACAATTGAGTCCAAAATGTCTGTTGTTAAATGAGACATTTGTTAAGTGAATTTTGCCACATTTTATAACCTTTCTTCTCTCACATGTTAAGTGAATCACTGCAGTTGATAAGTTAGTAACCTGATTGTTAAGTGAATCAGGCTTCCCCATTGACTTTGCTTGTCAGAAGGTCTCAAAAGGGGATCACAGGACTCTGGGACACAACAACTTTCATAAATATGAACCAGCTGCCAAACATCTCAATTTTGATCATATGATCATGGGGATGCTGCAAAGATCATAAGTGTGAAAACAGTCATGTCATTTTTTTCAGTGCTGTTATAGCTTTGAATGGTCAATAAATGAATTGTTGTAAGTTAAGGACTACCAGTATTCCATGTGTGGTCTTACTTTGTAAAGCAATACTAGAACATCATGTGATCTTGATTCTTAACCCTCTATTTATGCAGCCTAGAATTGCACTGGCTTTTTGGCTGCTGCTGCACACTGTTGGCTCATATTTAAGTAATTATCAACTAGGACTCCAAAATTCCTCTGGCAATTACTGGCATTAAGCCAAGTTTCATCTAACCTATATAGTTGGTTTTTCTTGCCTAAGTGTAAAACCATACTTTTCTCTACACTGAATTTCATTTTGTTAGATAGGTGCAGTGTTTAGGTCTGCCAAGATCTTTTTGGATCTTGAGCTTGCTTTCTGGGATATTGGCTTAGTATCATTTGCAAAGTACCTGCCAGCTTAGTATCATTTGCAAATTTGATGAGTTCCCCTTCAATTCTAAATAGTCTAAATCAGACATGTCAAACACAAGGCCCGGGGGCCGGATCCGGCCCGCGAAGTGGTTTCATGTGGCCCGCGAAGCCATTCTGGAAACAGTGAGGGAACGGCCCCCACTGCCTTGGCCCAGAGACCCTCCTCCTGCCAGAGACCCTCAGATCTGTCCCACTCCTGCCCAGGTCTCCATAGGCACCCTTGAGATGGCCACACCCACCCAGTAGGCCATATGCACTCTAGCCACGCCCACCCAGTAGGCCACGCCCACTCTGGCCATACCCACCCGGCCCACTGAGGGGAACCGCAATGCTGATGCGGCCCTCAATGAAATTGAGTTTGACACCCCTGGTCTAAATAGTTTATAAAGATATTGAAGAGTCCTGGGCCTAAAAAAGTAACCTCTAGGTACCCCACTGCTTACTTCCCTGCAGGTAGATGTAGTTCTATTGAGAACTACAAGAAGAATCAGATTTGTCAGTCTGTACAAATCTACCGGATGGTGCTGCTGCCAATCCTACATTTTACTAACTTGACAAGAAGTAGGTTGTGGTCTACTTTATTAAATGCTTTACTGAAATCTAAATATAGATTATTTTTTCCAAGATCTTCCAGGTATTGATGTCAGTCTGATTGGTCTGTAATTTCCTGGGTCTGTTTTTTCCCCCTTTTTTGAAGATGGGAACTACATCAGCTCTTTTGCATTCCTCAGATAATTCCCCAGTGATCCAAAACTTTGAAAGATATATTTCAATGGTTCTGTAATCACACCTGCCAGTTCCTTCAAAATTCCGGGATGCAGTCCATTAGGACCAGTGATTTGAATCTATCTAGAGCTGGCAGGTGTTCTCTTACCTTATTTTCACATATTTTAATTTGCATTCCTAACCTGTCATTTATCCCTTTTTTCCCCCTCTCAGCTGGTCTGAGAGTTCTTGGTGCAACCATGCTGGTTTTTTCTTTTTAGTTTTCTTGGTTTTCTTTTTTAGTGAACTGGTCTTTTATAATCATGTTTTTCAGAGTTTCCCATTGTTCTTGAGTTGATTTGCCTTTTAAGATTATTATCCATGGGCTCCTTCCCAAGCTGTCTCTGAATTTGTTAAAATCAGTTCTTTAAAGGTCTAAAACACTAGTTTATGTTTTGTTATTATATTGAATACTAATATATCATGATCGCTCTCCCCTAAAGTTTCTGCAATTTCAATCCCCTTCATCATTTCTTCTCTGTTGGTAAGTATAAGAACCAGTATAGCTCTTCTTCTAGTTGCCACCTCTACCTTTTGGGTGATTAAATTATCAGCTAAAGGTAAAGGTTCCCCCACACATGCATGCTAGTCATTTCCAACTCTAGGGGCCAGTGCTCATCTCCATTTCAGAGCCAAAGAGCCAGCGCTTGTCCGAGGACATCTCTGTGGTCATGTGGCCGGCATGACCAGACGCCAAAGGCGCACGGAATGCTGTTACCTTCCCACCGTAGTGGTCCCTATTTTTCTACTTGCATTTTTACGTGCTTTCAAACTGCTAGGTTGGCAGAAGCTGGGACGAGTAACAGGCACTCACTCTGTTACGCGGCACTCAGGATTTGACCCGCCAAACTGCCGACCTTCTGATCGACAAGCTCAGCATCCTAACCCATTGAGCCACCGCGTCCCTAATTATCAGCTAGGTTGGTCCAAATAAATGTTTGATTTCCATGCTTTCTCTTCTGCCCAAGTCTAATCTTTTCCTCCCTTCACTTTTTTCATTCATTTGTTTGTCAGGCTTTGTTCTGAAATGATATATGAGAAATTAACATATTTTAAATATTATTGATAAGGTAAACCATAGAAGTAAAAAATTGGCATGGTATTTCTTCATACTGAAAAACCCTTGACAATTTGGAATGGCCTTTTGCATTTGCAGTCCTGGAAAAGATGGCTTGAGTCTTCATTTTCTTTAGAGATAAATTTATAAGAAAATATATTTAAAAAAACACCCCCAAAGCCAAAATTCTAGAGATTTGTCTCATCACCAAAATGTACTACATTGAGGTGGCAAGAAATAAATTATTCACAGTAGAATAGAATAGATTTTGAAGGTTGCAAATCCATTTCAACCTAAAATATTCTTATTGAATTTCACCATATATTCCTTCTAATGAGATTGAACTAGATTTGTGTTTGCTAATAGCTGCAAAGATTTTTTGTGCTTTTTTGGAAAAGTATTTTGATCTCTTTAAAGAATGGGTAAATGATTTTGAAGATCAAACTGATAAAGGTAAAGGTAAAGGTTCCCCTGCACATGCGTGCTAGTCGTTTCCGACTCTAGGGGCCGGTGCTCATCTCCGTTTCAAAGCCAAAGAGCCAGCGCTTGTCCGAGGACATCTCCGTAGTCATGTGGCCGGCATGACTAGACGCCAAAGGCGCACGGAGCGCTGTTACCTTCCCACCGTAGTGGTCCCTATTTTTCTACTTGCATTTTTACGTGCTTTCGAACTGCTAGGTTGACAGAAGCTCGGACAAGTAACAGGCGCTCACTCGGTTACGCGGCACTTGGGATTTGACCCGCCAAACTGTCAACCTTCAGATCGACAAGCTCAGCGTCCTAACCCACTGAGCCACCGCGTGATAGTGAAGGGAAAAAAAACTGTTTTTTTAAATAAGATAAGATCTGAATCTCATACTCAGACCTGATTCTTATCCCACTGATTGAAACATCCAGCTCGTTTCCCCTTCAGATGAAATGATAATATGATAATAAGATTCACATACTTTGGCCATGCATAAATAGATAGCCTTGGATTGTGTTATATGCTTTTGACTCATTTATTGAGTTCTCTATATCTAGTTTTAGAACTTATGTGGAGAACAAATAATGTTTTAAGTCATACTGATGCAGAAATATTGAAAATTCAAAAGAATTCAAGAAGGGAGGACTCTGTCCAGTATGGCGCTCTGAGCTAGCAGCACATATTTTTGTTCTGATAGACAATGGCTGCTTTGATAGCTACAGAACAGGTCTCTGAAGCTACTTGGCTCCTGGATTAGAAAAGGAGTGGCATGGAATCACCCTGAATCTTCTTGCATTGCATTCCTTGGCCAGGGGAGTGAATATTCAGTGTATTTCTTCTCCCTGGTAACTTTGCAAAAGAAGAGGATTGACATCATGTCTGCCCAGCCACTGTCTTCAAAGACACTGTTATGTTTCGACTTCAGACGAGCAGGAAAGACGCCAGGCAGATAAGTACAGAAGAATAGTTGCTTTATTCATAATTTTAACTGTACTGAGGGTTAGGGGTATTCATGCAGTCTTTATATAGTCTCCCATAGTCTGAACAACCAATCAGATTGAACCCATCATTCCTGCCAAGTTGACTGTAGCCTGGACTGGAAGTCCCATCTGTGTTGCTGGAGAACCGTTAGCTTTCCAGCGTACACATGATAAAGTCTTTCCAAAAGCTCAATACATAACACCCCTTTCCCTTTTAAGGAACAGATATTATAACCCTTGACATTTAAGGATTATGATTCACCTTCTTGGATGTGCAGTGTATAGGTTGCACACAATAAGACTAAAGACAGCTTTGCTATTCTGCCAGTATTATTACACCACCTAAAAGTACAAGTGGACTACAATGAAATTAAAGAATGATTTTCTGAGAGATTTACTCTCTGTTAATCTCTTTTCAGTATGCAATGCAACCTAATACATGTTGATCCCCAGAAAACAATGGGCATGCCCACAAGCTGATAATCAATTTTACACAATGCTTTGTCTTATTTGACTACATAGTCAGCAAGGTATGCAGGTGGCCTGTGAGGCTGTGAGGAACATCTTTGAGTTCCACCCACTTGTGGTGTACCAACTTATCTGGCGCACCAGGTGAGTTCATGGTGTCCTGTGCTGGAGAAGCTGAGGATTGCTCTGGCTGTCCTCACCCATTAGGCCCACCCCAGAGTCAAAACTTGAAGCAGAGTGAGCACAGTGGTCACTGGAGTTTGGCTGATCCGACTGATCAGGTGTTCCATGTTACACCTCTGTGCTGTCTTGGCCCTCTTCAGACTCGAAACCTGATGTGTGCTGAAAATGCTGATAGGGAGGATAAGAGCTAGCCTGTGTGCCAGCTTGATAACTACGAGAGGGACTAGTACCCCCATACTCAGTGACTGTTCTGGAAATCTCTTCCTTAGTTGGTCCACATGCCGTCTTACCACACGCCCTCCCTCCACCCCTACAATGTATGATAGGGGCCCTGATTTGTCAACCACCTTCCCTGGAACCCACAAATGTCCTGGCCCATAATTTCTGGCCCAGACCAAATCACCAGGTTGTAGCCCCCTCGGGGGTTTGGGTTGAGCAGCATCTGATGCCACTCTGTTTGGATGGAGTCTGTCCAGCTTAGTGATAAGGCGTCTGCCCCAGAGAAGCTCCGCAGGACTTTTTCCTGTGGCTGTACAAGGTAGAAAGTCTGCCAGTCTGTAATGCCAGTCACCTGTGATGATGCGCTTGAGTGCATCTTTGGTCATTCTCACCATTCGTTCTGCTTGTCCATTCAACAATGGGTGGAATGGTGCAGATGTGGCATGTCTGATCATGTTTGCTCTGAGGAAAGCCTGAAACTCAGAAGCAGTAAATTGAGCCCCATTATCTGAAATCACGACATCAGGTAGCCCATGTGTAGCAAAAAGTTTCCTCAGCACCTAGATGGTCCTAGCAGTAGTCATATTGGGGACTGGAACTACTTCCGGCCATTTTGAGTGGCTATCCACTACAACTAAGAATAGCTGTCCTTGAAAAGGCCCAGCGTAATCAATATGAATCCTGGACCAGGGCATGTGAGTTGCCTCCCATCTATGGACAGGTGCCTAAGGCATTTCAGGTCTTGACATTTGGCAGATATAGCAACCCTGTACCTGCTCCTCAACAGCCTTATCTAAACCAGGCCACCACAGGTAGCTTCTAGCTAATGCTTTCATGTGCACAATACCAGGGTGTCCCTCATGCAAGGACTGTAGTACTCTATCCCTCAAAACTGAGGGAATAATGACTCTATTACCCCATAACAAATATCCTTTGTGTGCAGATAACTCATGCCTTCTGAAAAAATAACTCTGGAATTCAGGGCCTGGACTTCTGTCTTGCCATCCCGTGAATACCCATAACAATATTCTGCTTGGAATTCTATTTGTAGCAGTTTCAGCAGCAATGTCCCAAGCATGGAGGGGGAATTCAGGTAACTCATGTATGGACAGTATTTATGCAGCAGGGGCTGGATCAGGATCCATAAGAGCTAAGGGTAGCCTACTGAGGCCATCTGCATGGCCCATTTCCTTTCCAGGTTTGTGAATCATCTTGAAATTATAAGCAGACAAAAATATGGACAACCTGAGCATTCTTGGTTATCAAAGTGGGGGGGGGGGGTTGCTTATCTGTTGTGAATAAGCCCAAAAGAGGTTTGTGATAAGTGAATTTCCTTCCATACAAATAATCATGGAATTTTTTGACCCCAGCCACTATGGCTAAGGCTTCCTTATCAATTTGTGCATAATTTCTTTCAGCAACAGATGAAGTTCTAGAATAATATGCTATGGGGACTTGCTTCCCATTTTTTTCTAAGTGGCTTAGAACAGCTCCCACTCCATAGGGAGATGCATCACAAGCAAATGCAAACAGGTTTAGATTCTATATAATGTGTGACAGTAGATTTGTCTGACAACAAGCCCTTAAGGTCCTGAAAACTCCTCTCATGTACATTATTCCAATTCCAGACAGCCTTCTTATCAAGCAGCCTGTGGAGGGCTCTGCTATAGCTGCCTTATGAGGCAGAAATGTATGATAAAAATTCAATAAACCCAAAAATGCTTGTAATTCTGCTTTATTCTTGGGACTAGGAGCCATTTTGATGGCCTTTACCTTTGATTCTGCAGGGTGGATTCCACTGGCATCTATACAGAATCCCAAAAACTCTGTTGAAGTGACCCCTATACTGCATTTGATTCTTTTCAATTTAAGACCCGCGTTGCGAAGTCTGTGCAATACAGCCCTGAGCCTACTGGCCAAAACCTCTTCAGATTCTCCTGCGATGAGAACATCATCAAAGTATGGGCAAACACCCTGAATGCCCTTAAGTGTGCTTTCCATAATTTCTTGAAATATGCCTGGTGCAATGCTTACGCCAAACTGCCACCGTTTGACCTTGAAAGCTCCTTGGTGTGTGACTATAGTTTGAGCCACTGCTGTGGCCTCGTCTACTGGCAGCTGCTGATACGCCTGCGCCAAATCGAGCTTAGCGAAAATAGCGCCTCCCTGTAAAGAGGCGAGAATATGGCTGACTATTTGAACTGGGTAAGTATGCTGGTTTAAAGCTTTGTTTAGGGTGCACTTATAGTCCGTGCAAATACGAACTTCTCCATTTGGCTTAAGTGGGATAATGATAGGGGTTTCCCATTCCCCCCCTTTAGCAGGCTGCAACACTCCTTGTTCCACTAATTTATCTATTTCTGCTTTGATTTTGTGTTTTAACGCAAACGGAAATCTTCTTGGTTTTATTCTGATTGGCATTACATTAGGGTCTAACTTAAATGAAATAGGCGGCCCTGTGTAAGTTCCCAACTTAGAATTGAACACGTCTGCAAATTCCTCACACACAGTTCTGAGGTCAATACTTTGTGTTCGATTTATGCCTGTTATTTAGATTCCCAATGCCTCAAACCAGTCAGGTACTATCAGACTTGTTCATTGGCCCTCTACCACTACGACATCCAGGTGCCCTAAAAACTTTTTAAATTTTACTGACAGGGTGGCCTCCCCCTTGATTTTAACATGGGCGTTCTGAAAGTCAGTCAGAATAATGCTTGAGGGCCTCAATTTCACCCAGTGATTGCTGTGGCTGCAAACATAGTTAAATGTCTCATGCGAAATGATCGAGACTGCTGAGCCAGAGTCTAATTCCATTTTACATGGAATGCCTTGTAATTCGATTGAAAGTTTAAGCTTGGATTTAAGGGGACGATGAGCCCCTGTGCGGCAGATACTCCTCCGGCTTTTAAAAAACCCCACACTGGTTGGACCCTGGGCCCCGGTACCTCTCCTTGTTGGCTCCCCTGACTGCTGCTTGTGTTGACCCTCTCTTTGACGAGCTCGGCATACTACTGCGATGTGTCCAGTACTTCCACAGGCCCAACACGTGGCCATCCGGAACCTGCAGTTCACGCAGGCATGGTTGCCGCCACAACCCATGCATCTAGGGAAGAGAACTGCCTTATAATTGTTCTCTTTTGTTGAAGTCTGCGTTCTTGTGTTCCTGCTTGATTCTGTAGCTTGTCTATCTCTGTCTCTTCCTCTACTGTGGTTTCACCACCATATTTTGTGACCTCGTGGTGGATTGATTCTTCTGTTTTGAGAGGTTTGGTGGTTTGCACTACTTGTACTGCGCCTCCAGCTGCTTTGTCAGCCATTATTTTGTCTTGTGCCTCCAACAGTGTTAAATTTGGTTTTGCAAATAGTCTCTGTTGGAGGGCTTTATCGCGAAGGCCGCATACTAACTGATCCCTCAGGCGTTCTTCCAGGTTGGAGAATTTGCAAAGATGTGTGGACTGGTGCAGGCCTGCAATGAACTCCGACTCCATTTCTCCTGGGCATTGCACTCTCTGATCAAATTTAAATCTCCATGCCATTTCGGACATTCTCGGTTTAAAATGTCCATTCAACTTTTGCTTGAGGCCAGCAAACGATACTGACTCTATTGGAGTGGGGGTAAATAGGCTTTCCACTAGATCAAACATTGCAGGTCTGCATATGCAGAGCAGTGTTGCAGCTTTGAGGCCTTCTTCAGTGATTTGATTTGCCCATAGGTAATTTTCGATCTGCCCAAGGTACAACGGCCAATCTTCAGGGTGGCGAATGTCGAACACTCGGAGCTTGCCGACCTTTGGCATCTTTGCAACTCCTGCATTCTGGATCCTGCTTCACGAGCTCAGACGGTTAATTCTGAGCATGTGGCCGATAGCGTATTAATACTAGCCAGCCAAAAGAGGGGGGGAAAGATGCCTCTTCCCACTAGCATGTAAAGCCGACCCCTCGTGACTTCAGCTCTTTGTGAAGCAGGATCCCATCCTCATCACCACTATTATGTTTCGGGTTCAGACGAGCAGGAAAGACGCCAGGCAGATGAGTACAGAAGAATAGTTGCTTTATTCATAACTTTAACTGTACTGAGGGTTAGGGGTATCCATGCAGTCTTTATATAGTCTCTCACAGTCTGAACAACCAATCAGACTGAACCCATCATTCCCGCCAAGTTGACTGTAGCCTGGACTGGAAGTCCCATCTGTGTTGCTGGAGAACCATTAGCTTTCCAGCGTACACATGATAAAGTCTTTCCAAAAGCTCAATACATAACAGACACCTCTGTTTTAAGTTCAAGTTTTGCAATGGTTTTTCTTTTCTTTTTATGTTTTGCATGTTAATTACTGGCTGTGTGCTGGAATTTAGATCCCTTCCTCCTCGTGGACTCTGATTTAATAACATTGGAGGATTGTCTTGAAATAATTAATCATTCCATATGGAAAAGACAAATGGCAATAAGGTTTCTTTTTTAGATTACTGAGAAAATGAGCTACTGATTTAATTATATTGAACTTCTACAAAAATGACTGTATATAATATTAACTTGAAAAGACTGTATCTTTACTCTATTTCTTCTGCATTCGGCATATAATTCTCAGCTTTCTATGATAAAAGTTTAGAAACCTGCTTTTTTTCCTCTACTTTGTGAATTTGTATATCAATACTCTTTCTCCTGCCAGCTGTATCAGACTTAAAACAAACTAATGAAGATGTTAAAAATATGGATAAGACAGACACAAAGTTAAACCTTCTTAACCAAAATTTACTGTTATTGGATTTGAAACAGAAGGAAGTTTTTCTATGCCTCTAAGGAATTCCTGAACAAATTTATCTTAAGTGATGTAATTGAAACAGAAATGAGTAAATGGTTTAATAATGAGAAAGTAGACTTCTCTAGACAAGATTTACAGAATAAATTCAGCATATGCTGCCAGAAGACAGCTACCAAGAGATGTTATGATCCAATTTATAAGAAAATCTATTAAAGAGCAAGTAATTCAGAAACATTATCATCAATGATTCAACATTTCTGGAAAATAGGTGCAAATATTTAGAGAAATTCTATTTAAAATATTAAGGAAATGCAAAGAATATTTTTCCTGACAGACCTCCTAAAACAAAATAATATTCTTTTTCACTGGGATAAGCTGGAAGGGCTTATTTTTACCTTTAGAAATCAGTGATGTAGACTAAACTCAGTTCTTAAAGCACAAGACTTTTTGGAAAAACATGTATTGGAACTACATTACTTTTCAAAATATAAAGATCAGAAAGAAAAAGATAAAAGAGGTCTGATGCTTATCAAGGACAGGCTGTGGAGATGACACTCTCATTTGGAATCCTTGGAATTTCCTATTTATAACAGATGGATTAATATTAATGGGGCAAATATTAATGGGGCAAATTCCCCACAAAAGAGAAAAAAGTACACCATGCTATAATATGTTTGCAAGAAACATTAAACAGACTGACAAAAAGTATTTAACAAATAACGTCTTGGGTCTGGAATTTATTTCTGCTTATTCAAAGAAAAAATTAATATGGTAATTTTGTACATAAAACCTCGACTACATACACATTTATTGTTTGCTGATGATCATGGCAGGTAAGTAATTGTGCAAATTGAATTACAGGGCATAAAAGCCATTGTGGTGAGATTATACATCCCACACCAAGAAAAAACTAAGTTTTTTAAATATCTAACTGAACACTTACTCACCTATTCTTTTCAGTATTGGTGTGTAATTGGAGATTACAATGGGGTAGTAACTTCACAATTTGACAGACCAGCTGATAAAGGAATCAAAGAATCACAAATTCTGGAAAAATGAGAACTTACCGACTGAAGAAGTATTAATTAAGAAAATATTAGATTGTGCAGAAATGGATAGATTAACTTTAGAGATTAAAGAGAAAGAGCAGTTAGTTTACTATAGAACTTGGAATAAATTTTATCAGTGACTAGATAAACGAATTAGAGGGAAAGGAATGTGATATGTATTTCTGACTTTATTTTAGTAAGAAAAATATTATGGATTGAAAACTTAATATTGCTTATTATAATTTATTATGCTTATTATTAACAATTATTATTTCTACCATTTCTATTTATATATATATTTACGCAGACAATATGCTGTTTGACAAATATTGAATGTTATTCGGGGAAACCCCAACCCTCATCCCAACCTTCCCTGTGTCATGGTTCCAATAAATGAGACAGTTCAAACAAAATGCAGGCATTGTTTATCTAAAAAGTCTTAATAATGAAACAAAACATCAGCACTCATGGAGGGATGCCAGATCTGAATTCTCCTCCCCTTGACACATCATATCCTGCAGAATCTCCCTCCCTTAATTACATGTCATGAATCACGTTCACCAATTAGTTTTACATATGAAGTTTCACTTCCCTTCCTGTGCATGGCTAATCTTATCTTCTCAAAATAGCCATTGACATTTCCCTCCCTTCAAGATTCAAAGTGAAGCAGTTTAAACAAAAGGCTCTCTTATATTGTCAGTGCAAAAATATGTCAATGTTTGCAGCATTGATATCCTGTACCCCAACCCTAAACTTTACACTTTTATCTCCCTCCCCAGCCTTATAAAAACCAATAAAATCTTTTCCAAAAAAACACAAGGGAAACTGCTCCAAACTTTTTTTGCTCTGACCAATATTTTAGGTTTGATTAATGTTCCAAGGTGTAAAAATGGACTAACAAAAGACTTTACCTTTTTTCAC
Source organism: Daboia siamensis (assembly GCA_024449315.1). Classification (NCBI taxonomy): domain Eukaryota; kingdom Metazoa; phylum Chordata; class Lepidosauria; order Squamata; family Viperidae; genus Daboia; species Daboia siamensis. The sequence goes on from JAKJMR010017581.1 coordinate 706,896, forward strand.
AAATACTTTTTTAGAATTGACATGGTTTTGATTATAAAAAATCTGCTTCACAAAGCAACTAAAGCCATTATTCTTCCAAAAACTTTTTCTGACCATAATCCAATGTCTTTACAACTTAAATTTGGTCCTCAGTCTTTTAAATGGAGATTAAATGAATCTATTCTGCAGAGACAACAGATGGTTAAAGAATGTAAACAAGTACTTCAAGACCATTTTAATAATGATTTAAGTAAGGGAATCATTTTACAACAGAATATAATTGTATATTTACAACAATGTAGTGATAAACAGGTTGCATTACTCTTTGCATTTTGCAGAAAAATACTTTTGACAAATTTATTTATTTATTTATTTGATTTATATACCGCCCTTCTCCCGAAGGACTCAGGGCGGTGTACAGGGCAATAAAAATAAGAATACAGAATATAAGATTTAAAATTAAATGATTGTGCCTGATGCAGTAAATTAGTTAAAAACGGTGTTAAAACCCCAAACCCATCAGACCAGGCTGGCTTGTTCGAATAGATAAGTTTTTAGATCACGCCGGAAGGAGTGAAGGTCGGGGGCCATCCGGAGTTCAGCTGGTAAGCGGTTCCAAAGGACTGGTGCGCCCGAGAACGCCCTCCCCCTGGGGGTCACCAGCTGACATTCTCTGACTGGTGGTACCCTGAGGAGGCCCTCTCTGTGGGAGTGCACTGGATGGAGGGAAGTTGATGCCGGCAGCAGGTGCTCCCGTAGGTAATCCGGACCCATGCCATGTAGGGCTTTATATGTCATCACCAGCACCTTGAATCTCACCCAGAAGGCAATTGGAAGCCAATGCAGCTCACGGAGCAGAGGTGTAGCATGGGAGTATCGGGAGACCCCCAACACAACTCGCACGGCTGCACTGTGTACCAGCTGAAGCTTTTGAGTGGTCCTCAAGGGAAGCCCCATGTAGAGAGCATTGCAGTAGTCTAAACGAGAGGTCACAAGTGCATGAGTGACTGTATGCAAGGCATCCAGGTCCAGATAGGGTCACAACTGGTGCACCAGACGAACCTGGGCGAAGGCCCCTCTAGTCACAGCTCCTATATGATCTTCTAAGGAGAGCTGTGAATCTAAGAGGACACCCAAGTTGCGAGCCTTATCTACGGGGGGTAATAACTCACTCCCCATAGTAAGAGATGGAATAATCTGAATTTCCTGAGATACCGGCACGTACAACCACTCAGTCTTGTCAGGGTTGAGCTGAAGCCTGTTCCTCCCCATCCAGACCCAGACCGCTTCCAGGCAATGGGACATCACGTCGAGGGCATCACTGGGGTGGTTTGGGGTCGAGATGAAAAGCTGGGTATCATCAGCATACTGATGATACCCCACTCCAAAACCACGGATGATCTCACCTAGCGGCTTCATAGAGATGTTGAACAGGGGAGGTGAGAGGACCGACCCCTGAGGAACTCCATAAACGAGAGGCCTTGGGGTCGATCTCTGCCCACCCACCAACATCAACTGTGGACGTTCCTGAAGGTAGGAGGAGAACCACTGAAATACAGTGCCTCCCACTCCCAACCTCTTGAGACGCCGCAGTAAGATACCATGGTCGATGGTATCAAAAGCCACTGAGAGGTCTAATAGGACTAGGACAGAGGAACAACCCCTGTCCTGAGCTCTCCAGAGATCATTCATCAGAGCGACCAATGCCGTCTCCGTGCTGTGTCCGGACCTGAAACCCGATTGGTATGGGTCCAGATAATCAGCATCCTCCAGGAACAAAGGGAGCTGATGCGCCACCACGCTCTCAACAACTTTCACAAGGAAGCAAAGGTTGGAAACCGGACGAAAGTTGTTTAATATAGCTGGGTCCAGGACAGGCTTTTTAAGGAGGGGTCTCACCACCGCTTCCTTCAAGGTGGCGGGAAAACTACCCTCCTTCAATGAAGCAGTTATCACTGCATGGACCCAGCCTCATGTCCCATCCCGAGCCGCATAAACCAGCCAGGAGGGGCATGGGTCCAATAAGGACGTAGTGGAGCTCAGCTTCCCCATGATCCTGTCCACATCGTCCAGAGTCACAGGATCGAACTCCTCCCAGATAACATCAACAAGACTGTCCATGTTCTCATCATCAGACTCTGCCCAGTCGGAATCCAAACCGGTCCAGATCCGAGCGATTTTGTCCAACAGATGTTGGCTAAACTCCTCGGCACGACCCTGCAAGGGTTCCTCCCTCACCTCTTGATTAAGGAGGGAGCAGGTCACCCTAAACAGGGCGGCCGGGCGATTATCTGCGGACGCGATAAGGGTAGCAAAGTAATTAGACCTTGCCCTCCTCAACGCCGTGAGATAAGACCTCATAAAGGACCTTAGTCGCGATTGGTTGGATTCAGATCGGCTGGATCTCCAACAGCTCTCTAGGCCCCGTCTCCAACGCTTCATCTCCCGCAGCTCCGCAGAAAACCATGGAGCCCACTGGGATTTGCACCGGGTCAGGGGCCGCAAGGGTACAACTCGGTCGAGTGCCTCCATGGCTGCCTTTTCCCAGGCTTCCACCAGGGCATCGGCCGAGCCATGAGCAAAGGAGGCAGGTGGGGACCCAAGCGCTGTTTGGAACTGCTCAGGGTCCATTAAGCATCTGGGGCAGAACCATCTTTTTGGTTCAACAACCCCCCGACGGGGAGTGGCAAAACGGAAGGTCAGCCGCAGGAGATGATGATCAGTCCATGACAGGGGCATAACAATTGGGGAACTCCCACCCAGATCATCTAACCACCGTCGAGATAGGAAAATCAAATCGAGCGTGTGACCCCCCACATGAGTCGGGCCCTGGATAACCTGCCTCAGGTCCATGGCCGTCATGGAAGCCATGAACTCCCGAGCTAACTCAGATGATCCCCCCAGGGATGGTAGGTTGAAGTCACCCAAGATCATAAATTTGGGGAACTCAGTCACCAGCGCCGAGAGGATATCGAGAAGCTCAGGCAGGGCTGCCGCTATGCGACTAGGCGAAAGGTACACCAGCAGCAAGCCCAACTGAACCCTAGGGCCACATCTTAGGAGGAGAGACTCACACCCAGCTATTTGGACAACAGTGGCAGATATAGGGTCCCGCAGATATAGGGTCTCCCTCACCACTACCGCCACTCCCCCACCCCTTCCCTGAGCCCGAGGCCTGTGTAGCACCCGGAAGCCTGGTGGACAAAGATCCACCAAAGAGACACCACCCTCTGGTCCCAACCAGGTCTCCGTAATGCAAGCCAGATCCGCAAATTGAACTGGGCCTTTATGTTTAAAGTAGTGGAAAAGATGGATTTTGGATTGGGCTTTATACAGGGACTGACTGTCAGGACCCACTTCAATCCCACACCTTAAGAAAGCAGAACTCTTGGAAGCAATTTCTTCAAACAGGAATTTTGTTAAGAGTAGTTGATAGCAGACATAATAGACAGGATCTGAGATTTCCCATTCAGAATGATAGGCTAGGTTATCCCCCAAACAAGACAAAAGTGAGATTTGATTTTGGCTCAGAGGGGATAGATAGAAATGAAATAGGAATGGGGACTTCCTGTTCCTGTTTTCCAGCGAGCAGTCTGAAGATTTGGAATGCTGAACTCTTCGGCTGGAATTTCTTTTTGTTGGGGACCCTAAGGGGCCAGAACCCACCCTGAAGGGGTGTAATGAAAGAAGGAAATCCCAGGGACTTAGGAGAGATGGCAGTCTCTCCAAATGGTCCAGGAGAAGCCTCCCAGAAACTGACAAAAGACAGGGCTGACTAACTGGTTCAATTTTTGTTTGAAAGACCTTTAGCACTGGGGTTAATGAAGATGGAGTTTTCTCTAAAATAAGTTTGTTTAATTGGGCCATCCGAGCCACAGCCTTCTGATCTCCGGCTTTTACATGCTTATTCCATTTACAATTTGTCTGGAATACTAGCCCTAAATAGGTAAATGACTGAACTTGTTCTATTCTTCTGCCATTTAAAACCCATCTCCTCATCTTTTGTTGCATGCTAAATATCATTACCTTTCATTTCTCTACGTTAATTATCAAATGATTTTTATACAATATGCTGCTAACCTTCCTAGTGACCTTCATAGCCCCACCTGTGAGGCCAACAGCAAAATTATATCATCGGCATATAACAAGCAATTTACCTGTCTTGTTCCTATACTAGGCCCATGAAGTGATAAGTCTTCCAGACATTTTGGAAAATTGTTTAAATATAAATTGAAAAGTATTGGGGCTAAAATGCAAACTTGTCTTACACCCTTCTTAATTGGAATTGCATTTGTTACCGATCCTGTTTTGTTCACTTGAACTCTTACATGGGTTTCCATGTATAACAATCTAATTAAATATAGCAGTTTCTTTTCTATTCCCATGGCCTCTAATTTATCCCATAGAATTGATCTATCAATTGTATCAAAGGTTGCCTTCAGGTCTATAAATGCCACGTACAATTGTTTTTTCCAAAACTTAAACTTTGTTATTAGATCACTTCATCAGAGCTTTCCACAACTGCTGGAGTGGCCAAATGCCTCTCCCAATTTTCTGCAGTAATATTTGGGTCACTTATTGGTTTTCTATCTTTAATAATTTTTGAGACCCCCCAACCTATGGGGCAGAAATATGGGGATCAGTTAAGCTGCCTGGGCAGGAAATTCGTCAAAATAAGTTCCTGAGGAGAATTTTGGCAGTGTCCTCCTGGAACCCCAGCATGCATAGTAAGGGCAGAAACAGAAGTCCATGCGATTGGCACTAGGGCCATGCTGAAGACCATGTATTATTCTTATTGGCTAAGAATATCTGAGATGGAGGAAGGGAAGTTACCTAAGCTAGCGCTAATGGATCAGATTGTTTCAAGTAACAAAAATAATTGGTTATCGAGAGTTTTGAAGCGGGTATCTAGCTTTGGTATTCCGTTAAACTGGCAGCAGTATGATCATAGGCAGATTCGATCTTGGATCGCAAAGAGATTTAAGGACATAAGTGCACAATTGGACATCGCACAGGTGACAGTAGCAAAAGTTTGCCCCTGGTTATCAGCTAATAAACAAATTTTTAAAATAGAAAAATATTTAACCTTGCCATTATCGCCCATCATAAGGAGATTTTTTACCAAGTTGAGATTGGACCAACTTCAATCAAACATGCTTTGGGGCAGATATAGGGGGATTCCTGTAAGTGAAAGAGTCTGTTTATGTGGGATGGGGGAAGTTGAAACAATGTCCCATGTAATTTTTGATTGCCCCCTGTATTCAGATTTGAGGGAACATCAGTTGGGCAGGATCTTTTATACTAGTACCCCTGTGTCTAAAAAGCGCTTCTTGCATCATTGTTTGTTAGGCTCTAATTTGCAGTTGGTGAAATGGATTGCCAAATATGCTGTAAAGTTGATGGAAATAAGAACAAAGTTGGTGCAGCAGAGTGTGGTAGATTGTAGGAAAGATCACTTGATTTAAAAATGTGATTTTAAAAGTAGTTTTAAGTCTGTTTGGAGTAGACGCAGGGGTGATATTGTAATATAATTTTAAGCATATTTAACCTGTATCTTAAATCATTGTATTCTATCCTGATTTTATTTCAATTGTATTTTGTTTCAGTTTCATTTAAATTGTATTATATCCAGTTACATTTGAATTGTTTTTGTCAAGTTTTAGTGATATTTTGTTTTTGGAACTTGGCAATTTGATATGGCCCAAGGGCTAATCAATAAATAAAGATGAATAAGGCTGACTAGGCTTGTTCAGCCATAGTTGGAAACAACAAGAAGTCATAAGCTTTCAAATTCAGTGGAGCTAAAACAGCATGCTTGAATCTGGGTAAGAATATTGATTTTCTCTATCCTACTAATTTTCCTGAAGAAGTAAGTCCCCAAAATAAGAGATCTCCAAAGAAGAAAAGGGGAAGGGGGACTCTGCTCCCTCCCTTTTGGTTATTGGAAGTGGCGAAACTTACCCTTTAGAGAGAGAATAAAGACTAGAAAGACCTGAAAAAAGAGCAAACGCTGACACCTGCTGATGGGTGAGGATGTTTTTTTCCCTCTGACCCTCAAAGTTTTTAGAAAATGCAGCTGTGTAAACAAAGTGAGAGTAACAAAGCTGAAGCAATGAATACTTTACAAAATGAAACATGATAAGCGGCAACAATTTCAAAGGACAATGACTTTAAACTACAAAGAAATCCAGAATAACCTTGAGAGCATGAATCAACTTATTTCCAATTTAATTTCACTCCAAGAAATTTCCCAGGAAAATACAGTAGAGGTGATTGAACAAAATTCTGAGGATAGAGACTTAAAGATGGAACCGTATAAAATGAACACTTCACAAATGGAAACATATGATAAGCGGCAACAATTTCAAAGGACAATAACATTTAACTACAAGGAAATGCAGAATAACCTTGAGAGTATGAATCAACTTATTTTCAACTTAATTTCACTCCAAGAAATTTCCCAGGAAAATACAGTAGAGATGGCTGAACATAATTCTGAAAATAGAGACTTGAAGATGGAACCATATAAAATAAAAAAAATCATGATTTAATCCAAATGGGAAATATTTCAACACGTCCAAGCAACTTTGAAGATAAGGAAAAGAATGAGAAAAAAATCCTTACTGGGAAACAAATGATGCAGCAAAACATACTGATTAAGAAAGGCAATGGCCAGAGAAAAAAAAACTAAAATAGAAAGCCAGAAAATAGATGATGGAACTTATCAGAAAGAATACTTTAAAAAGAAACATTCATTTCAATATGGCTAAAGAAATGGAAAAACTTTGAAATATATTACTCTTAGAGGTAGGATTTTTTTCTTTTTTTCTTAACTAATGTTTTTTTTCTGTTTAAAAAAAGTTGAAATGATTTAAACAAAAGCAAATGTTTTAGTTATTTAAATGTGACGATTAGAAAAACGTAAAAAAATGTGTTTTGAATGAGAGTTAAAGGATTAGATGATTAGAACTATTGAATGGAATGCTTAAAGTTTAAATAGATTAAATACATTCTTGTTGTTGTTGTTAGCTGCGAAGTCATGTCCAACCCATCGCGACCCTATGGACACCGTTCCTCCAGGCCTTCCTGTCCTCTACCATCTTCCGGAGTCCATTTAAGCTCACCCCTACTGCTTCAGTGACTCCATCCAGCCACCTCATTCTCTGTCGTCCCCTTCTTCTATTGCCCTCAATCTTTCCCAGCATTAGGCTCTTCTCCAGTGAGTCCTTCCTTCTCATTCTTAGCTATGGTCAAAAGAATAAGAAATTGAGGGAATAAATATATATTAAATTAGGAGGGATACATATTTTAAGTTGTATGTTATTTTTTGTATTTCAGTGCTCTTGTCTCTTTTTCTTGTTTCCCTTTTCTTTTTTTTTCTTTTCTTTCTTTTTCTTCTTCTTTTTTGTCTCTCTCCTCTTTTCTTTTCTTTTCTCTACTTTTTTACTTATTGATTAAGAAATATAAAAGCATGAGGGGGTTTATATGGGAAAAACAGAATTAAATCCACCAGTGTAAATATAGTTAACTGTTGAAAAGAATGTCACTAGTAAGAAAATTTAGAATTTGGGGGGAGAAATAAGTTGAAATAAACACAGTAACAGGATTTACAATAAGGCAACTGAAATGACAGATAGGATTATTGAAACTATATACTTAATTGTTGTTAATTAAAATAATGAGAATTGTCTTAATCTAATGTTTTGCAAAGAAAGATACTTTGGGGAAAGGGGAAATCAAATGAAATTAACATATGGAATATAGATCATAAAAGTTAATTGTTAAGGATTGTCTTATAAATGTTACCCAGACAACATACTCTTTACAAATTACTGAATGATTTATGTTATGTTAAAAAATTCTAATAAAATATATACAGTATACAAAAAAAGAAGTGAAATAGGAATGAATTCTGACATCCTGCCCCCCTTAAAAATAGAAGAGATCCACCTGTAGAGAAAACAAAACAGGTATAGAGGTTAGTCTGGTTTGTTGGGATATTCTGTATGAAACTTGTTTAGCAGTTTGGGTGCTCTAATGTGATGTTTGTGGACCCACTTGTTCTGTGAGGAGGGAAGGTGTTTCCATGCTACTAGGTATTGGTACTATGGTACTATTGCCCCATGGTACTTCCTAGAATCTAGGATTTCTTTTATTTTGAAGTGTTGTTCTCCTTCAATCATGATTGGAGGTGGTGGAGGGAGGATTTTTGGACATAAGGGCAACTGTTGTTCTCATTTCAGCAAGCTGCAGTGAAATATTGGGTGTATTCGTCTGAGGTTCTTTGGTAATTCTAATTCTACTGTTACTGGGTTTATGATTCTTTTAATTGGAAAAGATCCTATATATTTTGGACAAAGTTTTTTACAGGGCTATAGGGATTTTAGGTATTTTGTAGACAAATATATCATTTATCCTACAGTGAATGGTTTTGGTTCAACTCATTTTTTATCCGCTTGTGTTTTGTGTGCCTGTCCAACTTCATCTTTCTTAACCACTGGTCAGGTGTTTTGTAATTGGGATATCCATTCTTTCAGTGATGGGATTGCCGGTTCATTTGGAGTTAGTTCTGAAATAGGGTTGAAACTTTGGCTGGTGGCTACTTGAAAGGGAGTGTAGCCTGTGCTGGAATGGACTGTGTTGTGGTAGGCAACTTCTGTGAAAGGAAATAGCTCCATCCAATTTGTTTGCTGGAATTTAATAAAGCACCTTAAATATTACTCAAGTACTGAGTTCGACCATTCAGTCGATCCATTACCTTGAGGATAACGACTTGATGATAGTCCCTGGGTGGTTTCTAAGAGGGATAAAAATTCTTTCCAAAACTCTGATTTGAATTGCATTCTCCTATCTGATATGATGTATTGGGCTGCCCCATGCAGTCTGTAGATGTGTTGAACGAATAGTTTCGCTAAGGCTTTCACAGTGGGGATTTTTTGGCAAAGGATAAAGTGCACCTGTTTTGAAAATAGGTCTGTAGCCATCCAGATGACAGTGTTTCCATTGCTTTCTGGTAACTCCACTATAAAATCCATGGATATTTCTTTCCATGGGGCTGAGGGATTCACCACTGGTTGTAGCAGTCTGGGTGATTTCCCCTGAAACCTCTTGGCAGCTGCGGAAGTTATGCAGCTGGCCACATAGCTTTCTATATCCTTTTTCATGGATGGCCACCAAAATTATCTTTTGATTAAATGTAGTGTTTTTACAAATCCAAAATGCCCTGCTGATTTTGTATCATGGCACAGCTGCATGAAAATGACTCTCTGGGTAGTTGGTATATATAACTTCTCCCCCACCCATGGCAGTCTGTCTTTGATTGTGCACATGTGTTTATTCTTCTAGAACCATTCATCTTTTTCTAAGGTTTTCTGGAATTCGATTCTGGTTTCACTACCCAGCTGCGGCTTTACCTTAGCTTGGTCCCTGGTGGTTACTGGTGCTGCCAATCATGGTTTGGGCATGAGTGGTTTAGAAATGGTGGCTCCCATGCTGTTATATTGGGGCATGCGAGACAGGGCATCTACCAGGAAGTTCTTCTCCCCTGGCAAGTGTTTGAGCATAAAGCGAAATTGGTGAAAGTGCTGGGACCAGTGGGCTTGCTTAGGAGTGAGTTTTCTGGATGTTTTTAGCACTTCCAAATTTTTGTGATCCGTCCAGACCTGAAAAGGGATTTTGTTCCCTTCAAGGAAGTGGCGCCACTTGAGCAATGACCATCTCACAGTGTACGCTTCTTTTTCCCACATGGCCCAGCATTGCTCCATTTTGGAGAATTTTTTGGATATGTACGTGTACGGTTGCAGTACCCCTTCATCATTTTCTTGTAATAGTACAGCCCCCACTGACACATTGCTTGCATCTGCCTGTATTACGAAAGGTTTATTTGTGTCCGGGTGCCTCAGTACAGGTTTGGTGGAAAAGAGTCTTTTTAATCTCTCAAAGGCCACTTGGCATTCCATCGTCCATTTCAGTGGCTGTCTGGGTTTCACTGAGTTTTCTCCCTTGTTTTTAACAAGTATGTGATGGGCAGGGCTATTTGGGATGAATTGGCAGTAAACGTTTGCGAAGCCCAGGAAACTTTGCAATTGCTTTCTTGTGTGGGGTGGTGCCCATTCCAATACTGCCCTGACCTTCTCAGAGTCCATTTTGATGCCTTGTGGGGATATGCGATAACCTAGATAGTCTATCTTTTCCTGGTAGAATTCACATTTCAATAGTTTGGCATATAGGTGGGCAGCCTGCAGTTTCTTTAAAACTGCTCTGACCAGTTTAACATACTCCTCTTTGGACTCGGTGAAGATAAGGATGTCATCTAAATAAACCAGGACCCCATTGAATAGGTGCTCCCCTAGCACCTCATTGATTAATTGCATAAATACTGTGGGGGTCCCTTGTAGTCCAAACAGCAAAACTTTGAATTGGTAACATCCCAGTGGGCAATTAAATGCAATTTTCCATAGATCACCTTCCTTAATCCTAATGCAGTAGTACACTTTCCTTAGGTCTAATTTGGTGAAAATTCTTCTTTTCAATAGGTGGGATAACATGTCCTTCATGAGGTGTAGGGGGTACAGATTGCTTTCACTTTGCACAAGCACAAAGTGCCATCCTTCTTTTCTCTGAAAAGGACTGGGACGGCTATTTTGGGCTTGGCAGGTTAGATAAATCCCCTTTCTAGGTTTTTCTTTGTGAAACTTTTCATCTCCTCCTGCTCTTTAGGGCTCATGGAGTACTATCTGGGCATCAGAAGGTTTTCCCCAGGTCTGATTTCTATGGTACAGTCCATGGGTCAGTGAGGAGGGAGCTCATCTGCCTGTTCCTTACTGCAAACTTCAGCAAGGTCTCGGTATTCCTCCAATATTTCAGTAACCCCTTTTCCTCTCCCATTGATGCTTTCTCCACTCCTGGGTTTGGTAGGGCTCCTTGGGGTGTCAAGTTTGTGCGATCTCCTTTCGTAAATCTGAACTCTGCTGTTCTCCAATCTACTCTGCTGTTCTCCAATCTACCACTTCTTTAGCCATGCCAGCCCTAGAGTCACTGGGCATTCCATGCCTAGGATTACTACAAACATTATGTTTTCCTCATGGTCCCCGAGAGATAGGTGGATTGGTAAAGTGGCTAGGGTAGCTGGTACCCCCCCTGCTATGGACCCATCTAACTGGCCAAATGGCTGTTTCAGCCTACTCACTTGGATGCCCAAGTTCCCCACTTAGCATCAGGCTAATGAGGTAGTGGGTGCAGCCAGAGTCTATGAGGGCTTTCACTTTGACAGCTTCAGGCATGGAGGGGGCTAATATAGTCAGTGTCTTGAGGATGGGCACAATGGGTCCACTTACCAGGGGTGTGCCCTCTGAATTGTTGTCCAAGGAATCCGCCACTCCTGTGGTGTAGGCTGGAGTTTCCTGCCCATGTCTGGCAGAGGGTGGGGACTCTACAGCCTCAGTTGCCTTCATGGCAGGTTCTCGTAGCTTGGCTGGGGACCTCCCTGACTTTCTGGTTGGTGATCAATCTGGGTTGCATTGAGGGACTTTCGAGAAGCACTCAACAATGCATTTGAAACAGCCTGTTGACTTCTTGGCCATGGCTGGTGATTTTGCTGGTTCGCATGATGGTTCAGGGGGTGAGTGGCTCCATGGTTTTCTCAGTGGTGCCTCTTCAGTAGATCGATCTTTGCTTCCTCCACCAGGACGTACTATTCATCTAGTCCTGGGGTGTCAAACTGCCATCCAGAACAATAGGCTAGGGTATCCCCCAAGCAAGACCCCAGCCCATAGTCCACCTGGCCAGTGTGGGATGGCCAATCCCCAGGTGTTAGGTCCATCATGGGAAAAGGGGAGATAACATCAGCCCATCTCCAGTTCACACAGCGATGGTCGGCAGCTCTCCACACCTTCCTGTGAGAGCATAGAAATAAACTAGGTACTGAGGTTACATTCCTTATTCCCTCCATTGTTCTAGCTGACAGTTCAGGGAGATAAAGTTCAGAGAGAGAGAGAGATAATGCAGGAAGCAAATTGTTACATAGTAGCAGGTAGAGGACACAGAGGCAATAAACAAAGCAAAAGGTTACATTGTGGCAGATAGAGGAAGCAGAGGCAATAAACCTATGGGCACACACCCCCTCCCCCTTGGGAGTATAGCAGAACCCAGGGAAAAGTGAAATTTGATTTTGGATCAAAGGGGATAGATAGAAATGAAATAGGAATGGGTTCTGACACTGATGTATATACACTGCTACAAGATTCCGGTTTGGTGCTGATGGGACGACTGGAAAAAGCCAGAGCTCTGGCTTTTCAGTCCAATTTCTCTTCGCCCAGTGACCCTTAAAGGGTCGGAAAGCTGCCCTGGAGGGCAACAAAGAAGGAGGGACACTTCAGGAGCTCAGATCAGGTAGTGACTGATCGGAGCAGACTGCAGACCCCTCTGAAAAAGTGGAGGAAATGCTGCCGGGTGAGCCAAGGCAGCCCAAGTCATCTCCAGCCAGAAGGGAAGCACTGCAAAACAGCTGATGATCAACTGCGTGCTGAGGCTGGGTGAGCCAGAACTTTTTTTCCTTCTCCTTGAGGATTATAAATGTTGAGCCTCTCATGGGAAAGAGCTGAAAAGTAAAGACCCCCAGAAGGACTAATTTAAAAGTGGTGAGTAATTACAAAGAGTATCGGACATTGATAAATAAGCCAAGGAAGACATCTAGTGGCGAAAGAAGAAACAACAGTGCTAATAAATAGTGAGAGAGAAAAAGAAAAGAAGGAGGAAAATGGAAAATGTTTTCTTAAAAGTGACCTTGAGAAGACACCTGCAAATTAGAAATGTGCCTTGTTGTGAGATTATAAGGGAAAAGACTTATTAAAGCTATTTCTGTTGACTTTGGCTAAACTCAAACAGATACTGTTTTGGCTTTAGACTGTAAGCTGCAAAATGAGTTCATCAAACATTACCAGACTTATGAAGAAAACCTCCTCTGCACCCTCTGTAGAACAAGCTAGTCCAACAACACAGGGGTCTATTGAAGCAATGCTAAAATGTGAGAAAATAAACACTGCTCAAAGTGAAACATAGACCTCATTAAAATTCCTTCAAGAGATGATGCAAAAAAATCAAGAGATGATGCAAAGAAATCATGAAGAGACACAAAAAAACCACGAAGAGACACAAAGTAAACTTGAGAAAGTCAAGAAATTCTGGATACAAAGGCAAAATTTTAAGCTCAAAATCAAATGATAATTAAAAGACCAGTGACTCTGTCAGGTTCCAAACAGTTCCCTATTTTACTTACCTTTTTTCTGTCCTTCTATCTCTGGGACCTGCCATTATGTTGTAGGAAAGGGGGGAGCCCAGCATTACTTGCATGTTTGTATTTGCTCACCAGTTATGTTTCCTTTTCCTGATTGCCATGGGGAGGGGTATGGTAGCTCTCCGAAGATGAGCATGATGAGCCAGAGGTCAGCAAAGCCAGGAAGTCACATGCCAAAAGCAAAGGCTGATCACCCCGAGACACCAGCTGATTGGATACAATTCAAATCCCCACACGGCTTTTGTGGGAGGAGTTTTACAGCTTGGGTGACTAAACGGTGTTAACGAACTTTTACCTCAGACCTTGCCTTGATCCCCCACTGTTACTGATCCCCAAATAAAAGAATACTGTTTGCCTCAAGAGTTCGAATTCTTAGGAAAACAGCTGAAGTGGGTTGTTACAGAAGGCAAGGTCTGCATGACACTCAACCTGGAGACGTAACTGCACTAGCAGGGGAGCCACAACTATTTCACAAATGGAGAAATTTCCATCAGAGAAATGGTCCAGAGACCTCCAATTATTGAAAGGTGAAGAAGGCCTCTTGAGGGAGATGGAAGCGGCTGGGCCTTCTGATGAAGTAAACCAAGCCAGATGGTCCTTTGGAATCGGTAAATCCGAAAGTTGGGAAGAGAGAGACTCCAATGTTACCCTGAACCAAGGGGGGAGGAGAAAGAAGAAGGGATCCAACCCCGCCCCCTGGGACAGAAGGGGGGAAGGAGAAACCAAAATCAGAAATTATGGAGGTAGTAATTGAATATGTAAGGAGAGCCTTAGATGAATTCAAATTACAGCTGGAGGAAGGCCAGAAATCCGAGGCAGAATCAGGGGGAGAAGAGTTGGAGGTTGAGGATTTGGCAACCAGAGAAGGAGGGGCCACAGCAGCCCAGACCACAGCCCAGTACTCGGGGTGTCAAACTCAGGCAACTAGAGGGCGATCACTTCAGCCAGCAGAAGCAAAACCAGTTCCAATTGGGGCAAAATTTGATGGAGACCCAAAGCAGCTGAGGTTCTTCCTTGTACAGGTGTTCAAGTATATGCAGATTTATGGGACAATGTTGCCTACTGATTTGGAGAAAGTCCGGGTGGTCACGTTAGCTGCTGACTGGATGGTCACCCTCTATAAAAGTAACACACCTGTACTGCAGAATTTTAATCAATTTATGACTGCATTCCATAGATGCTTTGAAGACCGACTAGCTGATAAAAAAGCCCAGGAGCGTATAAAAACAGTAAAGCAAGGCAGACGACCAGCAGCAAAGTAAATGGAGGAGTTTAGAGAGTTAGCTAGCTGCCTTCTTTGGCCAGAGGACATCCTGATAAGCTGTTTCCAGGATGGACTTAATGAAGACTTTTACAAAGCCTGTGTAGCCCATGGGGCCCCAGGGCACTTATATGACTAGTGCCTGCTGGCAAAAGAGGTAGAAATTGATCAATGTAAGCACTTATACTGCCGGTGAAGTTAAATTTCACCCCACATTCAGAAAATTGAAGGGAACCCATATGAGTACCGCCTATCTCACCCCGCAGCACTGCCTGTTTTAAATGTGAGAAAGAAGGGCATTTGGCCACAGAATGTCAGGCAAAGATGCCTACAAGGAGGGGAGATCGTCTGTTGGCTGGTAGACCCTTGTGAATCCCGCCACACCCTAAATAGATCACCATGAGGCCTGCCAAAGCCACCGAGGTCCTTTGGGGCTGCAACCAAGAAGATCGAGCTATGGCCCCATTTTTGAGGATCCCAGAACTGTGGAAGATGAGGAAAAGAATGACCAGTTGGTGAGCGGGCCAATCGATCTAATAACGGTGCCTGTAGAACTGTCTAGCCCGGGTACAGGAAGGATCATGAAACTAGTCTTACTAGACTCAGGCTGTGCTCGATGCATGATTGGCCCAGAACTAGTTAGGAAAATGGGAGTGCCCCTTAGAAGATTAAAGACTCTGATCACATTTCACCAATTGGATGGTTCGGTTGCAATGGGGATGCCTGCCAGCTTTGCCACTAGTCCCTTACACAGTGACCTAGGAAGCCACACAGAAACTCTGGAATGGAATGGCCACTATCTTTGGGGCTAACATGGTTAAGACATTGGAATCCCATGGTGGACTGGAGGGAGGGGAAACTCAGATTCCAGAAAAAAGAAACTATAAACCACTGTTATGATCTTGACAAGGGGGGTGAAACAAAATGGGAGTTTACTGCTGCCCTTATTGAGCCAGAGAGGCAAAGCCTACTAATGGAGTACTGAGACTTGGCTAAGGGATTTAGTAGCAGAGGATGAACAAACTTCCCCATCATTGACCCACAGACTGTGTGATTGAAATCATCCAGGGGGTGAAGTTACCAAAGCCAAAAATGTACTCCATGACCCCTAGGAAACTGGATGAACTAAAAAACTTTATAGATAAGATGTTAGAGTGGGGGTTCATTGAGCCTACCAAACCTCAATTGGCAGCCCCTGTTATTCTACCAAAAAATAATATGGCTCTCTTCATCTCTGCATAGACTATAGGAGCCTCAAGGCAGTCTGCATGGAAAATGTATGTCCATTACCGTTGATGAAGGACATGCTAGCACACCTGTCAAAGGGCAGTATATTCTCAAAATTGATTTAAGGGAGGCATAATACTGCATCAGAATTAGGGAAGGATACAAGTGGAAGCCCCTTCATGGATTACTGCCTTGTTGTGGCGAAGGGGCTTGCGTAATTCAATGAAGCTATGAGCTATGCCGTGCAGGGCCACTGAAGATGGAAAGGTCATAGCAGAGAGTTCTGACAAAACGTAATCCACTGGAGAAGGAAATGGCAAACCACCCCAGTATCTTTGCCATGAAAACCCTGGACAGTACCAAAAGGCAAAACGATATGACGCTGGAAGATGAGCCCCTCAGGTCGGAAGGCATCCAATATGCTACTGGGGAAGAGCAGAGGGCTAGTACTAGTAGCGCTAGAAAGAGTGAAGCGACTGGGCCAAAGCTGAAAGGACGCTCAGCTGTGGATGTGTCTGGTGGTGAAAGGAAAGTCCGATGCTGTAAAGATGTTTTCTCCATAGGAACCTGGAATGTAAGATCCATGAATCAAGGAAAGCTGGACGTGGTCAAACAAGAGATGACAAGACTGAACATCGACATCTTAGGAATCAGTGAACTAAAATGGACAAGAATGGGTGAATTTAATTCAGATGACCATCAGGTATACTACTGTGGGCAAGAATCCCTCAGAAGAAATGGAGTAGCCTTCATAGTCAATAAAAGAGTAGGAAAAGCAATACTGGGATACAATCCTCAAAATGACAGAATGATCTCAGTTCGAATCCAAGGCAAACCATTCAATATCACAGTAATCCAAGTCTATGCCCCAACCACCAGTGCTGAAGAGGATGAAATTGACCGGTTCTATGAAGCCCTACAGCACCTTATAGAACTAACACCCAAAAACGATGTCCTTATCACCATGGGGGATTGGAATGCTAAAGTAGGAAGCCAAAAGATAACTGGAATAACAGGCAAGTTTGGCCTTGGAGTACAAAATGAAGCAGGGCACAGGCTGATAGAATTTTGTCAAGAGAATACGATGGTCATAGCAAACACTCTTTTCCAACAACCCAAGAGACGGCTTTACACATGGACATCACCAGATGGTCAACACAGAAATCAAATTGACTATACGCTCTGCAGCCAAAGATGGAGAAGCTCTATACAGTCAGTAAAAACAAGACCAGGAGCTGACTGTGGCTCAGACCATGAGCTTCTTGTTGCAAAGTTTAGGCTTAAATTAAAGAAAGTAGGGAAAAGCACTAGGCCAGTCAGGTATGAATTAAATCATATCCCTGTTCAATATACAGTAGAGGTGACAAATAGATTTAAGGAATTAGATCTGATAGACAGAGTGCCTGAAGAACTATGGACAGAGGTTCGCAACATTGTACAAGAGGTAGCAACCAAAACCATCCCAAAGAAAAAGAAATGAAAGAAAGCAAAATGGCTGTCTGAGGAAGCTTTGCAAATAGCTGAGGAAAGGAGAGAAGCGAAAGGCAAGGGAGAAAAAGAAAGATATCCCTAATTAAATGCAGAATTCCAAAGAATAGCTAGAAGAGATAAGAATGCCTTCTTAAATGAACAGTGCAAAGAAATAGAAGAAAACAATAGAATAGGGAGGACCAGAGATCTTTTCAAGAAAATTGGAGAGATGAAAGAAAAGTTTCATGCAAAAATGGGCATGTTAAAGGACCAAAATGGCAGGGACCTAACAGAGGCAGAAGAGATTAAGAAGAGGTGGCAAAATTACACAGAAGAACTATACAAGAATGAACTTAACGTCCCTGATAACTACAATGAAGTGGTCACTGACCTCGAGCCAGACATCCTAGAATGTGAAGTGAAGTGGGCCTTAGAAAAGCTGAGCAACAACAAAGTTAGTGGAGGTGACAGTATTCCAGCTGAGCTATTCAGAATCTTAAAAGACGATGCAGTAAAAGTGCTACACTCAATTTGCCAGCAAATTTGGAAAACTCAACAGTGGCCACAGGATTGGAAAAGATCAGTTTACATTCCAATTCCAAAGAAAGGCAGTGCCAAAGAATGTTCAAACTACCGCACCATTGCACTCATTTCTCATGCTAGTAAAGTTATGCTTAAAATTCTACAAGCTAGACTCCAGCAGTATGTGGATCGAGAACTACCAGAAGTACAGGCAGGATTTCGAAGAGGCAGAGGAACTAGAGTTCAAATTGCTAACATACGCTGGATCATGGAGAAAGCTAGAGAGTTCCAGAAAAACATCTACTTCTGCTTTATTGACTATGCTAAAGCCTTTGATTGTGTGGATCATAACAAACTGTGGCAAGTCCTTAAAGAGATGGGCATACCAGACCATCTTATTTGCCTCTTGAGAAATCTATATGCGGGCCAAGAAGCAACAGTAAGAACTGGACACGGAACCACTGATTGGTTCAAAATTGGGAAAGGAGTCCGGCAAGGCTGTGTACTGTCGCCTTGCCTATTTAACTTATATGCAGAGCACATCATGAGAAAGGCAGGGCTAGATGAATCAAAAGTTGGAATTAAGATTGCCAGAAGAAACATCAACAACCTAAGATATGCAGATGATACCACTCTAATGGCAGAAAATGAAGAAGAACTAAAGAGCCTCTTGTTGCGAGTGAAGAAGGAGAGTGCAAAACTTGGGTTGAAACTAAACATTAAGAAAACCAAGATCATGGCATCTGGCCCTCTCAATTCCTGGCAAATAGATGGGGAAGAAATGGACAGATTTTATTTTCCTGGGCTCCAAGATCACTGCAGATGGGGACTGTAGCCAAGAAATTAAAAGACGCTTGCTCCTGGGGAGGAAAGCCATGGCAAATCTAGACAGCACACTAAAAAGCAGAGACATCACCCTGTCAACAAAAGTGCGTATAGTCAAGGCTATGGTCTTCCCAGTTGCAATGTATGGCAGTGAAAGCTGGACCATAAGAAAGGCTGAGCGCCAAAGAATTGAAGCCTTTGAACTATGGTGCTGGAGAAGACTCCTGCGAGTCCCTTGGACTGCAAGGCAATCAAACCGGTCAGTCCTAGAGGAGATCAACCCTGACTGCTCTTTAGAAGGCCAGATCCTGAAGCTGAAACTCAAATTCTTTGGCCACCTAATGAGAAGGAAGGACTCACTGGAGAAGAGCTTAAAGCTGGGAAAGATTGAGGGCAATAGAAGAAGGGGACGACAGAGAATGAGGTGGCTGGATGGAGTCATTGAAGCAATAGGCGTGAGCTTAAATGGACTCCAGAAGATGGTAGAGGACAGGAAGGCCTGGTGGAACATTGTCCATAGGGTCGCGATGGGTCGGACACGACTTCGCAACTAACAACAACAACAACAACACAAGTGGAAGACTGTGTTTAAGTGGCCCCTGGGATGCTTCCAGTTTAGGGTCTTCCCATTCGGGGCACAAGGCACACCTGCAATTTTTATGCAGCTAATTAATGAGGTCTTACGTGAACACCTCTATAAGGGAGTCCTAGTTTATCTAGATGATATCCTCATATATACAGAATCCCTAGATAAACACACTAAACTAGTCAGGGCTGTATTAGAGAAACTGTGCTCCACTAAACTATATGCTAAATTATCAAAGTGCAAATTTCACAAAAGTCGCATTGACTATATGGGGTATCACATATCTCACCAGGGAACAGAAAAGGACCCAGAAAAGGTAAGAGCCATATTAGACTTGGCTCCTCCTAAAACTCGAAAACAAATTCAAAGTTTTCTGGGGTTTGTGAACTTCTACAGGCAGTTTATTCCCTCTTTTGCACAAATCGCTCTTCCTATTACAAATTTATTAAAAACTAAAGAGGGAGATAAGCCAAAGCCTAGCAAACCTATCAGTTGGATGGTGGAGTACCACTTTTAATATTGTTTTAAGCAGTGTTGGTGATGCTTTACAATAGCTGTCTTTGAGAGTTTTTATGTAAACCAGCCTGGATTTCTCAGAAATATTTAATTTCAAATTAGATGTTGATTTAATAAATTAGGCAGAAGAAACAAATGTTTAAATACATCAGAATTACTGCCTCCTAGGCGCATACTGCAGAGAAAATAAGGCACTGCATTTCTAGCCAGCATAGACACAGGATTATGTGAACTGTGGTTCATGACACCCAAAAGACATTAGTTTGGGTAAGGCTGGATTAAATTATAAAAGAGCAGATGAGAGAAAGTAGAAACAAGAAACACTTTCCATGCCTCTGACAAAATAATTGGGAGAGGAGTTGACTCTTAACTTCCCATTCAATCCAAATAGTTCTAGGATTTTAGGGAGGGGAGGTGGCAAGAATAGGCCACAAAACCAATCTGAGTTTGTTCTCTCACCTGCCTGCACACCACCTCCCTGATGCAGCACATGACTCCAAGCCATCTCCAAGGCAGAAGTCCTTTGCAGACAATTCCATATATTTCTTTCGGGCCTCTCACTTTTCTGAGAATTACAACGCAACTAACCTGACCCCCCAAATGGCCTCACTTTCTCACTGGCCTTCTGCAAACTGCCTGGCATCTATTCTTGTCATCTTGCTTTTCTTTGCTGCCAATGGCCAAGGCTTTCCCATGCAGGGGTGGGGAAAGATGTCATCTTGCTTTTCTTTGTTGCTAGTGGCCAAGGCTTTCCCATGCAGGGGTGGGGAAAGAGAAGCGCTCACAGGCTGTGATGCCAGGCAGTGGGCCATGGAACTGCTGTGGCAGGGGTGGCACTGATCTAAACTTCATGTCAGCCATCCAGAATGTAGTCAGTTTTAGATCCTCAGGGCCGCACTGGAGGGGGATCAAAAGAAGGGGCCAGCCCGCCCACCACCTGGCCTGTGGGATGAAAGACAGGGAGAGGGGAGAGCAAAGAGAGACAAGCTGAGCATCACCCTCTCCACCATGTGGTAATGCCAGATAAAGGCAGCATGGAACTGCCGGCAGATCCCCTTTTTGTAACTTTGCTTATGCTTTCCTTTCCCGACAATTTTTGCTTCCCTGCTGGCTCTCAATCTCTGTCTCTCTCCTCCACACACAAAAATTCCCCCTGTTTTCTCCCTCTTCTCGCCCTTTTCCTCCAGCTGCACCTGAATGGAGTGGGAGGAGGTTAAAAAAAAAGAGAAGGGGGGAAGAAAGGGGGAGGGTCCCCTTGTTTCTAACACTCAGCTTCTTCCTCCTCCCCTCCTGGCGCTCTCTCTCTCTCTCTCTCTCTCTCTCTCACACACACACACACACACACACCCCTCTCTCTCTCTCTCTCTCACACACACACACAGAGACAGACACACACAAACAGAGAGAGAGAAAGAGAGAGAGAGAGAGACCCTTCCTGCTTTCTCCTCCTTTCTCTTCAGCCACCACACGTTGCTGGCCACCAGCAATTCCAATGGAGAGGGTGAATGGGAGCTGGCCAATGCTCGGCTTGTGCCATTGTGTGCTACCATCTCTGCGCCTTTCATCCCACAGGCTGGGCATACACTGGGGCACTAGACTTACAGAACACCAAGGCCCAAGGGAGGAAAGATTGTGCAGCAGAAACGGATGAGGAGAAGCCTGGCAAAGCGGGGAATGGCCAGGTGTGACGGGTGAGGCTAGGAGGGGTGGGATGGGGAAGGATGAGGCAAATGAGCTGCAGCTGCTGCTGCAAACTGCCCAGCTCCCAAGCACTCACCATTTCCTGTGGATGCACTGGGAGGGTGCCCAGCTGGGTTGGGGTGGGCCAGGGCTGGGGCAGTGGGGGCTGATGCCTTGCCATTTCTGGGACAGCCCGGGGGGGGGAGAAAATTTGAGCCCTCCCCAGCCCAGCCCTGCACCTGCTGCTTTGGCAGAGTTTCTCTGTCAGAGAACTTTGCAGCTCTGTCTACAGAGCCACCAAAGTAGCAGGTGGAGGTCGGAGGCTCAGGGAGGGAGGTCGCTGAAATGGGCAGTTGGGCCATTGGCAAAAGAACAACACATCTAAGCAGAAAATGGCCTCGGAACAAGTGGGGCAGGTAAGGAAAGAAATCCTTGTCCCCCCCCCCCCAGAAACTGCCTTTCCTTCCTTACCTGACACTCCAGCCCCATGCCACTTCTTCTTCATGATCCACCACCACTGTGTGCAAGGAAACAAAGGAAGGGGTTTTTTTGGAGGGAGGGAGGTCAATCAATTCTAACTTCGCAATCTTTCACGTAATCTTTTTTCTCTCTCCAAGCCTCCAAGCTCTACCTGCTGCTTTGGTGTGCCTGCCAGGCCCCACCTCAATGCTCTGCCCACCGCTGCCTAGCACTCTTGCCCTGGAGCTGCAGGGGCTGGCCTGGCATGTGAAGGGCACACGCCCCATCCTCACACCAGCATGCAGGGAAAAGTTGCCTAGCCTGTCCTCGCTCATATGCTCCCACCTCCCCCAAGTGTTTTTTTTTTTTACTAACCTGGCTTTCAGCTGCATTCTGTTTCTCCATTCACTTCTCAGCCTTCACGTGTTTGTGGGACTATCAGTAAAAAAAAAAGTTCCATCAGACTAACTTGAGATCTCACAGAAAGTTAGAAAGTCTCATGGAACAATTTTTTTTTGGTCCCACAAACATGTAACCAATTGCTTTCTTACTAGGCATTATCTTTGAACTTACCGGGCAACTAGAAAAGGGGGTGGGGGGAAGAATTACAACCCTCCAGGATCTGGTTTGTTTCTCCGAAGGAAGTGTGAGGAGCTATGGAAATGATTGTGCTGCAAATAGATTTTTATCTTTCTATTCCCATGATGGACTTACCACCTGGAGATTGGCTGATCTGGAACTGACCAAATGAACTGTGGGGGGTTTGCTTGGGGGCACTTTAAAATTATTGAGATGTAAGGGAATGCCTCAGATCCTGTCTATTATGTCTGTTATCTCCTATTTCTTAGTAAAAGATCCTGCTTGGAAAACCCTGTCTCCAAGAGTGCTGCTTTAAGAAGTGGGAAGAGGTCATAAATCACATTTTTCTACTCTTCTAACTATACTAGCTTACTTAAATTTGCAGTTTTGCTTCGTGGTTAGTGAAAACAAAGCCTTGCCTTGCAACATTTACAGGTTCTTTAGCATAATCAAAGCTTTGCCTTGCAGTAGCCAAAGGGTTTATAAATGATCATTCAGTTTGTTCAGATCATTCAGTACATAGAAATTCATATTCAGTTCATTCATTCACTGCTAAGCTTGTAAGCCACCCTGAGTCTTTGGAGAAGGGCGGGATATAAATGAAATTAAAAATAATTAAAAAAATAAATATAAATTCAGTTCAAAGTGATTATAATCCTTATAAATATGCAGCACTTATGGTTGGGGAAAAAAATCTTTGCACACAGATTGCATTCAATTAATTTCATAAAGTATAATCTAAAAAGTATGCAGCTCTTAATATTAAAAAAAACTTTGCAGTTATATTGAAAAATTAAAAAGAAAATATTTATAGACATAAATTTACAGTTGATATAAAGCAAAAGAAGAAATAGTAAATACTGAGTTGGTGTGATTTGTCACCTCTCTCTTTGGTATAACAAAGAGAAGGGCTCCTCTCTCTCCAACAAAGAGTGCTGACAATCATATCATTCACCTGAACTCACCAGAATAAAATTTTGCATCCAAGTAAAATTTTGTTTCCCACAAAATCTTTGCTTCTTTTCAAGTCCAGTCTTTTCTCCATTCACACATTTTCCTGTTGGCGTAATTCTGTGCTTGTTTAGGATTTTTTAAGGATTTTTTTTTTTGCTCATTGGTAAGGGCAGAGGGTGTTATACCTCTGTTCCCCAAGATTTGGAGAAGTTTGTGATTTCCAGCACCTGCTTCTGTGTAGAGATCAACTCACTTCCCTTGCTGATATGCTACTGCCACTGAAACTGCTCACTACCAATAAAGGATATTGTACCATGATTTGGGGTAACTAGCACATTGGACATGGGATCAAGGAAAACATTTTTACAGATTATTTCACACATTCTACAAGCCTTGTGTGACACTCAAAATTTACAGACCCCTTACAATCTGCAGTCATCAGGGAGAGTACAATGAGCTAACAGGATGCTAACAACCCTATTAGATAAACTTTGTCAAAAGAAGCATTTATCAAAGCCCCAAATCCAGCCATAGCTTTGTTCCCCTTTCCTAGACCTAGGAAAGAAATAGTGATCTCTCCTTATGAGTTGGTGCTTGGGAAATCATTTAAGGTTGTAAAAGGGCTACCCCTTAATACCTAAACCTAGAAATTGGGGCTGTCAACTTGATTGGATTTCACTGTGTTGTCTTTGGGCTTAGGTCTGAGAGAAACTGATAAGTCTACTATTTGGTCATTTTCTCAATTCTGTTATCTGTGATAGATAATATGCATACTATATTATACTATATTACACAATAATATAGTTTAGACAGCCAGTTTAGTGTAGTAATTAAGGCATCAGGTTAGAAACCAGAAGATGAGTTCCAGTCCGGTCTTGGGTACAAAGCCAGCTGGATGACTGTTTGTTTGTTTATTAAATTTTTACCTTTCCCCTCTTAATGATAAGGTGAGTTACAGAAAATAAAAAAGTATAGAAACAATTTAAAATTTTAAACACTATATAAAAACTAGAACCAAGGAGATAAACGACATTGGGATAAGATTTCTTCTTACTCTGTCAACCACTTCCAGCAGTGAATACCTCCTAAGGCAACTAGCTAAACCAGGTTTTGGTACCCTTCTGGAAGGTTTGAAGAGTTGGAACAGTTTTCACTTCTGATCATAGAATGATCCACAGAGGTGGGGCTCTTTAGTGTAACAAAGGGAAGGGGAAAAGGCTCTTCTCTTTGACATTACTAGCTGGAATTTCTTGGCTGACGGGGTCCACAGCAAGCTCCTTCCAGCTGGAGTGGGTGGGGCAGGCTAGTCTTATTGGAGTGAGATCGCTCCTCAAATAGCCTAGACCCATGCCAGTTAGAGCTCTGGAACAGTCACTTTTTCTCAGCCCTCAGAAGGAAGCAGTGGCAAACAACTTCTGAAAAACCTTATCAAAAAAATTGCAGTCTTGTTCAGGCAGTCTCCAGGAACCAGAAAAGATTGAACGGAAGAATATCATCATCATCATTTTAGCCATTGTCTAACCACTGCAGGTTGAAGGCCTCTTTCACATTTCCAATCAATAAGGTCCTGAGCTTTCTTTTGCCAATTGGGTCCATCTTGTAAAATCTTAAATTTTATTCTAGATTTTCCCTCATTCAATATAAATCTGTTGAATGTTTTTTGCCATTCTTGCAAAGTTTTATATGGGAATAAAATTGGTTCCATTTCATATTTTAAAAATTGTCTTGGGTAATATATTCATTTTAAGAGTCTCTGTTAATCCTAACCAGGAGAGTTTAAATTTTTCTACCTTTTAAAGTCTTTCAAAAGTGTAACTACTAAGCAAAAATCATGACTATTGTGGCAATGGAGCACTTCCCTAACAACTGTATCATTCAGATGGTGCAGACTATACTAACTGATTCTCCAATCATGTCAGCTCTCCCTAATAGGAGCCCCTCACTCTCCATATATTGCACTGATACAAAGTCTTTGCAATATAAGCAGAGGGTGAAATGCTTACTGAATGGTAATTCTGTAAGCTTAAGTAAACTTACAGACTGAGAAATGAAACTATTTGTTTATTCTGTCTTTGCATTTTATATAATAGCAAAAAGAAGTCAGATGAGAGTCCAAGGGATACATAAGTTTTGTGCTCTGTGGAAATAGCTATATTTTCAGAATGCCAACAACCCTACCTCACCAGTCCATGCTTATCCATAAACACCAGGTGGAAGCACCAGATAAATCATTTCATGCAATTTATGTTAGGACATATGCTATTTTTCATTTACATTCAGTCTAGCATATTTAAAACTGTTGCAACACAATCAATTCCTATGGTGATGAATAGCATTTGTAAGCCATTAAAATCAGTCTTTACTGTTTTTAAAGAAATCCTTGAAAATATAATATATTGAAATAACAGTATTAAAATTACAATATTTTGCTATTAAAATTTGCAAATATATTCTAGAAAGGAATTCTATACAAATATGAAATTATATAAACTCTTTAAAATATATTTGCAAACTTTAATAGAAAAATATATTTTAATGCTATTTCAATATATTTTGCTCTTACATTTCTTGATATGTATGTTCCATTTGTTGGCTTGTGTCATTGTCTTTATGTTTCAGTGATGATTCCATACAAGAATTAATTTTGTAGACAGAACTGCTTCTCCATTAAACATTTCTTGAAACAATCATTAAAAGACTGAAGTACCATTCAACAATGATTTATGTAATCAGATGAACTCCCAGTTGTTTTTTTATAACCAGTTAAAAATAGCCTCCTTTTCATATAGCCTCATTTCCATTATTTTTTTGGTGGAAAAACATTTTGTTCATATTGCCCAGAATTTACAATGTTGCCAGCAGGTTCATATCTAGCCACTACAAATGTGGAGCCATCACTTGCAGCTGCTTTTCCAACTCCCATCTTTTTTGTGTTCTTCCAAACCATTGCTGTAAAATGACCTGAAAAATCAAGTGCATTGTAAAAATAATGCATTAGCATTTAAAAAAAATACTTTGGTCAAAAGTATCAGATCATACTAAGCAAAGAGAAATTACAGGATATTACATGTGAATGAAAGAGGTTTGCTTTTGTAAGATTCTAAAAATAAAAATGTTGTGGACTAACTTAAACAGGCAAAGAATGCTTGATTATTTTTCTGTTTTACCATAAGTCAAAGTAAATAGGACAGAATTGCCTCAATTTATAGTAAATTATAATAATGAATAGAAACAAACTATTCTTGGCTACATGTAATACATACTTCCACATGCATATATTTTTTCTGCAGCAAATGTAAAATATATTATTGATCAGAGAGATATATTGATTTGACTATATATATTATATTGATAGTGGCTTGAAACAAAGGGCTCTTTATCTCAATCTCATTTCAGAATCATTGTTGATAAGCAGAATTGCTTTTCTTTTTAGACACTGAAGGAAACATTTATTTAACTGTATTGTTTGTATTACTTTATCACTGTGTTTGGGAATGCTGTTATTACTATTATATTTATTTTGATTCCGGGGGTGGGGTGGGGAATAAAGTTGAAATACTGAACTGAAACTCTACTATTTGTTCTCTTGTACCTAGCCTTGCTCTCAATTTTGTCCGCAAATTGGTATCAAGAAGCCTGCTCCTTTGTTATTAAATATAATTTTAATTAGAAGCAGTTTCCAGTAGATTTACTGGTAGATTAATGAATTTGTCAAATCCGCTTCTGAATCTCCATATAATGCCATGATGACCACCTTGGAATAGCTACTTTAAGGCATTTGTTATGCACTCTGAAAAAAAAAGTTCCCCACCATTTAGTTTCATTCATTGTGTAAATATTTTAATACACATGATTTAATAAAATAATTAAATGGCTGGAGATTAAAACGTATGCAGGAACTGGATATAGCTAATCTAGAGAAAAGGAGGACTAAGGGTGACTGTCAACCTCCAGCTTGAGCATCCAAATAAAAGTCCAGGATTATTTTCATTTCTGAAAAGCTTACTATTTATTGAATACATGGACTGGTAAAGATGAGGTAAAACTAACTCTAAAGTCCCAAAGAATCAGACCATAGCACACAACAATGACTTTCACAGCCAAACCCCCTGTCAGAACCCATTCCTATTTCATTTCTATCTATCCCCTCGAAGTCAAAAGCAAATATCACCTTTCCCTGGGTTCTGCCATACCACCAAGGGGGAGGGGGTACATGCCCGCGGGTTATTGCCTCTGCTTCCTCCATCCACTACAATGTAAACTTTTGTTTTCATTTATTGCCTTTGATTCCTTTATCCACTACAATGTAACATCTTGCTCCCCTGTGCCTATATTTCTCTTCAAACCTATCTCCCTAAACTGTCAGCTAGAAAAAGGGAAAGAATAAAGAATGCAAACTCCATACCTAATTTGTTTCTATGATCCCAGAGGAAGGAGTGAAGAGCCATCAACCATCACTGTGGGATCTGGAGATGGGCCGATGTTATCTCCCCTTTCCCCACAACAGATGTAACACCTGGGGATTGGTCGTCCAACACTGGATGGATGGACTATGGGGTGGGGTCTTGCTTGGGGATACCTTAACCTATCATTCTGTGTGGGAAATCTCAGATTCTGTCTAGTATGCCTGCTATCACCTACTCATAATAAAAGTTTCTGTTGGAAGAATTTGTTTCCAAGAGTTCTGCTTTCTTAAGATGTGAGATTGAAATGGGTCCTGACATTAGACAGGATCTGCAGTCAACCTGGAAGGAAGACCCTTACTGGGGGACTTTGCAAAATCTACAATGCTGGATGATGGTGCAGGGAAGGAAGATCCCACTGCGAGGGGGGAGTCCTCCCTCTGGCCGGGACCCTGCCAGCTGTCAGGATCTGAGATGTCCCACTCCTCAGAAGAAGTGGAGGAAATGTGCAGCCACAAACCTCGGTGGTCGATGGGCATTGGAAAGAAAGACGAATGGGAGAAGAGATCAAGAAAGATGACCCTGAGATGAGGCAGCCACCAACCTGGATGGAAGCAAGAAATGGAGAGATCCCTTCATCTTAGTGAAGAGGAAGATCACACACAGCACTTAAATGGATCCTAGAGAAAGCTATTGACCTGATGAAAAGAACCCTCGACTCTCTCAGGGATGAGAAACCTAAATCCCATGGCTGCACCAATACCTTGGGCTGCAGCCAGAGAGACACTGAGGGGGAATCGGAAGCTGAAGTCCCAGGGACATCGACCAAGACTGCTGAGACAGCAGCTATCACTTCGGCAACCCCCACTCTCCGCCGGGCTGCAGTTGATAATCAGGATGTGAGGCAACACTGTCAGTGACAAAGATACTATCAGGTCTGCCTAGACTGTTGAGACAGCAGCTACTACTTTGGCAGCCCCCACTCCCCACAGCCCACAGCTGCAGATCAGGATGGGAGAACACCGTCGGTGGTGAAGGGACTGATCCATCCAAAGATTCCCACCTCTGGAAGCAAAATGCAGGGGAGAGTTGCAATGCTTCGGGTTCTTCCTAACACAAGTCCTCAGCTGAATGGAAGAATACAGATGAGACATCCCCAGTGACAAAGCCCATATCTGTATCATGCAATCCGCTCTGGATGGGGCGGCTGCAGAATGGATGGTGAACCTGCATGATTCTAATGCCTCAGAGCTCCATAACTTCAACCACTTTATGTCCTCACTGACAAAACAATTCGAAGACCACGTGGCTGATCAGAAAGCCCATGAAAAGATCAAAACAGTGAAGCAAGGCAGATGCCCAAAAAAATTCTGAACCATCACCAGCAAGCTAAACTGGCCAGAAGATATCCTCCTTAGCCATTTCAAGGATGGCCTAAACTATGACCTGTAGAATGCTTGCCTGTCCTAAAGGGGCCCATGCTGACTAGACGAATAGTACGTCCTGGTGGAGGAAGCAGAGATCGACCTACTGATGAGGGACTGCAGAGTGAAACTGTGGGGCCACTCACCTCCTGAACCGTTGCGTGAACCAGCAAAACCACCAGCCACAGCCAAGAAGTCAACAGGCTGTTTCAAATGAGGGAGAGAGGGGCATCACACTGAAAAGTGCCGCTTAAAAGCCCCTCAACACAACCTAGATCAATCAATGGCCAAGAAATCAGGGAAGTCCCCAGCCAAACCACGAGAACCTGCCATTAAGGCAACAGAGGCTTAACAGAGGCATGGGCAGGGAACTCCAGCCTACACTGCAGGAGTGGTGGATTCCTCAGACGACAACTCGGAGGGTAAATCCCTGGTAAGTGGATCTATCGTGTCCATCCTCAAGACAGTAACTATATTAGCCCCCTCCATGCCCGAAGCTGTCAAAGTGAAAGCCTTGATAGACTATGGCTGCACCCACTGCCTCATTAGCCCGACACTAGTGGGGAACTTGGGCATCCCAGTGAGGAGACTGAAAAAGCTGATCTCGTTCAGCCAGTTAGATGGTCCATAGCAGGGGGGATGTCAGCAACCCTAGCCACTTTACCAATCCACCTATCTCTGGGGAACCACGAAGAAGACATAACGTTTGTAGTAACTCCAGGCATGGAATGCCCAGTGATCCTGGGGTTGGAGTGGCTAAATTGGAGGATGGCAGAGCTCAATTTCCCAAAGGGGGATCGTGCAAACCTAACACCTCAAAGAGCCCCACAAATCCTAGGAGCAGAGAAAGCATCGGTGGGAGAAGAGAAGGGGTTATCAGAAATACGGGAAGAATACCAAGACCTTGCTGAAATCTTCAGCAAGGAACAGGCAGATAAGAAGTGGAACCGTCGGGTAGATTGGAGAACAGCAGAAGTCAAATTCTCGAAAGGGGATCATGCGAACTCGACACCCCAAGGAGCCCTATCAAACCCAGGAGTGGAGAAAGCATCGATGGGAAAGGAAAAGGGGTTACCTGAAATACCGGAGGAATACCGAGACCATGCTGAAATTTTCAGCAAGGAACGGGCAGATGAGCTCCCTCCTCACTGACCCACACACTGTGCCATAGAAATCAAACCCGGGGCAAAACTCCTGAAGCCCAGATTGTACTCCTTGAGCCCTAAAGAGAAGGAGGAGATGGAAAGATTCATAAACAAAAACCTAGAAAGGGGATTTATTGAATCTGCCAAGCCCAAAGTAGCCACCCCTGTCCTCTTCATAAAGGACGGCATTTGTGCTTGTGCGTGGATTACCGCACCCTGAATACAATCAGTGAAAGTAACCTGTACCCCCTACCCCTCATGAAGGACATCCCACCTATCAAAATGAAGAATTTTTCTTAATCAGTTGTTTTTTTCTTCTTCGACGGTTTAAGGCTTAAAATGTTATTCCCCAAGTATACAAATGCTGTTTTTAAAAAAAAAAAAAAAAAAAAGGGGGGGGGGGGAAATAGGCTACCTGGGTTATTGCATATCTCCACAGGGCATCGAAATGGACCCTGAGAAGGTCAGGGCAGTGTCAGAATGGGCACCACCTCACACAAGGAAGCAACTGCAAAGTTTCTTGGGTTTCACAATCTTTTACTGCCAATTCATCCATTTGTTCACCCAAATAGCTCTGCCTCTCACAAACTTGTTAAAAACAAAGGGGGAACCCTCAGTGAAACCCAGCCAGCCACTGAAATGGACAATGGAATGTCAAGCAACGTTTGAGAGGTTAAAGAGACTCTTTTCCACCGAATCCGTACTGAGGCACCCAGACACAGATAAACCTTTTGTAATACAGGCGGACGCAAGCAATGTGGCGGTGGGGGCTGTACTATTACAAGAAAACGACGAAGGGGCACTGCAACCATGCGCATACACATCCAGGAAACTCACTGAGATGGAACAATGCTGAGCTGTGTGGGAAAAGGAAGTGAATGCTGTGAGATGGTCATTACTTATGTGGTACCATTTCCTTGAAGGGAACAAAATCCCTTTTCAGGTCTGGATTTGGAAAATTTGGAAGCACTAAAAACACCCAGGAAACTCACTCCTAAGCAAGCCCGCTGGTCTCAACACTTTCACCGATTCTGTCTCACACTTAAAACACTTACCGGGGGAAAAGAATTTCCTTGCAGATGCACTGTCTCGCATGCCCCAATATAACAGTACACAGGCCACTGACTCGAAACCACTTATTACTGAACAACAACTGGCAGTGCCAGTAACCACCAGGGCCCAAGCTAAATGAAGCCATAGCTGGATAGCCAAACTGGAATCGAATTCCAAAAGTTTTTGGAAACAGATGAATGGTTCCAGAAAAATAGACATGTTATATATACCTGCTACCCAGAGGAATAATTTCATGCAATTGTGCCATGATACAAAATCAGCAGGACTTTTTAGGTTTGTAAAAACTTTACATTTAACTAAAAAGCAATTTTGGTGGCCATCCATGAAAAAGGATATAGAAAACTACATGGCCAGTTGCCAAACATGCACAACGGCTAAGAGGCTGCAGGGAAAGTTGCCCTGAGTGTTACAACCAGTGGCAAAACCCTCAGGCACCTGGAAAGAAATAGCCATGGATTTTATAGTGGAATTACCAGAAAGCAATGAGAACACTGTCACTTGGGGAGTTGCAGATTTGTTTTCCAAACAGGTGCACTTTATCCCTTGCCAAAAGATTCCCACCACAAAAACCTTAGCGAAACTATTTGTCCAGCATATTTACAGACTGCATGGGTATCCCAATGCATCATATCTGATAGGTGAGTACAAGTTATATCAAAATTTTGGAAAGAATTTTTATCCCTCTTAGGAACCACTCAGGGACTGTCATCTAGTCATCATCCTCAGGGGAGTGGCCAATTGGAATGCTCAAACTCAGTAGTTGAGCAATACTTAAAAATACTTTATTAATTTCCAGCAAACAGATTGGATGGAGCTACTCCCTTTTGCAGAAGTTGCTTACAATAACGCAGTCCACTCCAGCACAGGCTACACTCTTTTTCAAATAGCCACCAGTCAAAGTTTCAACCCTATGCCAGAACTAATCCCAAATGAACTAGAAATCCCATCGCTGAAAGAATGGATTGCACAATTGCAAAACATCTGGCCAATTGTTAGGAAAGCTTTAGACAAAGCTAGGCAAGCATACAAAGCACAAGAAGACAAAAAGAGAGTCGAACCCAAACCATTCAGTATAGGAGAAATGGTATATTTATCTACAAAATACCTAAAATCACAACAGCCCTGTAAAAAAACATGGACCAAAATATATAGGATTCTTTCCAATTAAAAGAATCATAAACCCAGTAACAGTAGAATTAGAACTACCCAAAAATTTTAGGCAAATACACCCAATCTTTCACTGCAGTTTGCTGAAAAGGGAACAACAGTCAATCTTACAGCCAAACCCCACTCCCCCAACTCCAATCAAGTTTGAAGGAGAACAGCACTTCAAGGTAAAAGAAATCCTAAATTCTAAAAAGTATCATGGAGCAATTCAATGCCTAGTAGCTTGGAAACACCTTCCCTCCTCAGAAAACAATTGGGTCCATAAACATCACATCAGAGCACTGAAGCTGCTAAAGAAGTTTCATACAGAATATCCCAACAAACTAGGCTAACATCTAAATTTTTGTTTCCTCTACAGGTGGATCTCTCCTATTTTTATGGGGGGCAGGATGTCAGAATCCATTTATATTTCATTTCTAGCTATCTCCTCTGTGAAAAAAAACCAAATCTCATCTTCCCCTGGATTCTGCCATTCCCAAGGGGGAGAGGGAACAGGCATGGGGCTTTATTTCTTTCACTTCCTCCATTAAATGTAAGCTTTTGTTTATTCCACCTGTCTGCTATCCATTACAATGTAACCAATTGCTTTTTATACTAGGCATTCTCTCTGAACTTACCGGGCAACTAGAAAAGGGGGTGGGGGGAAGAATTACAACCATCCAGAATCTGGTTGGTTTCTCCAAAGGAAGTGTGAGGAGCTGTGAAAATGATCCTGCTGCAAACAGATTGTTATCTTTCTTTTCCCATGATGGACTTACCACCTGGAGATTGGCTGATCTGGAACTGATCGAATGAACTATGGGGTGGAGTTTGCTTGGGGGCATTTTAAAACTATAGAGATGTAAGGGAATGCTTCAGATCCTGACTATTATGCCTGCTATCTCTTATTTCTTAGTAAAAAATCCTACTTGGAAAACCCTGTCTCCAAGAGTGCTACTTTCTTAAGAAGTCGGTTGAGGTGGGTCCTGGCAATAAATCTAAGTGCTATGGCTAGAGCTATTTTATTATTTATTATTATTTACTTATTTTATGAGCATCAGAAAGCAACCAAAACTTGTATTCTGCATCTGTCTTTACACAAAAGGAAAAAAAAATCAATTTATCAAAATCAGTACCTAAATAACAGTTTAGGAATATTGATTAAAACAGGCCAGAAAATGATAAGAGAGCATCTATCCACTCTAGACATGTTCAAATACAGGACCATGGATTATAGTCAAAGTTCTGAAGGAATGGCAGACGTGATTTCTGAACCATATCTCTTTCAAAGATCCTGGAGCACCAGGGAACTATCTGAGGACTGGAAAGGGGCTGATGTAAGTCCCCATCTTCAAAAAAGGGGGGGGGAGTGAATTCAGGAAACTGCAAACCCATCATCCTGACATCAATACCTAGGAAGATTCTGGAAAAGATAATCAAGCAGTAAAAACCTAGTGGCAAACCAAATCATAACCAAAAGCCAACATGGATTTGTCAAAAACAGATCATGCCAGACAAATTTTATTGCATTCTTTTAACACAGTGACAAAATTAGTGGACCAGAGAAAAGCTGTGGATATTATTTACTTGGACTTCAGTAAGGCATTTGATAAAATAGACCACAACCTATTATGTATAAGATAGAAAAATGTGAGTTAGATAGCATCATCACCACATAGATTCATAACTGGTGTCAACTCTTCAATGAACCTGAATGAAGCCATTAGGCTTATTTTTGGTTGCCACCTGAATGGGAGGGGAGGTGGGATTTTTCTGCTAGCTTAAATAATTATCTGTCCCATGGGAATCTAGGTTATTTGTACTAAACTGGGAGGCTGAGCTTTCTGTTAGAAAGCCCAACAAACTAGTTTATTAAGAAAGTTGATTGCATAGTAATGGGGTGGGAAGTATAACTTTGTTTACTTTAATTTTTTGGAGGGAACTTTAGTCTTGGTTTCACAATAAACAAGTTCTTAAAGGAAACATCAAGCCTCAGAGTTCTGTTTTAATTGGTCTCATCTATTGGAACCATGACAACTGGCTGACTAACCACACTCAATGTGTAGTCCTTAATAGAACTGCATCTACATGGAGGGACATATGCAATGGGGATCCCCAAGACTTTATCTAATGCCCAGTACTCTTCAATATCTTAATCAATGACTTAGACAAAGGGATAGATGTGGAACTCATCAACTCATCAGATTTGCGGATAACACTAAGCTGGCAGGAATAACCAACTCTCCAGAAGATATAGAAGTTACAGAAGAATCTTGACAGACTTGAACATTGGGCCCTATTAACAAAATGAAATTCAATGGTGAAAAAAGTAAGGTTCTACATTTAGGCAAGAAAAAACAAAGTATAGGTGGTACCTGACTCAATAGTAACTGTGGGAGGGAACTTGAAGTCTTAGTAGACAATCACTTAAATATGAGCCAGCAGTACTGCAGTTACCAAAAAATTTAGCTGTTTTAATTTTGGGGGGGTAGTAGAAGGAGTTGTTTGGGGGGGGGGTTGCCTTCCTCTTTTTTCTTTCTTTCCTTTCCTTTTCTTTTCTTCTTTCTTTTTTGTATTTAAGTAAGAAATGCAGAGACTTATCCAGGCTGACATAAGTGAATAGAAGAAAAAATATATAGATATACTACTCTCTCTCTCTGTGTGTGTATGTATTTATATACTGTAGTTTGCATATTTTAAATATAATATTTGTATATTATATTAAGAGCCAGGGTGGCACCGTGGTTAGATTGCAATATTGCAGGCTAATTCTGCTGACTTCCAGCTGCCAGCAGTTTAACAGTTTGATTTTTACCAGCTCAAGGTTGACTCAGCCTTCCATTTTTCCAAGATTGGTAAAATGAGGATCCAGATTGTTGGAGCCAATATGTTGATTCTGTAAACCACTTACATAGGGCTGTAAAGCATTGTGAAGTGGTATATCTAAATGCTATTGATATTGCTATATATTTTGTAAATAAGGCAAATTAATTAAAATGCAAGTCCAATACACAAATAAACATAAAACTATTAATAAAATTTCTAAGTAATCCATTTCTTTTCTGAGAACCTAAACTATACCTATATTTGAAATCAATGATGCTTTGAATTAAAATATTAGAGAAATATTTAAAATGTTATCAGCCTCCATACACTCCTATGACTTAAAAATGCTTCTGTCAATATTTTAACATGGTATTCTTGTATTTCTGTCAGCATGAGCTTTTACAATCTGAGCGGAAACCAAATGTTTCTTTCTGTGCCATGTTACAGTGCCCAGTATACCTACCGGTTCCAGACGAAAAACCAGGGCTCTGGAAATTATAATTCTTGATTTCACTATACCATCTGTCAGCTACTTCACTTCCTGCAAGACAAAGAAAACTGCACAATAGAATTGGAATGAAGTGAACCTCTTCTCTTCTCTTCTCTTCTCTTCTCTTCACTTCTCTTGACAGTTAGAGATTATCCAATTCTTTTTATTAATTCCAGATTGATTAAGATATTGACCATTAGCCACGATAGTCTGATTTCTTAAGAAAATATTGAAATAAGTTAAAGGAAATTGTAAGCACATACTATTGAAAGAATTTTTTAAAGGCCTGGGTAGCTATGAAATAGCTTTTGTTTATGTATATACAGTCTGTAATTATTAAAATATTTGCCTATTATTTTCTAAAAAAAAAATCATTTATTTAACATCAACATGCATATAAGAGCAAGATAAAGGAAGATTGTTGATGTTAAAGTACTAACCTATATTGAGAGTATTTAAAGACATAGATATAAGTGCCCCATAATCATAAGAAGTGCATGAGACTGGGGACAATTTTGTGCACACTGCCATATCAGAATGGGACACTGTGGCCAGCTCGCCTCTGCCAACTCACCATTACCAAGTTGCCACAAGACAATTCCACATGGACAACTCACCAGGGGAACAACTTGTTGTGGTTGGTCAGTCAGAAGAAGAGCCAGGGGGGCAAGGGGAGGAGCAGGAAGGCAGAATGCATGAGGTGCAGCAGGCGAGCAGGTGGACAGGGTGCAGTGAGAAGATGGATTGCCTGGGTGGCTGGAGAAAGAGCCAAGTGGGCGACTGAATGGTGAGCAGAGTGGGTAGAGCATGCAGGGTGCAGTGAGAGGATGGATCACACCATCAGCTGCAGTAGCAGCAATAGCAGCCAGAGCCACAATGTCCAGAACGTGTCCCGCCATCCAGAAGCACCAGCCAATTGGTGCTCGGTGCAGGTTGCCATTGGATTACTGAAAATGAATCTGAGGCATAGGAAGCTCAGTGTTATTCTTTTTTTCTCTCTTGGGGGATATATGCATATTATCTGAAAGAAATAAGTTCCAATGGCTGGCTGAGTTGCCTGAATTCAATCGTAGAAATCCTAGCTGCCGTGCTGGACTCTGGGCAGAAGAGAATGAGGATGGCAGGGGCAGCCAGGGTGGGCAGTAGATGGTACCAGCTGCACAAGAAGGTTAAGCTGCCCTGGCATCATCATGATCACATAAGATGCATTGGACAGGAAAAGGGGTGTTCCAGATGCTATCTGTCAAGGCCCATGCCAACTTGTGCCAAACACTTAGCAGCTGCTGGTGGCATCGTCCATCCTCCTGCCGCACCTACAAGCTCTGCCCACCTACTCACTTGCCTTTCACATCCCACACACTCTGCCCATCTTCTCACTCATCAATCCATCTGGTTCTTCCTACAGCCGCCCAAGGTGAGTTTTCCCGCCAGTAAGTTGGCAGTGTGGAACTGTCCTGTGTCAACTCAGAGAAGGCATAGTTGGCAAGTTGGCAGAGGTGAGTTGGCGGGGATGAGTTGACTAGGCAGACTAAGTAGAAATATTATCCAACCTCAAGTTATCCTACAAGCTTCATAATCAAATGAGGACTTGATTTGGATCTCACTACCTTAGTCTAATAATTTCACCACTTTTCTACTATAACTGATCTACCAAAAATATCCAGTAATAAGAAATTTAGGCACAGCACTAATAGATAATGTAGAGACAAGACAACTATTCAAGAATAATTCATTCCCTTTACTTGTGGCAACAGAGAATGTATGAAAGAACCAAGAATGCAAGTGCTTGATGTATTGCAAATTTTGGTAGCAAAATTTAATATATTCTGTGATTTACTATTTCCTTTTTCCAAATATTTTAATATTTATATTTTACATATTACTTTTTAAAGCACACATTTGGAGATAAGATATTTAAATGTTGGAGATATATTTAAGCATACTTTTTAAAAAATATCTGCAAACTGATACATAAATAAGTCTTGTTTATTGATGTACATAAGCAATCAGAAATATTTATTTGCTCAGTAAAGGAGTGGTATGATATATCAGAATAAGGAATAGAATGGAGAGGATGTCAATAGGCCAGGTTTGAAGGAAATTCAAATTATTATATATTTTGTTCACATGGGTAGGAAAGAGACTAAAATTAGGGGAACCTTTACATATTTTAAAAAGTGCTAAATCCAAATTTCAAGAGGAATTAATGTTTTTTTTAAAACAAGTTTTATTAGTTTTCCAATTTAACATCAAAATATTTAGAAAGCATCATGGTGACTGGGTATTCAAAGGTTCAATAACAGAGTTTTTAATACCTATCTCAGGTTACATTATCAGAACATCCTTCTCTCTTTCCCTTAATATTTAATATAACTTGCTTAAACTAGAAAATTTCTAGCACTAACATGCTCAGTTAATTATCAGTCTATTTTTAGTTATACATATCCATATCCTGTTTTTAATTTTTACCTAATTTTTAATTTTGATTATAGTATTCAAGTTTAGCTCTAACATCCATAATAGCATCCATAAACCAAATTTCCCTTATTTCACTACACAAAAATTATAACATTTTCTATTTCTCATCCTAATACATCACCTTAAAGGTAAAGGTAAAGGTTCCCCCGCACATACGTGCTAGTCGTTTCCGACTCTAGGGGCCGGTGCTCATCTCCGTTTCAAAGCCGAAGAGCCAGCGCTTGTCCGAGGACTTCTCCGTGGTCATGTGGCCGGCATGACTAGACGCCAAAGGCACACGGAACGCTGTTACCTTCCCACCGTAGTGGTCCCTAGCATTTTTACATGCTTTCGAACTGCTAGGTGGGCAGAA
This sequence comes from Daboia siamensis, assembly GCA_024449315.1. Classification (NCBI taxonomy): domain Eukaryota; kingdom Metazoa; phylum Chordata; class Lepidosauria; order Squamata; family Viperidae; genus Daboia; species Daboia siamensis. The sequence goes on from JAKJMR010017581.1 coordinate 745,586, forward strand.
GCTGGGACGAGTAACAGGCGCTCACTCTGTTACGCACACTCAGGATTCGACCTGCCAAACTGCCGACCTTCTGATCGACAAGCTCAGCGTCTTAACCTACTGAGCCACCGCGTCCCTAATACATCACCTTATTAATATAATAACCTAGATTTGTCAATCTATTTTTACTTATGCATATCCGTTCTATTCTGAATTCTAATTCTTAATTTTTAATTATAGTATTCAAATTTAACCTTTAACATCCATAATAGCATCCATAGCCCAAATTTGCATTGTTTCACTACACAAATTATATATCTAAAATAAGCCTAGTAAATAAACATATTCTAGTTTTATCTCATATTTTCTATTTCATAACCTAATAGATCACACCTTACTAAAAGAATAGCCTTTAGTAGCTAACAGTTCATTTTTTAAAAACCTAACTCTACCTTTCTTTTTCTGCTAACCAGGTTTCCAGACCAAAAATTTAGGTTGTCAGATAGGTCTCCCTTCATTCCAGCACATATTGCTTGAATCAAGGAAGACCATCTAGCGATCATTTATCCAGAAAAGCTAAACCATTTATAATCATTAAGTTGTTGCGCTGATGGTTCAAATCTCTGTATTTGCTCTAAAATCTTTATCTTCTCTTCAGTCTGGTCTCTTCCTTCCTCTGGTATCTTCTGATTTAAGTAGAAGGTCTTATCCAATTTTGTAATTATTGCTTGGTTGTCCAGGTTTTCAATAAGCTGTCTTTGTTTATCTTTAGCAACCTCTATTTTGGTGTTACTTTCTTCTGCTTCATGTACTTTTGGAGTTGTAAGTTCTTTAGCTGGAGTCAAAATTTGGATGTTAAGTTTTTCAATATCTTGTTGTTCCTTAGAGTCCTCTGTTCCTTCCAGTTTCGTTGTTTTCTGGGTTATAAGTTCTTTAGTTGGGGTCTGGGTTTCAATTTGTGGTTTCAAGCTAGCACCTTTATCTTTCAGTCTGGAATTAATTATCTTCAAGAATTTTTTCAAGTATAAGCTTATAGTTAATCGAAGTTTGTAGCTGGTTTCCCTCCATTTCTGGAGCAGTTATAGATACTCTTTTAGTGGAAGCTAATTTTTAAACAAGAGTCAGTAAATATTCACCTCCACAGTTTTTAGAAGCCAAATTCATCTCCCAACTGTTTCAAGTTTTTTTATCTTTAGCTAATGCCAAGGACAGATCTGAATTATAAATAGATTTATTTGCCAGGGATATTTGCTTGCTGTATCAGGCTTAACCACAAGATGTCCCCGGTGTTATTTAAAATCCTTTTCAGAAAGAATAGGCTTTTATCAAATTTAAGTTCTTCGTCTTTTGTCTTTTTTCCTTTTTTGTCAAATGCATAAAATAGCCAGATCCCATGAAGATAGGAGCTTTTTAGGTCACCAAATGTAAGAGGGATGTAAGTCCAATTAGCTAATTATACTTTTTCAAGGTGCTTCTTCCCCCAGTGTATTCAAACATCGCCATTTAAGAGGGTGGGAGGGAAAAAAATCCCTTCCCTCTCTCCTCACAGGGGGAAGCAATTTCAGAGGGCTTTTAACAGGCAAAGAAAAGAAAGTTGGGACAGGGAGAAGGCAGTTCTCACCCAGTTCCTCCACTGTGCTTTCAAGTGCTAGGTTGTTAGTTTGGCCTCAGCTGGAAATGGCATTAATGATGGGCCATGGAAGTGGCCGATCCTTTCTTCGTTGGTCTGAAGAGCTGCTCCACATTGAAGGGGAGGGCTACCACCCTCCCACAATCAATTGGAGAATCCTCTTCCCCACTCGTCGCCCCTCCAAGGCAACTTTCAACCCCCTTTCAGTGATTGCCTGGCAAAAGAAAGCCAGATGGTGGGAGGAGCAATCTCCCATGTGTCTGCCAGTGCCGAGATCCAGAACCAGAAGGCAAGAGGAATTAATGTTGAAGCACCCTTTAAAATATTCCCATATCATTCTCCATAATGCAGAGTTCTCCTTTTCCAAAAAACTTAAAAAACGATTTTTCCCCCATGACATATTTCACTTCACTCCATTAGCTACAGTCCATAAAACTCAAATGTTTCTTGATTTGGTCTGCTTATATTTCAGCTATCAAGTTCTATCAGAGTAATGTGAATGTGCATAAATGAACCTTGGCACAGAGCTGCCTCTTCTGGAGCATGTGGGATAATTCACATAGAAGCTTGTATTTAGAATTCTAAATAGGATACAATATCTATGAAAGATTAACAGGCTGTTGAGCAGACATTTTAAATGCATTTATTAATTAAGGTTCTGTTTCTATGTGCTACAGATTACACTATATAGCAGGATTTGGTTTTTTACACTAAAAGGTTTAATACATGCTTTTCTTATATAGGAACAAAAATTTATTTTACCTGATTGATTGTATGAAGCCCATGCTAGATTTTCTCCACATTTTCCACTGCTAGATTCAGGACTGTGTTTGAGGATTCTTGTGCTAGCAAGTGCTTCTGAATACCTTGTTTAACACAATAAGCAAATATTTGCTAAATATAGAGCGCACTTGGCCTAAAGGATTTAGCCAGAATTACATATGATTTAATTTGAGAAGAAATTTTACACTTGTGAGAAAAAGCCATCTATTCCCCTTTTCCCATTTTATTGTGCAGCCTCTGCTACCCTGTGGAGCATGATTGTCTGTTTATGGACAATGATTGTCTGTTTATTGACAAGTGGATTGCTCTTTAATATGACTGTCTGACTGGGCCTACAGAATCCCAGCCCTAGCATGGTGCTTCTTGTATTTAATAAGATTGAACTTCTTGCATTTAAGGTTCCTCCTCAGTATTGAATTTCTGTGACAGACTCCATCTGGAACATCTACTTTGAACCACATTCTAATTTGTACTTCTTGCTGTATTTAGTTCTTGGCACAAAGTTTGATTTGGGCAATGAATACTGAATTCTATTGGTACAAATATTATTTCCTTTGAAATAGGTGTCTGTTTATTTCAATGCTCTTGCTCCTGGATTTGCAACAATTGTAACTGCTATTTAATTCTCCAACCTGAAGAAGCCAATAGCTGTTAATGTAAGTTAGGTTTAGTGTTATTTGAGCCCACAAATTAATTTGTTCTTCTGTTGGCAGAAGTTGTTTGGAATGGATTTGCAGAAGTATGTTTTAGCAATTGTACTTAGACTTTACAGCACTCTCTGGGCCAGGGGTAGGCAACCTCAGCTCTTTTATGGCTCAGGGACTTCAACTCCCAGAATTCCTGAGCCAGCTATGCTGACTCAGGAATTCTGGGAATTGAAGTCCATGAGTCATAAAAGAGCCAAGGTTGCCTTCCCCTGCTCTGGGCAGTTCACAAAATCAGCAAATTGTCCCCAACAATTTGGGTCCCATTTTACCAACCTCAGAAGGATGGAAGACTGAGTCAATCTTGAGCCCCATCAGGAACAAGCTCCAAGCTGTGGGCAGAGTCTGTCTACATTCTAACACCACTGTGCCAACGGGGCTTCTGTTTTATGACCATTTGGAAGCTCTACCAATAGTTATTCATGCTTTAATTACCCTATTTAGCATTGTATATTATATAGGGCTACCCTTGAATGTATTAAAACCTTCAGAGAAATGCACCAAAGATAATCTGAAGTCTATGTTTTTTTTTAAAAAAAAAATCGACATCAGAACCCAACTATGCCATCTATGAATAGTGTAAAGCAGCACATACATGAATCAAAAGATTAAGTCTTTTCAATCTGCCAGAGTATCTGAAGAAGAACCATGAACCTGAATTATTTGCAGAAGGCAAATAATCAGGCTGTAGGAAAGCAGAAATAGCATGTGTGGTATCTCTCTCTTCCTTCAAAAACAGATTTATTTTTCTACAATGCATAATGTGGGATTAGACAATGGGTCTACTTAGTAGTAATATTCATCCTCATTGCTGAGTTGTAATTTAGACTTAATCCATTAGAGTTCAACGTGCTGCTTCTATATATTAGGTGCTACTATGTACCACTTTCATCAGATTGGTTACTTCCTCCCTACCCCCAGATAACAAAGAGACATTGCTGCCTTAATGTAATCAGCAGAGCTTCTTTTTCAATATCTGGAGCACTTACATATCCCTCAAGGGGCAATGTTGGGATTATGCAATCAGATTATGCAATCAGATCTGCTTCTTGCCATTTTCAGAGTTAACAAGTCCTTTTGCGAGAACAGGTGGTCTACTGTGAGGCTGATGTGCAACACAAACAAATCACTCGGTCCTAAGCAAGGAGTAGTGGCAGTGATGCGTAAGATAGCCTCTTTTGAAATTACATGCACTCTTTTCAGCTTTCAGCTGAAGGGCTAGATAGATATTTCAACTGGCTTCTATATAACGTAATGCCTATAAAGGGTCAGATCAGGAAAATGTTCAGCCCTTGGAGGAAGGGGACAATGCCAGTTTTTCTTTAAAAAGGCAGCGGTGTACCCACTCATGAAGGGGCTTTCCCTAGATTCAATCAAATATTAGACATTATCCAAAGTTTGCCTTTTAAAAAAATGTTGTCATGGAGAAGTACACAGATGATCTGGGAAAAATATGTGGTAATAATAATAATAATAATAATAATAATAATAATAATAATAATAATAATAATAATAATAATAATAATATTATAAAAACCAGTTTGGTTAAAAGCACCAGGCTAGAAACTAGGAGACTGTGAGTTCAAGCCGTGGTTTAAGCACAAAATGCAGGAAAAGGAGAAGCTCTTTCGAAAATTTTGCTGAAAAGATTCATAAATTGAGGCATCTGCCAAGAATCAAGACTGACTTAAAAGCCTATGCACAGACAAAAAGATATATATAAATTATACACTACATTTGTTACTCTTGAAGAAAAATTATCCATGTAATATATAAATAATATTGTAGCATCAAAGTGTTCAATTCTACACAAATGCATATTTATACAAATTACTTCACCGGATTATAGCATGTCACCAATTTTCTTGTAAAAAATGGCATTATTTTTGAAGCTAATATTTTGTAATCATGAAAAAGTATAAAACTTTGGTTTGAGTAAGTATATTCTTGAGATCCACATTGCAGGTAATTCTTGAGATACAATCTAATACTAAATAGCTATTGGAAGTTACAATGGACTACAAAAGCTACATAAAATCCTGGTGGCTGCTTATGATCATTGGCCCTTATATCTGACCACAAGGACTTTCTAGAACCTCATCACTACCACCACCTCTTTCCCTCTATCCCACCCAGACAAGACCTTGCCAGGCTTGGGCTTACTTCTCATGCCTCTACATTTCTCAAGCAGCACATTCTCAGTACTCTAACAATTCCTTGTGGAAATGGCAACTGCTTTTGGAGCTTTATTCCCCAATCAGCTGGTCATTGGGAGATTGCAAACTTTTCCTGGCCCTTGCTAGGCTTTGGGGAAACTAGCCGTATCCAAAGATGGCAGCTTCAGGAAGAGCTTCCCAAATCTTTCCTTTGCTTAACCCCCTCCCTACCTCAGACACTCATATTTTTTTCAATAAAGAAAACAATAAAACAAAAAAGCTCAGAGTGACAGACTTATTGATCTTTCTTCCTCCCCCTCAATTAACTACTAAAACTAAACACTCTGCCCTCCAATCTCAATCCCCTTTACTAAATTTACTGCATGCCTAGAAAGTTACTCTGTAAGTTGCCTATTTTACTGACGGGTTAAAGAGCTTAAGAAAGAAAAGAAGGAACGAAGGAAAGAATATCTTTTTGTTTGTGTTGAAGAGCTGAAGAAAAAATTCAGCTCAAAAAAAAAAGGCGCAAGGGCATAAATGTGCAGCAAACGGCTGCAACAAAAGCTGTGTCCTAAAGGGAATCAGATAGCAAAACGCTTGGAAACCTTTGGAAACTTTTTGCTGCATTATCCCAACAGCCAGCCGATCAGAGTAGACGCCCATCCCACAAGTGTGGCTTCATTGATCAAGCATGGAGGCTTTTTGGAAGTCTCTCTGACATTAGAATGCAGTCCTGGGCCTCAATTTAGCTGTGCTCTTCCACCCTTTTGGACTGCTTTTGGCTTTGCAAGGCTTTTTGATGCTTGTCTGTCTCAGCTGGGTGATGGGGCTGCCCAGGGCCTCCTTCACCCATCAGGTACCCCCAGTGCTTTTTTTGTAAAAGAAAAAGGTGCCGGAACTCACACATATCATACAACCCGCCTTGCCTACCCTACAAGGTTCCATCCAAAAAAGGTGCCGGAACTCCATTCTGAGCGTTCTATGAGAAAAAAAGCCCTGGGTACCCCTGTTTGCTTAACAACCTGCACATTCATATAACTCTGACATTAGGGAAAGCAGGGAGTGGGGTTCATTAAGACATATTATGTCACTTAATATTTGTCATCATTTTCAACCATAATGGGCCACAGGTTCCATTACAATCATGGACTTCCTGTATCAAAAAGATTGTCTGCAACCCAAATATAATGCTATCATATTTTTCAGTCAAGAAGATCTAATTGTACTTACTGCTGTGCTTCTCTATTTAATTTTTTACAGAGTTTTAGTGAAGGAACACCGTGCTTCTTCCTGTAGTCATTGTGGGCTCTTAAGACTTCTTCTGAAAATTGCTTGGAGGCTAAGGGAGTATAAAATATTAGAAATATTACTAAATAAGAGTAAGTCAAAATGCAAAAAGACCCCTGTAAAGAACAAAGTCAGTTTTACCAATTTATAGAAAACTTACTCTACAATATTTGAGTCTGGGAAATATGAACACTACAGAGATACATTTTGGAAGTAAAATTTGAAATCAGTCAGATTCATCCATCCATTCATTGTTTTGTTCCACAATTGAACGGTTAATAAATTGAGGCACAAATAAAGCTAATTAGTTAACCCTAAGCTAATATCTCCTAATATTCCTATGGGAATTCTGCTGTTAATTTGAGGGTGGCTGTGCTGCTCTTTATTCATCCCTGATTTCTGTCTCAAAATACAGATAGTCCTCGAGTTACAAATGGAATGGAGTTTGCCCATTCCGATCATAAGTGAAGGATTTGTAGGAATAAATCTCATACCTTAAACGAAATCGTTCCCTGCTTTTGCCCACGCATTTGCTAATCGAATGCATGGTTTGTTAAGTGCACATGAGGTATCTCAGGATGGGAAGGCCATGGGGGGACCTAGTGATGGAACAGGCCCTCAAGACCTCCCCGACCTACTAAGATACCTCATGCTTCCCCCTCCCTCCCTGCTGCGCTGGACTCACTTATCTTGCAAGGATCTGTCTCCTCTCTGCTACTATTTCTTTGCCTCTAAGGAAGAAGAGAGTTAATGGAAGCTCCTGTGTGCCTTAATATCGCACAAGTTCAGGCACCCATCCTCTTTTGCAGACAAAGCTTCCAGTCTCTGTCAACTCTCTATCAGATCTCCATCCAGGAGGAAAATATTTGAATGCCTATGGGGTGCTTGGAAATGGAGTGATTTGCTCCCTTCTAAGTGTCTCATAGGTACTCAAATACTTTTCACCCTGACAGAGACCTGACAGAGGCTGGAAGCTTTGTCAGCATGCAAATGGAGTGCTTGGAAGCAGAGTGATTTATTTCGTTTCCAAGCACTCCAGTCTGACTGAGTGAAAAGTATTTGAGTACCTATGGGGTGCTTGGAAACAGAGCAATTTGCAAATGGGGCACTTGGAAATGGAGCAATTTACTTTGCTTCCAAACACTCCATTTGCATGCAGATGAAGCTTCCAGTCTCTGTCAGGTCTTCATCCAGGTGAAAAGTGTTCTGAGGGTGGCAGAAAGCAGGAGACAGGCACTGCAAACCCTTTTCATGCTGAAAATTAAGGTTTCTGCAGTCTGTGATCTCATGAAAGTTCAGGCACCTATTCTCCGCAAAAGAGGTTGGGTGCCTGAACTCGTGCAATATTATGACACCCAGGAGCTTCCATTGACTCTCCTCTCCCTCAAAGGCAAAGAGGAGACAGATTTTTGCAAGGAAAGTGAGTCAGACATGGCAGGATGGGAAGAGAAAGTGGTTGTGTGGAGCAGGCGGGGAATAGTGTGAATGTTGCAGAGCTCTGCAGTTGTTCATTTGTAATTTCAGAACTTGCTCGCACATAACTTCAAACAGGTGCTAAGTGAATGCTCATAACCTGGGGATTACTTCTATATACAGGTAGTCCTTGACTTATTATCATTTGTTTAACAACCATTCAAAGTTATAACAGCAATTTAACTCCCACCCACCTGCCTATCTACACTTCACTGATGACTTTCATTGCCCTGTGCTCTGATACCCCTTTAACTTTTACTGTTTTCTTGCTCCTATTGCTGACAAGGCATGCATAGTTGGCTGGGACAAAAACAAAGACAAAAGTAGCCACAAAGTACCAAGAAGGCCCTAGGTGGACAAGGAGGAAGAAGAGGAAGAGAGTGGTGGAGGAAGAGGAGGAGGAGAGAGAAGGAAGAGAAAGAAGAGGAGGAGGGGATGATGATGAAGATGATGATGATTCAAGATCCCTTCCAAATCTGTTAATTTTGTTAAAAATTCTACATCTAACATGTATAATATTAATACACAGCTTCCATTTTCCATTGAACCCACATCTGAAGGGAAACATGGGATGATGTAGCTCGAGGGTTGCACCCGGATCCTCTCTAAGTGATTTGTTTTGGTGTAGGATGAGAGGCAAGTATCCGTCCTAGCCAGTATAAAGAAAAAAATGATAAAAGGAAATTTGTGGGGTTTGCTGGGAAACCAAATTTGCTAAATAAAGGTACTTAAAAGGAAAATAAGATGTAGAAATAGACACTCTCTCTCTCTCTCTTTCTCTCTCTCTCTCTCTCTCTCTCCAACCATGTGATATGTTTAAGATGTGTGCCTTCCTTAATTTGAGTTAACTGAGATTTATGGTGGGAATGACCAGGATCTGTAAAGCTAAGACTTCTGTTTTCCTTTTCTCTTCTCTTTTCTTTGTCTTTGTGTTTGTACATGTGTCAAAGTCTTTGAGTGTGAGATAAATGTAACTGCTAATTTTCTCTAATCCAAAGAGAATTTAAAAAAAAATTCTACTAGAAATTCTGCTTAAAATATATCACCAAAAGGAAAATACCTTCACTCTTATTTTGTCTGGCCAACAAAATAGAGTGAAGTAAAGAGAATTGAGTTCCCTTTTGCCTTTCCTCGTTAAGAGGAAATGTTTAAAGTTAATTTAGAGGAAAAAGTTTTATTTGTGCATTTTCTGTATGTGTTATAAATAGGTTTCATCTGTTAAATTTAGATTTTACCGACAAAGAGAGACTAGTATAGCTATTACGAACTATTTAGCTCTTATCAGCTAGCCATACCCTTCTGAGATTTGAACCTGGGCCGAATGCACATTAGACAGCTGTATTAACCTCTAGGCTGAAAGCCATTACAATTAATGATACAGGAGAATGGACTGGACTGGTTATGAGATAGAAGATAAGACAGCAAACTAATGTGATCAATGCTACAAGCATAACTGAAAAGTTACCAACCAGTATAACCACACAAGGTGTCAACCATACTGCAACATCGGATAGCCTGATGTTATATGACAAGCGTATTCAGCCTATAAAGTAGATGGAAGGAAGTAGAGCAATGACAGCCAAGCAGACACTGGCTAAATACTAGCTGAATCACGGTTGATACAGCCAATCACATGCGGGCTGCGAATTGACAGACCTATTACACGCTTGAGGGCCAAATTACTGACATTTAAAGGGATATAAAAAGGTAATATCTTCCCAATGTCAGCTTATACTTTGACAACGTTAGCAGTGACTAAAAAGCTTAGTACATAATAAAATTCTCTGTCTCAGAGACGGGATTGGGTTAGGATTTGGGTTACGATTAGGGTAAGGGTTGGGATTGAGGCTAGGATTTTTTCAAATAACATTCTCAATATTTAGCAAACAGCATAATGTCTGGGTTTATGTGTTTAAAAAAACAATGAGTGATAGCTGATTATCATAAACAATATGTTAATTAATTGCTCGATGATCTTCTTGCCAATATATTCAAAATTACCTATCACATTCTTTTCTCTGTAACTCATTTTTCTAGCCAGATAAAAATTATCCCATGTTCTAAAATACACTGAGCCTTCTTTCTCTTTTATTTTTAAAGTTAATCTATCCATTTCTGCACAATCTAACATTTTCTTAATTAATTCTTTTTCAGTTGGTAAATTTTCATTTTTCCAATGTTGGGCAAATACAATCCTTGCTGCAGTTAGTACATGTAGAATTAAATATATACAGTCTTTCTCATAATTTGCTTCTATTATTCCTAACATAAATAATTCTGGATTAAAGTCTATTTGTTTTTTAGTCATTTTCTCCAACTATAGGTGTATTTTTAACCAAAATCTTTTTGCTTTAGGGCATGTCCATCAGATATGGTAATAAATACCTGGTCTTTGTTTGCATTTCCAACACTTGTTTGAAGTATTTTTAAACATTTTTGCTAATCTCACTGGTGTCATATGCCATCTGTTAGATGTTTTTGTGCCAGCCATGGCAGTTCCCAAAAAGGTCATCAGATGGGAGCAAAGAAGCATCTTTGCCCCCACTGGTGGGTCAGGGGTCTTCGGCCCCTGCAGCCCCATTGGAGAGAGTTAATTGGTAAGGGAGGGACTGAGGACCCCCATAAATACATCTGTTCAGGGGCTGCTTTTCTCTCTAGTTTCTCTTTGTTCTTTCTTCTGCTTGCTTGCTCATCCACGAGCTCAATCCAGGCATGGATACCTCCATGCCAGGAAACTCTTTCTATTTACTCTAACATTGAATAAAGCTATAAATGATTGCATCCCTGTGTGCTGCTTTTATTTGGAAGCACCTTAACGAACCATCGGCTTCGTGAGACCATCTTACAAATTGGTAGCAGAGAGGATGGTTTAAGGCAATGCTTTCAAGCCAGCAGCTAGAAGTAAGATGCCTGGAGGTTCCAGCAAGAATCCATTTGAGACGGATGGCAGGAGATCCCCGATTGTGACCAGGAGTCTTCAATCAAAGACGGCAGCCCTGCATCCAGCCCCTGGACCCAGCGGAGCGCCAGGGACCCCTTCGCATGCCTCCCCACAGCTGCAAGCCACAGAGGGAAGCATGGAAGGCTTACAGTCCACCCTAGATTGCCCAGACGCAGTGGAAGCAGCTCAGGACCAGGACAAGCACGGTGTGGACCAGATGACTAACCAGGAATGCAGGGAGCTTCTCCTAATGTTCCTCGCAGCGCAAAGGACGCCACAAGCCTCTCCACGAGGGATGCCAGCGCAGGGGGCCTCTGGACACCGGGTAAGTCCTTCCCCAGAGCCCACGAGGCCCCCTAACATGGCGCCGGCCACCCTCGGGGACCCCGGGACCCTGGAGCTTTTGGCGCGAAATCTCCCGCCAAACTGTGACCTCCAGCTTCAGGGTGCAACCGGAAGCAAGATGGCGGCCCCCAGGACACCCACATGGCCTGATATTGATAGGCCTCAGCCAAGCCTCGAGGCCCAGCAATCGGTGGCATCCAGCTGAAGCGGCATGGAAACCACCCCGTCTTCCCCACCAGAAAGCCTCAAGGCCTATGATGGCATCGAAGCCTGCCCAGCCGAGCCTACTGCAGCAGAGTTTAAAGCAGCCATCCAAGTCCTGGTTACAGCCCTGGAGGCCAAAACAACTGCAGCCTCAACATCGGGGGTAGCCAGCCTTCCTCGCTACCCCCAGGAGCCTCCCAGGGGAGCTCCACGGCCCCAATCCTCTCTCCGGGGCCTAACTGCCGGGAGGTGTCCGGCCTGGAGCCTCCCAGCTGTGTCCTGCCATCACAGAGGGCCCCCAGTGAACCCCTGGGCCCTCCAGCCTACTTCTCGCCACCGCCCAGACGCCCTGCTTACCAGATGACCTTCGGGGGGGCTCTGTACGAAGCCCCCTCCTCCAGCACTCAGTGATGGCCTCCTCCAGGCAATCCACAGCATCCATGTGCCATCCCGGCCCCATCCTGCAATCCTCGCCCCCCGCTGAGTGTTCCAATGCCGGGGGGGTTCAGGAGGAATCTTTGGGGCTTTTTCGGCCTTCAGCCCCTCCTCGGGCCCATTTTCCGGCCTACAAGCCCAGGCCTGAGTCAGGCCCAGAGGGAGAAAGAGAGACGTCCTGTCCCTCCGCCTCCTGGGCTCAAATGAATCCTGAGCATGCCCAGTCGGGGCCATCCAAAAATCAAGGAAAAATACCACTACCTGCCAGCAGAGGGATCCCTCTTCCATTCACCTCAATGGAGGGCTCTCAGATGTATACACTTGGACAAAGAACCGGGGAAAATCTCTTTCATTCCCAGACCTCTGCACTCTCAAGTAAATTTGAAAAACTACGTCTTGGGGGGGAAATTTCAGCAGTTGGAATAAAGAAGTGCAGGTATGTCTATTACAGCAAGGGACTCTAGAGATGGTTCTGCACCCCCCACCTCTTCCCTGGGGACCCCAAGAAGAGTGGTATCATAGGAAAGCATTTACCACTCTACTGAGCTCACTGGATCCTAACTTGTACTCCAGCATTCCAGATGGGCTCACAGCTGGTGAACTTTGGCGGTTATTATACAATTTATTCAACAGCTACACCATCGGTTCGGTCATCAGTCTCACAACTGAGTTTTACACCACCAGACTTAAGTTTGGGGCTAGCATGCCTGAGCACCTGGAGAAATTAAAGTCGCTCAGGGCAGAACTGATGTCCAGAGACTACCTTGTACCTGATGCGAACATGGTCGCTGTCATTCTGGCTTCCCTGGACAAAAATTGGAGCAGTTTCATTGTTTCACTGGAAGGGACAATGAAGGAAGCCATGACTCTGTCCTACCTCACAGGGAGGCTCATTGAGGAAGACAGGAGGCGAAGAGATGCAGGAGAATACGCCAGAACCACCATACAGCGAGCCAGCAGGAGGCACCACAACTCAGAGCAGGTTAATGCTCTACTTAAGTGTTTCATCTGTGCCTCTGAGGGGCATCTGAAGAAAGACTGCCCCCATCACCAACAAGGCCCCAAGCATGGTCCCAATCAAGGAAGGGGTAAGGGGCAAGGAAGGGGGCGTGGCGGGGGCAAAGGCAGTGCCAATGGCAATTCTCTGCGTACTTGTGCTCTCACCCCCACCACAAAAGCTGATACCCCCACTGACTTATGGTTACTGGACTCTGGAGCTTCATCTCACATTACCAATATGAAACAAGGGTTTAAAAGGTTAAAGAAAATCAACTCATCTGTCAAGGTGGCCAATGGTGATAAGGCTTTGGTTGTTGGGGAGGGCACTGTTTCTGTACCCGGGCTGGGAAATGTTGAAGGGGTTTTACATGCTCCCTCCATTGCCAACAATCTGTTAAGCATTATCAAATTATGTGACGATGACAAGGTGGAAGTTTTATTTCACAAAGGGGGAGGTCATGTCACCCGGAACCAGAGGATCATTGGAAGTATTGCCATCATAAATGGTTTGCCATACTTCTCCCCTGAGAACCCAGCCACAGAGGACAGTCCACCGGGTGCCACCTCAGAAGGGCCTGCGCACGGAAAGAGAGAAAGCCCCCACAGCCAGCCCCAAGGCTGTCTAAGGAGCGCAAGGCCGAGGCGGTTGCACCCAAGCCACCTCAACCAGCCCCACGGTTTTCCAAGGGCAGTGTGGATAAGAAACCCGAACCTCAGCAGGCACCTAAAGCACCGCTCAAGGTAACCAGAGCCAAGAGGGTGTCAGTGGGGAAGCCGCTCCACGATAAGTGTGCCCATCTCCTACACCGAAGATTAGGTCATGCGAGCTTCCCTGTGGTTAAAAAGATGGGAGAGTTTGCTGAGGGAGTCCAGCTCAAGGATTGTGAGGTGTTTCTGGACTGTACCATCTGTAAGAGCACAAAGAGGAAGGCGGCCCCCATCCCTAAGCTGTCACTACGTAAGGCCCAATACCCGTACCAACTAATACATGTTGATCTGGTTGGGCCATTCACACCATCCCTAGGGAAAAGACAGCATTTTCTCACTGCCGTTGACGATTTTTCACGGTACGGCCACGTGTATACCCTCACAGAAAAATCCGAAGCCTTTGATGCCATAAAATCACTATACAACCTTGTAGAGACCCAATATAAGACCAAGATCGCTCAACTGCAGAGCGACCGTGGGGCTGAGTTCATGTCCCGGAAATTTCAGGACTGGGTAAGGTGTAAGGGCATCCGACATTTTCTTACAGCGCCCTTCACTCCTGCCCAGAACGGCGTGGCAGAGAAAACAAATGGAATCCTGCAAACTATGATGCTTAGTCTGATTGCAGATGCTGGGGTCGCAGAATCATACTGGGCAGAGGCAGTACACTATGCCAATTACACCTTAAACCGCACCTGGAGCAGTGTTGTGGACCAGACCCCATATTTCCTGGTCCATGGTAGGAAACCAAGTCTGGGACACTTGCGTGTGTTTGGCTCCTACGCTTGGGTGCACATCCCCAAGCAGCTGCGGAAGAAGGGGAGGTCTGTCTCCCAGAGACTAAGGTTCTTGGGCTATGCTCCTGGCTCCAAGGCCTACCGTTTCCTGGGAGAAGGGGGCAGGACTGTGACTTCCCAATTTGCCTCCTTCGAAGAGGACTCCAATTGGACCCAGGTCCACTCAAATGATCTGAGCCCATATGTCAACCGACCCAGCAAGGACACACCAACCACGACATCACCTGAGACGACCACATACCCTGCCACCGACGAGAGCGAGAAACAAGACAAAGATGTCATCCTACCTGGTTCAGATGGGGAGGATGAGCCATCCAGTCTTGAGGCGACGCCTCAGAGACCCGCGATACCCAGCACCTAGGACCGAGGGTCTTCACATCCCGGTTGTGAAATGCCGGCTAACAAGGAACCCGCGGAACAAAAAGACGGTGAGTGGCAGAAGGTCAGGAGGTCAAAGCGGTCCAACAAAGGGATCCCGCCAAAGAGAATCGACATTGGGCACATCGCGTCAGTCAACAGCGTTGTGGTCACCCCAAAATCCTTCTCTTACATCCAGGAGCTACCCATCGAAGAACAGGAGAAATGGCAGCTCGCGATGGAGCAGGAGATTGCGAGCCTGAGAAAGCTCAAGGTCTTCACCCCCCAGCAACCACCAAAGGAGAGGAAAGTCATTGGCACAAGGTGGGTTTTCAAGGCTAAACCACTTGCCAATGGCCTCTACCTGTATAAGGCCCGTTTGGTAGCTCAGGGGTTCGCCCAGCACTACATGGAGGATTACGTAGAGACCTACTCTCCAACCGTCCAGGCAGAGAGCATCAAGGCCGTCCTTGTAACTGCAGCCACTCTGGGGGACGAAGTCTTCCAATTCGACATCCAGACGACCTACCTCCACGCCAACTTGGACCGACAGATCTACGTGAGGGCCCCTCCTAGCTACCAGCAGGAAGGGGGAAACACATGGCTACTCCAAAAAGGGTTATATGGCCTCAAGCAGTCGGGGAAACTATGGTATGACTGCCTTAGAAAAAGTTTAGAACGAGTTGGTTTCAGTGCATCCCATGCAGATGAATGTGTTTTCACACGCAACTCCAAGGGTACCACAGAACGGGTGTTAGTTTATGTGGACGACCTCCTATATGTAGGGCCTGACAAGGAAGGGTATGATAAATTTGCCAAGGCCCTAGGGGAAAAGTTTACCCTGAAGTCTTTGGGGCAGGTTGACAGGTACTTGGGTGTGCACATCTTGGCCACCAAGGGGGGGTTCGCCCTATCTCAGAAAGAAAAGATTGAGGAGTTACTGGCCAAATGTAAAATGGCAGAATCTAACCCAACGCGTAACCCGATACAAAGTGACTATTACAATCACACTCACAAGGACGGTCCTGAGTTCACAGATAATAAGCTTTACAGATCTGTGATTGGCTCCTTGCTATATATCAGCAATTGGAGCAGGCCTGACATAGCCTTAGCTGTGAATCTATTGTCCAAGCATGTGGAACACCCAAAGGAATTCCACTGGACTGCTGTTAAGAGGGTACTTAGGTACCTCAGGGGCATGACCGATGCTCTCTTTGTGCTGGAACCAGAGAAGGGGAAGACGGCCTAGCTCTCCGCTTAATCGGATGCAGACTGGGCTGGTGACACTAAGAGTAGACGGAGCACCTCTGGTTTCCTCATATTGCTAAATGGCTGTCCTATCCATTGGCATGTTAGGCAGCAAAAATTTGTTTCTTGCTCCACGGCCGAGGTGGAATATGCCAGCCTGTCGGACACGGCCAATGATTTGATTTGGTTCGATGCTCTGATAACGAGCATCTGGGCACCTCCTCCTCCGCCCATCCAAATTCAAGAGGATAATACGGCTGCAATTGCAATCTCGGGGGCATATGCAGTGGGCTCTAGGTCCCGCCACATAGACATACGCTATAAAAATGTCAGGCAGCTTGCCAAAATGGAGTTTGTACATGTTGAGCATTGTAATACAACTGACCAGATAGCTGACCTGTTCACCAAACCTGTTCCCATTGACCGGCACAACCTTCTGTGTAAGCGTTTGTGTTTGGTCTTCTGAACGTGTATATGCATGTCTATCACACCTGCTCGCCCCCTCACATACATTCACTGGTCCCTTTCATTGGCTGGCAAGAAGGGGAATTGTTAGATGTTTTTGTGCCAGCCATGGCAGTTCCCAAAAAGGTCATCAGATGGGAGCAAAGAAGCATCTTTGCCCCCACTGGTGGGTCAGGGGTCTTCGGCCCCTGCAGCCCCATTAGAGAGAGTTAATTGGTAAGGGAGGGACTGAGGACCCCCATAAATACATCTGTTCAGGGGCTGCTCTTCTCTCTAGTTTCTCTTTGTTCTTTCTTCTGCTTGCTTGCTCATCCACGAGCTCAATCCAGGCATGGATACCTCCATGCCAGGAAACTCTTTCTATTTACTCTAACATTGAATAAAGCTATAAATGATTGCATCCCTGCGTGCTGCTTTTACTTGGAAGCACCTTAACGAACCATCGGCTTCGTGAGACCATCTCACAAATTGGTAGCAGAGAGGATGGTTTAAGGCAACGCTTTTACGTGGAAGCACGTTAACTTATCATGGGCTTCGTGAGACCATCTCACACCATCTGTAAAACATTTTATATAAGTTTTCTTTATATGCCACTGCTTTAGTTAATTTAACATTGCTTTCCCATAACTTTTGCCAGTTTTTTAATTCTATATATTATATCCAAAGTTCTTTGCCCAAATTATCACTGCTTCTTTTACTTGTTCTTCCTCCATCTTTAAGCTAAACAGATATTTATAGAGTTTCTTAATCAACTTTTCTTCTGTTTTTAGCAGTATCTGGTCAAATTCTGTCTGTTCTTTATAAAATCCCATTATTTTAATATCTTTTTCACATCTTGTTTGGATTTGCAAATATGGCCACCATGATAGATCAATACCTTGTTCTTGTAAATCTTGTCTGTCATTCAATTTTCCTTCATTGTCCAAGATATCTTTTTAGGTCACAACTTTGTCATAATTAATTAAATTTGGGTAAGCAAAAGCTTCCATTGTTGAAAGCCTTGATATAAATTTTCGCTTTTATTTTTTCCCATTCTAAAAGAATGCATTTTTTATAAAGCAGTTTTGAAAATATCTATGTATTTTATTCTTCCCATACCACAGAAAAGCATGCCAACCAATTTGTAGGTCATGCCCCTCTAGGTATAATAGTCCTTTGTCTCTAAGCATTATCTATTCTTTAAGCCATATTAAAATAGTTGCTTGGTAGTATAACGTCCAGTCTGGCAATCCAAATCCTTCACTTTCTTTCGCTTCTTGTAGCATTTTCAGTCTAATTCTAGCTTTTTTTCCTTGCCAGATAAATTTCAGTATTGTTGTATTCAGTTCATCAAAAAAGGCTTTTCCCAGTCTTACAGGAATTGTTTGAAATAGAGTTATCTTTCACTGATTATTAATGAAGAATTAATAAGTAATAGTAAAGTAAAAGTAATAGAACACTGTGAGAAAATCATTGCATACTTTTTTATTTTAAGAGAAATTACAGCTGCAGGATGCAATCTGGGTCGGTCACCAGGACCAGAGTTTTTGTCTTGTTGCTTAGAGTGTGTTGATGGCTGGCTTTTAAGTCACTAGCTTTTGCTGCCCAGCCCTCACCTTCTAAGTATTTGACAGGCTGGTGGTAAATCAGCACTTCTGTTGACTGACAAGGGGCCTGTTTCCCAGGCTTCAATCACTTCCCTGGTTATTTTGTGCCTACTTGTCCAACAATCTTAGTAGCTGCAAAATTGAATGTGTGT
>JAKJMR010017581.1:764234-789772 GCA_024449315.1 Daboia siamensis
AGGAGAATAAGTATTCTCCTATTCTTTTCAGTATCAGTGTATAACTTGAGATCACCATGGGATAATGGACAGATCAGCTGTTAAAAGAACCCCATAACTGGACAGATCAGCTTATAAAGGAATTAAAGAAACATCAGTGTTTGGAGGTATAAAAATAGGCTAACAAAAGATTTTACCTTCCTTTCAGAGAGACACAAATCCTTTTTCTAGAATTAATATGATTGGATTACAAAAAATCTGCTTCACAAAACAACTAAATCTTATTCTTCCAAAATATTTTTCTGACCATATTCCACTCTCTTTACATCTTAAATTTCATCCTCAGTCTTTTTTTATAATATTTTATTAGTTTTCTATTTTTACAACTCATAGGTGCTTAGTAAACAACAGGTTGTCTGGGTCCGTTTGCTTTACTTATCAATACATATTAAATTCCTAATCTCTACCCCGTTTTTCCAGCCATTTTCCCCGTACTGAACAAATACTGTTCTTACTGTTCTTACTGTTCTTACTGTTATTAATACATGCAACATTAAATATACACTTTCTTTATCATATTTTTCCAATATTATACATAGTAAAATAATTCTAATTTAAAATCTACATATTTTTCAACATCCTTTCTAGCCAAATATATATATTTATCACCTGATCAAACATTATCTGGCCTTTATAAAACCATGTATTTTAGCATCTTTCTTATATCCCAGTTGTATCTAGAATTGAAGCCACCATGGTAAATCAATACCCTGATCTTCCAACTCTTGTTTTGAATTTAATTTTTCTTCAGTATTCAAAATATCTCAAAATTAGTTAGATTTGGGCAGTGCTTTTTTCTAAAAAAAACAAAGGTGACGGAACTCTCATCTTGTTAATCTGGCATGGGCGTGGCCTATTGTGTGGGCATGGCCAGCTCAACATCACTTGCATCAGGGGCACTTGTTCAGACTTGGGCAAGATTGGGGCAAATCTGAGGGTGTCCAGCGGACGGGGGATGGGACCGGGGCAAACACTGGGTCATGGTCCATTGGAGGAGCCTCACTGATATTAAAGGGGGTGGGGGAAGACATGATATTAAAGGGGGTGGGGGAAGACATGATATTAAAGGGGGTGGGGGAAGACAGTGTGTGAGAGACAGAGAAATTCCCTTTTTGTAAGTTTGCTTACTTTGCAGTGCTTTCCTTTCCCCACACTTGCTTCCCTGCTGGCTCAATCTCTCTTTCTCTCTGCCGCCCAGATCTACAGCTGCAGAACAATTTTGCTCCCCCCCCCCCCCACAGCCGATCTGGGCAGCAGAAGTGTTTTTGAAGCCTCTGCAGCTCGCATCGATGGCCGTGGGGCAATTTTGCAATGCTCCAGCAGCCCGATCCGGGCTTCGGAGGCCTGCAAAATGCTTCTGCTGCCCAAATCAGCCGTGGGGGGGGGAGCGAAATTGCTCTGCAGCTCTAGATCTAGATAGCTATTTTTAAGACGCCAGTCCTGCACATCTATATCTAGGAATAAATCTCATTAAACTCATGTGGCTGTGAAACACAGAAACACACACAAACACACACACAGAGAGAGAGAGAGACAGAGAGAGAGAGCTTCCAATCTTGTGAGCAATTCCAACAGCTAAACTAGCCTGAGAGAAATGCCAAATCTCCTCACCTTCCCAAACTCCAAACTTGTGCGTCCTACTTCCCTCACTTGCCTTCTCCAACTCCAAACTCGCGTGTCCTACGCTTGTCTTCCAAGTTTGGAGTTCGGAGAAGGCAAGCGAGGGAAGTAGGATGCGCAAGTTTGGAGTTTGGGAAACACAGAATGCATGCACGTGTGCGCGCATACGCACACACACACACACACACACACACACACACACACCAGCTGCTGAATGAACCTTGGTCTTCCTCTGCAGAGACATCTTCAGCACCTTGTCGAGGCTGTGGGGTTTTGTCATGCTGCAAGTTTGCTCTCTGCTCAGTGCCTGCTAAGGGCTAGCCCAGGGATCAGCAACCTGAAACAGTGAAAGAGCCACTTGGAACCGGTTCCCTCACAAAAGGAAAAACTGGAAGCTAACAAAAAATGTGTGTGCATGCATGTACATATGCGCATGCGCAGAACAGGGTTTGACTGAAGAGTCGAGACAACGCGAGATATGCACCTCCCTGCATATTTGAATTGATTGGTTGAACTTTTTTAATTCCACTTTTTTTTTTTTGGACTGCACATGGCAGAGGACTGGGAGCCGCAGGAGATGGCTGAAAGAGCCACATACGGCTCCGGAGCCGCGGGTTGCTAGCCGATAGCAGAGGGAGCAGTAGCCTTGCCATGTGCTCCTCACCGGCCTGCTCCCATGCAAACTCTCGCTGATAGTGCCGAACCCGCAGTCGCCATCGGATGCCCACCTTCCCAAACTCCAAATTCATGTGTCATACTTTTCTCGCTTGCCTTCTCCAACTCCAAACTCGCACGTCCTAGTTTGGAGTTTTGGAAGACGAGTGAGGAATGTAGGACGCACGAGTTTGAAGGGAGTAGCATAGCTTGTGCAAAAGCTCTCTCTCTCTCTCTCTGTGTGTGTGTGTGTCTGTGTAAAAAAAAAGGTGCCGGAACGCCATTCTGAGCGTTCTATGAGAAAAAAAGCCCTGGATTTGTGTGAACTAAAGCTTCCATTGTTGAAAGCCATCCTATTATTTTCATATAAATTTTAGCTTTTATCTTTTCCCATACTAAAAGTAATGTGTTTCTTATATAGAGATTTTGAAAGTATAAATTTTATTCTTCACATACCATAGACTAGACTAGAGAGACACTTTTGCTTACCCAAATTTAATTAACTATGATAAAGTTGTGACTTATAAAGATATTTTGGACAATGAAGGAAAATTGAAAGACAGACAAGATTTACAAGAACATTGTATTGATCTAGCATGGTGGTCATATCTGCAAATTCAAACGAGATATGAAAAAGATGTGAAAGCAATGGGATTTTATAAAGAACAGACAGAATTTGACCAGATACTGCTAAAGACAGATGAAAAGTTGAGTAAGAAACTCTATAGATTTCTGTTAAACTTAAAGATGGAGGAAGAACAAGTAAAAGAAACAATGATAACATGGGCAAAGAATTTTGGATAAAATATAGAATTAGAAGATTGGCAAAAGTTATGAGAAAGAGACATTAAATTAACTAAAGCATTGGCATATACTTATATAAAATGTTTTACAGATGGCATATGACACCAGTGAGATTAGCAAAAATGTTTAAAAATACTTCAAACAAGTGTTGGAAATGCAAACAAAGACCAGGTACTTATTATTATATCTGGTGGACATGCCCTAAAGCAAAATGATTTTGGATTAAAATACATCTATGGTTGGAGAAAATAACTAAAAAACAAATAGACTTTAAACCAGAATTATTTTTGTTAGGAATAAGGTAAAGGTAAAGGTTCCCACACACATGCGTGCTAGTCGTTTCCAACTCTAGGGGTCGGTACTCATCTCCATTTCAAAGCCGAAGAGCCAGCGCTTGTCCAAGGACATCTACGTGGTTATGTGGCCGGCATGACTAGATGCCAAAGGCACACGGAATGCTGTTACCTTCCCACCGTAGTGGTCCCTATTTTTCTACTTGCATTTTTACGTGCTTTCGAACTGCTAGGTTGGCAGAAGCTGGGACGACTAACAGGCGCTCACTCTGTTATGAGGCACTCAGGATTCGACCCGCCAAACTGCCGACCTTCTGATCAACAAGCTCAATGTCCTAACCTACTGAGCCACCGCGTGGGAGCTAATTATGAAAAAGATTGCAGATATTTAATACTACACGTACTAACAGCAGCAAGAATTGTATTTGCCCAACACTGGAAAAATGAAAATTTACCAAATGAAGAAGAATTAATCAAGAAAATGTTAGATTGCACAGAAATGGATAGATTGACTTTAAAGATTAAAGAGAAAGAAGACTCAATGTACTTTAGAACATGGGATAATTTCTATCAATGCTAGAAAAATGAGATATAGAGAAAGGAATGTGATATGTAATTTTGAATATATATTAGCAAGAAGAAGGCTATTGAGTGATTAACATATTGTTTATGATAATTAACTATTATCTATTATTGTTTGTTAAACACATGAACCTAGACATTATGCTATTTGCTAAATATTGAGAATGTTATTTGGAAAAACCCCAACCTCAACTCTAACCCTAATCCTAACCCTAAACCAAATCCCAACCCTGACCCCACCTTATTCCTAACCCTATAAAAACTAATACAATTTATTCAAAAAGCTTCCCTTATTCAAAACTTCTGAGCATTTTCATATTTCCCTTCTCATACCAAAATATAATATTCTAGTTGTAAATCCTATCTGTCTAGTTATAATAATACTTTTATTTCTAACAATTATCTATTCTCTTAAACATCTGATTAATAGTATAATATCCCATCTAATGTGTCAAAACCTGTATTTTCTTCAGTCTTTAGCTTTCTTCCTTTGCCAACTAATTTTCCAAGTCAATGCATTTGAATCATCAAGTAATTCTTCCTCTATTTTTGTGTATATTGTTTGGAATAAGAAAGACAATTTTATTAAAGTATTTTTGGAAGGACGCTCAACCCATTGATATTCATTAAACAGCCTCCCTCCTTCTCCAATTTCCCACAATTCTCCTAACAGCTCTATCTTTCATTCAATCAGCTCTTCTTTCTTATCCTCAGGTGTGTTCTGAGAACTTGACAGGTAAGATATCTTTTCCATTTCTGATATTATTGCTACATCTTTTAATTCTTCATTTGTCTGACTCTGTTAGTTCCTTTCTTTAGGTCTTCAATCTTTGGATCTGCTTCCTCTAATTTTCCTTCTATTTTCTGGGTGCTAGATCCTTCTTTGTAATCATTTTCTGAGTTTGTAGATTTAGATTAAATAATTGTTTTTTATCTCCTTTGTGTTGTATTTAGACTCATCATGAGTAAGGCAATTGGCTCTTGTATTGATCTTAACATAGAAAGAATTTCTTTCTGAAATTCATCAACATTTTCTTGTTGGCATGTCAAACTGGGGACTTTGGGGACAGGTGTTAGAGATGGTTTTTTACCATTTGAAGCTAAGTATGGAATATCCAGTTTGTTTTTGTATGTAGACTTTATCATCCAATCTATTTAGGGATTTAAAAAGTTTCAGTCAATTGTCATTGGAATTCCTAATTATCCAGCTGGCCTATCAGTCCATCCTTAAGTCTCCCCTCAGCAAATATAAGTAAAGTTCAAATTTTTCAAATTTTTTCTGTCCAATGAAAAACACATCCTTTCTGTCCAGAGAGAGAAGAACAATTAAAAATTGTTCATCAATCAAAGGTTTATAATCTAAAGTATTCCATCATGTCAATCAATAATGCATGTCTCTTCTATAGGGAAATGGCTCCATAACACAGCTCTAAAAGTCAGTTAGTATTTATATTCATAGTACAGGCCGGCCAGTTTCAGAATAGTTTATTGTCTTTGCCACACAGATAACCAGCCCAAGAGGTTTTTTTCCCTCTTTTCCCAGCTGCAGTCTTCAAATGTGAAAGTTTCTGAAAACAACAAGAGTCTTATGTGAGTCTGGGCTTACAGCCAAGTTTTTTTGAGGCATAATAAATTGTAGTGCTATAGTTCACCACGAGATGTCGCTGATGCCATCTTCCAGCTTTTTACATCCAAACTTATATTACAAGCTTTTTAAGTCTCTTTAAAAAAAAACAAAAAAACCTCAAAAGCACTTTTAGTCCCCAAATTTTAAAGTTATATATGTGTATTGCTTCCAAATTAATCTTGTATTTTTTTCTATTTTTCCCCAAGCAATTAATTCACTGCCTTTCTTTTCCTGAGAGAATGGGATGGGAATTCCCCTTCCCTCTCTCATCAGGGAGGATTCTTTGCTTTGAACAGTTTTTCCCCAGGAAAAAGTCTTAAAATCATAAAGAGAGAATAGGGTCTCACCAAGTTCCATCCACATTGTTTGAAAGTTGCTGGTTAATGCTTATTTTCTTCAGTTGTCAGCAGTTTCTGACTGGCCATACAAATGTAGCCACCATCTTTCCGTGATCAACAAGAGTTGCCTCCTTCTTCATTGTCTCTCTGGGGTGACTTTAGACCTTTTTAGGGCCCCCTGCCAGGGAGAAATTAGCCATGGGAAGCGGAACCTTGCTTTCCCTTGCCTGTGTTGCCATAATGCAAACCAGAAACTGCCATGCCAACTGGCCCAAATTTACCAAAAATCTTGATAAAACTATGTCAGCTCTACCATAGATTTGTGATGGCAATAATTGCCTCAGCAAAAAGACATATATTTCAAAGATTTAGAAGAGAGTACATCCCAGAAAGGAATGAAAAAATTGAATGATTCTACCAGACTTTCTGACAAAACAGTGATCCAGAAATTGCTGACAATCTCTTACACAGCTTGGATGCAGCTCTGTGTAAGAAGTGGGAGCAATACACAGAATCACTAAATTTAAAATTTGAGCAAATCCAGCAGGAAAGCTTGGAACCTATTAAAGAACCTGGGTGGAGCTAGACAACCTGCATAACAAACACCCAATGTAACTCTTGAGCAAATAACCTCTCAAATTGTATCTCTCTCCAAAGCTCCAGGGGAGAAAGGACACTCCATTCTCATCAAAAAAATGGGCAAAGTAAACAGGTCTATCGAGATCCATCTGGATCTTGATTCTATCTTCTAGGGTGTTGGCTATTCCTGTCAACTCAGTGTCATCTGCGAATTTGATGAGTTCCCTCATCATCACATTGAAGAGTATTGGGCCTAAAACGGAACCTTGGAGACCTCCAGTACTTTCTTCCTTCCATGTAGATATAGTTCCATTAAGGACTACAAGTTGAGTGTGGTTTGTTAGCCAGTTACAAATCCATCTGGTGATGATGCAGTCTATCTCACATTTTTTTAGCTCAACAAAAAATAAGTTGTGCTCAACTTTATCAAATCCAAGTATACTGTGTCCAAGTATATTATGAGCACTGCATTTCACTGGTCCAGTAATTCAGGCACTTTTCAAAGAATGAAATAGTTTGACATGATCCATTTTTGACAAACCCATGTTGGCTATTGGTTATAACTTTGCTTGCTTGTAGTTGTTTGCAGTTTGGTGTTTGATTATCTTTTCTTGGATCTTCCCAGGTATTGATGTCAGCCTGATTAGTCTCTAGTTTCCTGGATCTGTTTTTTTTTTTTCTTGAAGATGCAAACCACATCAGCTCTTTTCCAGTAATTCTCTAGTTCTCCAAGATCTTTGAAAAATATAGTTCAGTGCTTCCGATATCTCTTCTGCTAGCTCCTTCAGTACTTTAGGATGTAATCCATCAGGTCATGATTATTTGAATATCTGCCCATGGAAAAAGCCAGCTTCCAAAAAGATTTAAGCTGTGTAGACCAGATTCTAAGCCTAACAGGCATTATTGATTCAGGATTCTAATGAGGCCTCAAAACCATGGCCACGTTCATAGACCTAACTGCAAAAATCTCTGTCAGCTAATAATAACATACTGAGCCCTTTCAGATAATAATGAGGGACAACATCAGTAAGGTAAGATGATTTAAAAAATGGCTTCTCACAAGACTCTGTAATGAAATTTTCCCCCACTTCCATTCCAATTTCACTACAGAGCCACTTTTTAAATTTATTTTTTCTATTTTCTGCTCTAGCTGGAGACATTTTGCTCCTAAAGGGATATAATCTCTTTATTCTCACTCTCTGAAACAGTTTTCTTCAATTATAGAAAGCAGAATCTAGTTTTCATTCCCAATATTTCCATTGTACTTGAAATAACAAGCTTGATAACAAAATACAGAATTTGTTTCTTTTCATTCAGCCAAACATTATATTGGTAAACAGGCACAGTATATTTTGGAAATGGAGGCACACAAATGTTTATTATGCACTGCAGTCATAATAAACATTTTCCTCTCCCCTGACTAAGAGACTGCTCTCTCCTCTCAGCCACAATCAGTTCAGAAAGGCAGGTGTGTTTATTTCTTAGTGTTTCTAGTGCTACTTTAATTTTGTTTGCTTATTTATTAGTTACCCACTTGCAAATTAAATAATTTATTTTTCAAAGCTTTCAGTGGATTCTGAAAAATCAACCCAGTACAACTGGGGAAAGGGAGAAAGGAAATGAGTCACTTTTTTATCTGCAGAACCTTTCCAAGAAAGAATGTTTAAGATTGCAACATCAAAACCACCAGCCAAAAACCAGGTTCCTGTTTCCATTCCTAATTAAGGTTTATTTTCATGAATTTAATTATTTAGTTTAGTTATATGTTCTATTCTTATTTGTTAAGCAAAAAAATTACATGAAATTATTGCATACATTTTCTCCTAAACTTTGCACTTCTGCATTGGTTCGGGCTTACAAAGTAGTATTTACAATATTAGAACAGAACAGAAGAGAATGGGAACAGAACAGAATCTTGGAGGTTTTCTAGTCCAGGAGTACCTATACCATCTCAGACAAGTGACTGTCCAGTCTCTTCTTAAAAACCTCCAGTGATGAAGCTCCCATGATTTTTGAAGGCCAGCTGTTCCATTAGTTAATTGTCCTCACTGTTAGGAAGTTTCTCCTTAATTCCAGGTTGCTTCTCTCTTTGATCAGTTTCCAACCATTGTTTCTTGTCCTGCCCTCTGGTGCTTTGGAGTATAATTTGACCCCCTCTTCTTTGTGGCAGCCCCTCAAATACTGGAATACTGCTATCATGTCACCCCTATTTCTTCTTTTCTTTAGACTAGCCAAACCCAATTCTTACAGCAGTTCTTCATAAGTTTTAGTCTCCAGGCCTCTGATATTCTTAAAGGATACTCAAAATTTAGATTTTTCTTAAGGAGATAGCACACTTAAAATATAAAAGTAAAAGTTTATTTCATTTATTTTTTCTGGCTTTTAATTTTAAAAAATAAGTTGTATTTCTGTTCTTTTGAGGGTAAACTATGGTATTTTGCTTTTGCTAAACTAAAAAGACTCCTAGACTACAAAACAGTAAGAGGGGTATTATCCAAACCAAAAGAATAATGGCATTCAGGGATTCAACATATAGTCCATCAACTCAGGAACACCTGCCCCCACCTTAAGAATTGTCTAGATTAGGCAAATAAATCATTTTGATTCCTAAGCCACTATCCTCAGTTGAAAAGTACTACTGGCTTCTGGTTAGGCATCATGGTGTGACAGGTGCAGGAAGACAGGGCTCTGTCTTCCATGTTCGATTTTACCCTTCTGGGGACCCTAAAAAGGGCTAAAGGTCACCCCGGAGATGTGACGAAGGAGGAGGGGACCTTCCATTTGATCTGAGGAAGCCCTCCAAACCGGCAGGGGAAAGACTGGCTACACTTCTGTGGCCAGTCAGAAGCTGCTGACAACTGAAGAAAATAAGCACTGAGCAACTCTTGAGCAATGTGGATGGAACTGGGTGAGTGTCAGAACCCTTTCCTATTTTATTTCATTTCTATCTATCCTCTCTGATCTAAAAACGAATCCCACCTTTCCCTGGGTTCTGCCATACTACCAGGGAGGGAGGATGTGCCTGCAGGGCTATTACTTTCACTTCTTCTATTCGCTACAATGTAATCCTTTACATGCCCCAGAGCTCCACAACTTCAACCACTTCATGTCCTCTCTGAGAAGGCAATTCGAGGACCCCCTAGCTGATCAGAAAGACCATGGAATCAAAATGGTGAGGCAGGGCAAAGTAGCCGAATACACACAAGAATTCCAGGCCATGGCCAACAAGCTGAACTGGCCGGAAGACATCCTTCTTAGCCATTTCAAAAATTGCCTAAGCTAGAACCTATATGATGCTTGCCTGCCTCGAGGAGACCCATGCTGACTCAATGAATGGTATGTCCTAGTGGAGGAAGGAGAGATTGATCTACTGAAAAGACACTGCTGAAGAAAACCGTGGGGCTGCTCACCTCCTGAGCTGTTGCACAAACTAGCAAAACCACTGGCCATGGCCAAGAAATCAACAGGCTGTTTCAAATGCGGGAGAGAGGGGCATCACACCTTAGAGTCCCTCCACACAACCCAGACCGAACACCGGCCAGAAAATCAAGGAAAACCCCAGCCAAGCCACGAGAACCTGCCATGAGGGCAACAGAGGCAGTAGAGTCCCCACCATCTGCCATGCATGGGTAGGGAACTCTGGCCTACACTGCAGAGGTGGCAGATACCTCAGATGACAACTCAGAAGGTGAACCCCTGGTAAGTGGACCCATCATACCCATACTCAAGACAGTGACTATATTACTTCCCTCCATGCCTGAAG
Source organism: Daboia siamensis (assembly GCA_024449315.1). Taxonomy (NCBI): domain Eukaryota; kingdom Metazoa; phylum Chordata; class Lepidosauria; order Squamata; family Viperidae; genus Daboia; species Daboia siamensis. The sequence goes on from JAKJMR010017581.1 coordinate 774,534, forward strand.
CTGTCAAAATGAAAGCCCTAATAGACTATGGCTGCACCCGCTGCCTCATTAGCCTGACGCTATAGTGGGGAACTTGGGCATCCCGGTGAGGAGGCTGGAACAGACGATCTCATTCGTCCAGTTAGATGGGTCCATAGCAGGGGGGGGCGTTGTACCAGCTACCCTAGCCACTTTACCAATCCATCTATCCCTGGGGGACCACGAGGAAGATATAGTATTTGTAGTGACCCCAGGCATGGAATGCCCAATGATCCTGGGGTTAGAGTGGCTAAAGAGATGAAACCCCTGGCTAAATTGGAGGAAGGCAGAATTCAATTTCCCAAAGGGGGATTGTGCAAACTTAACATCCCAAAGGGCCCCAAAAATCCTAGGAGCAGAGAAAGCATCGGTGGGAGAAGAGAAGGGGTTACCAGAAATACCGGAAGAATACCAAGACCTTGCTGAAGTCTTCAGCAAAGAACAGGAAGATAAGCTCCCCCTTCACTGACCCATGGACTGTGCTATAGAACTCAAACCCAGGGCAAAACTCCTGAAGGCCAGACTGTACTCCATAAGCCCTAAAGAGACAGAGGAGAGGGAAAGATTCATAAATAAAAATCTAGAAAGGGATTTATCAAACCTGCCAAACCCGAAGTGGCTGCCCCGCTCCTCTTTAGGGAGAAGGATGGCACTTTGCATTTGTGCGTGGATTACTGTGCCCTGAATGCAATCAGTGAAAGTAACCTGTATCCCCTACCCCTCATGAAGGACATGTTATCCCACTTATCAAAAGGAAGGATTTTTACCAAACTAGACCTAATAGAAGTGTACTACCGCATTAGTATTAAGGAAGGGGGTAAATGGAAGACCGCATTTAATTGTCCAATGGGATGCTACCAATTCAAAGTTTTGCCATTCGGACTACAAGCCCCCCCCCCAGTATTTATGCAATTAATCAATGAAATGCTAAGGGAACACTTATTTAAGGGAGACCTGGTTTCTTTAGATGACATTCTTATCTTCACCAAGTCCAAAGAGGAGCATGTCAACCTAGTCAGACCAGTTTTTAAAAAACTGCGAGCTGCCCACCTATATGCCAAATTATTGAAATGCGAATTTCACCAGAAAAGAATAGACTACCTGGGTTATTGCATATCCCCAGAGGGCATCGAAATGGACCCCGAGAAGGTCAAGGCAGTACTAGAATGGGCACAACCTCGCACAAGGAAGCAATTACAAAGTTTACTGGGTTTTGCAAACTTCTACTGCCATTTCATCCCTTTATTCGCCCTGACCCTCATGAACTTGTTAAAAATGAAGGGGAGGGGGGGCTCAGTGAAACCCAGCCAACCACTGAAATGGACAATGGAATGCCAAGTGACATTCGAGAGATTAAAGAGACTTTTTTTCTGCCAAACCTGTACTGATGAACCCGGACCCAGATAAACCCTTCATAATACAGGCAGACACAAGCAATGTGGTGGTGGGGGCTGTATTATTAGAAGAAAATGACAATGGGGCAATGCAACCATGTGCATCCTGGACCATATACGCCCAGAAAACTCACTGAGATGGAACAACACTGGGCTGTGTGGGAGAAGGAAGCGTATGCTGTGGGATAGTTGTTACTTACATGGCACCATTTCCTTGAAGGGAATAAAATCCCCTTTCAGGTCTGGACGGACCACAAAACCTTGGAAAAACTAAAAACACCCAGAAAGCCCACTCCTAAGCAAGCCTGCTAGTCAGTACTTTCACCAATTCCGTTTCATGCTCAAACAGTTGCCGGGGGGGAAGAACTTCTAGGCAGAAGCCCTGTCTTGCATACCCCAATATAACACCACACGAGCCACCGATTCTAAACCACTCGTGCCTGAACCACAACTGGTAGCACCAGTAATCACTAGAGCCCAAGCCAAAATAAAGGTGCAGCTGAGTAGTCAAACCAGAATCAAATTCTGGAAAACTTTAGAAACAGATGAATGGTTCCAGAAAAATAGAGATGTGTGCACAATCAAGGATGGGCCGTTATATATACCAGCCACCCAGAGGGTCATTTTCATGCAGCTGTACCATGATACAAAATCAGCAGGGCATTTTGGATTTGCAAAAACTTTACATTTAATTAAAAGGAAATTTTGGTGGCCATCAGTGAAAAAAACATAAAAAGTTATGTGGCCAGCTGCTCAACTTCCGCAGCTGCCAAGAGGTTACAAGGGAAATCGCCCGGACTGCTACAACCAGTGTTGAATCCCTCAGCCCCCTGGAAGGAAATATAGATGGATTTTATAGTGGAATTACCAGAAAGCAATGGAAACACTGTCATCTTGGTGGTTACAGACCTGTTCTCAAAACAAGTGCATTCTATCCCTTGCCAAAAGATCCCCACAGAAAAAACCTTAGCAAAACTATTCGTGCAGCACATCTACAGACTGCATCATATCAGATAGGGGATTACAAGTTACATCAGAATTCTGGAAAGAATTTTTATCCCTCTTAGGGACCACTCAGGGACTGGCATCTGGTCATCATCTTCAATGTAACAGTCAGATGGAACTTTCAAACTCAGTACTTGAGCACTAGTTAAGATGCTTTATTAATTTCCAGGAAACAAATTGGACAGACCTACTCCCTTTTGCAGAAGTTGCTTACAATAATGCAGTCCACTCTAGCAAAGGCTACACTCCCTTTCAAGTAGCCACTGGTCAAAGTTTCAACCCTATGCAAGAACTAACCCCAAACGAACCGCCAATCCCATCGCTGAAAGAATGGATATCCCAATTACAAAACACCTGGCCAGTGCTTAGGAAAGCCCTGGATGAAGCTAGATAAGCATACAAAGCACAAGCAGATAAAAAGAGAGTTGAACCTAAAGCATTCATTGTAGAAGAAATGGTATATTTGTCTACAAAATACCTAAAATCCATGTAAAAAACTTGGTCCAAAATATATAATACATTTTCCAATTAAAAGAATCATAAACCCAGTAACAGTAGAATTAGAACTACCCAAAAACCTCAGGCAGATACACCCAATGTTTTACTGCAGCTTGCTGAAAAGAGAGCAACAGTCGCCCTTACAGCCAAAACTCCCCCCTCCACCACCTCCAATCATGGTTGAAGGAGAACAACACTTTGAGATAAAAGAGATCTTAGATTCTAGGAAGCATCATGGGGCAACTCAATACCTAGTAGCCTGGAAACACTTTCCCTCCTCACAAAACAAGTGGGTCCTCAAACGTCACATCAGAGCACCCAAACTGCTATGGAGGTTTCATGCAGAATATCCCAATAAACCAGACTAACCTCTATACCTATTTTGTTTTCCCTACAGGTGGATCTCTCCTATTTTTAAGGGGGGGCAGGATGTCAGAACACATTCCTATTTTATTTCATTTCTATCTATCCTCTCTGATCTAAAAACGAATCCCACCTTTCCCTGGGTTCTTCCATACTACCAAAGGGGAGGGGGGATGTGCCTGCAGGGCTATTACTTTCACTTCCTCTATTCACTACAATGTAATCCTTTACTTTGTTTATTGGGTCTGTATCCTTGACCCGCCCACTGAAATGTAACAACTCGTTTCCTGCATTCTCTCTCTTTCTGAACGCTATCTTTTAAACTGTCAGTTAAGAACAAAGGAGGAAATAAGGAATGTAACCTCAGTGCCTGGTTTATGTCTACACTCTCAGAGGAACGTGTGAAGAAGGGCTGACCTCACTGCATGAGTTGGAAATGGGACGATGTTATCTCCCTGGTTCCCACAATGGACTTAACACTTGAGGATTGGCCATCCCACATTGGGCAGTCGATCTATGGGGTGGGGTCTTGCCTGGGGATACTATAATCTACTGCGCTGTGTAGGAAATCTCAGATCCTGTCTATTATGCCTGCTATCACCTACTCTTAATAAAAGTTCCTGTTTGGAAGAAATTGTTTCCAAGAGTTCTCCTTTCTTAAGAAGTGGGTTTGAAGTGGGACCTGACAGTGAGACTATATGCTCTCTTTATGACTTTAATACTTTTTTCCTGGAAAAAAAAGCCCAAAGCAAAGAATCCCCCCCTGATGAGAGAGGGAAGGGGAATTTCCACCCCATTCCCTCAGGAAAAGAAAAGTGGCAAACTAATTGCTTGGGGGGGGAAACAGAGAAAATTACAAGATTGATTGATTGATTGATTGATTGATTGATTGATTGATTAAGTTATATAGCTTTGAAATTTTGGGACTAATAGTATTTTTGAGACTTTTTTAGAAAAGACACTTGAAAAGTTTCTAACATAAGTTTGGATTTAATTAGCTGGAAGACCTGCTAATGACATGTAGTGGAGAACTACGGCACTACAATTTATTATTAAAGGAACTTAGCTTGAAGCCCAGACTCAGATAAGACTTTGGTTGTCTTTATAAATCTTCACTTTTGAAGACTGCAGCTGGGAAAGGGGGGAAAAAACCTCTTGGGCTGCTTCTTTCTTGTTCCTGGAAACTTTCATTTCTGGAGACTGCAGCTGGGAAAAGGGGAAAAAACTCTTGGGCTGGTTATCTGTGTTGGGGACCCTATTCGACTATAAAGTCTGCAAACAAAAACAAAATGAGTGTTTCATACTTAGCCTTAAATGGTAAAAAATCATCTTTTACACTTGTCTCTGAAGCTCCTAGCTTAATATACCAACAGGAAAATGAACTCAGAGATAAATTCTTTTTATGTTGAAATCAGTCCAACAGACAATTGTTTTATTTCATAATAAGACTAAAAATAATGCAAATGAGATAAAAGAACAATTTTCTAATCTAAACTTACAAATCCAGACTGTGACTACAAAGAAGGAATTAGTAACCTAGAAAACAGAAGGAAAATTAGAAAAAATGGATCCAAAGATGGACGACCTAAAGGAAGGAATTAACAGACAGATACAGACAAATGAAAAATTAAAAGATGCAGTGGTAACACTGGAAATGGAAATGATAGCTCACTTGTTAAGATCTCAGAACATATTTGAGGGTAAGAGAGAAGAGCTGATCGAACGGATGATAAAGCTGTTAAAAGAAATGCTGAATACTGACAAACAAGAAAAGAAAAACTGAATGAGAAAGATGAAGGCTGTTTAATGAATATAATGGGTTTAGCATTCTTCCAAAAATACTTCAATCAAATTCTCTTCCTCATTCCAAGCAATATATACAAAAGCAGAGGAAGAATTACTTGATTCAAATGTACTGACTTGGAAAGTTATTTGGCAAAGGAAGAAAACTAGAGTAATATTGAAGAAAATAGAGGTTTTGTCCTATTAGATGGGATACTATACTGTTTGAATATGGTTAAGAAAATAGCTGTTAGAAATGAAAGTATTATCATTAGATAGATAAGATTTGTAACTAGAATACTATATTTTGTTATGAGATGGGAAATATGAAAATTCTAAAAGGATTTGAATAAGGGAAGTCTTTGGTTACCCAAATATAATTTATTATGAGAAAAATATCAGAATATTGATTGAACAAATGGATTCTAAGTGCAAATGTAATTGAGATATGTTTTGGCTAGAAAAGATATCATAAACCTATGCTATCGATATTATGTACAATGTCAGAAAACTGAGATGAAGATGTCTGTATTTAATTGTATATGTACTAACAGTAACAAGAATTTGTATTTTCTAAGAGGTCACTTCAAAATGCAACCATCCAGGCCTTCTATCAAAAGAGATTTCAAAGTGCAGGTCAAGATATTATAATTTTGATAGAAATACCTCCTAAAATGTTGAGAAAAAGGAAGGATTTTGGTTTTTTGTCTGATGAGCTTAAAAATCGACAGATTCAGTTCAGATGGGAGATACCTATTAGAATAGTGGTAAACTATGCAGGGACACGATATAGACTTAATACAATTGCAAAGGCAAAAGATTTTTATACCTGTGTCCTGAAAGCAGGTTCACCACCATCTCCATTATTAAAAGAACAGAAGAGACTTTGGAAGATAAACAAGTTGAAGGGGAAACATCACAGTTTGTTGGAGAGGCGCAATTGGCTGAATCTACTGAACAGAGTTTGCTGTTAAAGGGTGATCCAAAAGAACAGAGAATGATGCGTGCTGCGCATAAACGTAAAGAAAAGGAACAACTGAAACAGAAGATTGACTCTGGGCCTATGATACAAGGCCCTGTTACTACGGAGCCGGTGGGAGGGGCGCGACCGAAGAGACCAACTGCGGATCTTCAGGTGTTGTTCCAGAGGCTCCAGGTCGCTAAGAATGGCGATAAAGCTTTTGACATGGAATGTTAATGGCTTAAATTCACCACAAAAAAGAAAGAAAGTATTTCACTACCTGAAGCAACATAAAAATGATATTGTTTGCTTACAAGAAACTCATATTTGTGCAAAAGATCAAAAGTACTTGATTAATTCCCAGTTGGGATTACACTTTATAGCATCTGTTCCAGATAAAAAGAGTGGGGTGGTTATTTATCTAAGAAGAGACTTATCTGCTACATTAATTGAGTTTGATCCACAGGGAAGATATGTTATTATTGAATTATTGTTACAAGGCAAGAAAATTCTCATTATTGGATTATATGCTCCTAATCAACAGCAAAGAAAGTTTTATTTTACATGATAAATTAACAGATTTATAATCCTATTATTTTGATGGGTGATTGGAATGGTGTTTTGGATTCAAGCAAAGACAAGAAGGGATCTTCTAAAAACTCTCCTAACTATTCTAGATTGCCTAAAGTTTTTTTTTTATTTGAAAGATGATTTGGAATTAAGAGATATTTGGCGGGAGCGAAACTTGGAGGACAGATTTTACTTTTTTCTCGGGATAGGCATCAATCGTTTTCCAGAATTGATTTTTTTTTAATTACTGGTGATCTTATTTCCAGGGTCAAGAATGTCAAGATTTTTCCTAGAACATTGTCAGATCATAGTCCTATATGGATGGAGCTACTTAGGGAAGATGGGATCAGAAGATCTTGGAGATTGAATGAAAATTTATTTAGATATGATGTACTTTCAGAGAAATGTAAAGATTATTTGAAGGAGTTTTTTTGTTTTGAAGGAACACCGACTGAAATGGTTTGGGATGCTAGTAAAGCTTATATGAGGGGGATTTTGATTGACATGAATAATGGTCATAGGCGTAAGCAGATGCAAAAATGTAAAGAATTGGAAAAAGAAATTAAATTGAAGGAGAAAGCTTTTATTTTGAATCCATCAGACAAAAGACTAAGGAATTCAATAAATTTGTTGAAAGAGCAATTTAATATGTTAATGGCGGATCAGGTTGCAACTAATTTGCGATATGCGAAACATAATACTTTTTGTAACGCAAATAAGCCTGGTAGGTGGCTAGCTTATCAATTAAGGAAAAAACAGAAGTTACGTACTATAGAGAAAATAGAATATAAAGGTAAAGAAACATATCAATAAAATTTGATTAAAAAGGGTTTTTTGGATTTTTATGTAAAGTTATATGCTAGCGAGAATATACAAGCCTTAGATATAGATAAATATTTACAGGAAGCGCATATTCCTATGCTTTCATATGAACAACAGAAAGGGATGAATTATTTAATTACTTCTGAGGAAATTATATTAGCAATTAAACAGTTAAAAGTGGGTAAGGCTCCTGGTACAGATGGCTTAACAGCAATTTATTATAAAACCTTACTTGCAGAGATGGTAGAACCTTTAAAGGAATTATTTAATAATATCCAGGCTGGAGGGGAAGTGCCTCCGTCCTGGAGAAGGGTTTTATATCATTGATCCCAAAGGAGGATCAAGATCTTACTCAGCCTAAGAATTATAGACCCTCTATCGCTTTTAAACACAGCATATAAGATTTTTGCAAAAATATTGGCAAATAGATTAATGCAAGTCTTGAAACAAATGGTTCATGCTAATCAGTCTGGATTTATAACTGGAAGATATATGAAATATAATGTAAGACAAATAGTTAACTTAATTGATATTTGGATAAGAATAACCAAGTCCCTGCGGCATTGATATTTTTGGATGCTGAAAAAGCATTTGATCAGTTCAATTGGCAATTTTTATTGAAAGTTGTGGAAAAGATGAATTTTGGGGATAAATTTTTGCAACCTATTAAGGCCATATATCAACAACAATCGGCACAAATTATAATTAATGGGGGATTAACAGACGCATTTAAAATTGAAAAAGGTACAAGACAGGGGTGTCCCCTGTCACCATTACTGTTTGTCTTAACATTGGAGATTTTATTGATTAAAATTTGGGAATCATCTAAAATAAAGAGAATAAAAATAAAGCAGAATGATTATAGGTTAAGAGCATTTGCGTATGACTTGGTTGTTACATTATCCCAACCGATTCAATCAGTTATAGATTTGATGGAAATTATAATTCAGTATGGGAAAGTTTTGGGTTTTAAGGTAAATAATAATAAGACTAAAATATTATCTAAAAATATGACCATGAATGAAAAGGAAATGTTAGTAAAATTGACAGGTTATAAAATAGTGAAAAAGGTTAAATATTTGGGAGTATATATTACAGCTTATAATGTGAAATTATATAAGAATAATTATGAGATGTTATGGTTAAAAGTACAAAAGGATTTAAATAATTGGAAAAAATTACAATTATCTTTGTTGGGAAAAATTGCAGCTGTTAAAATGAATGTTTTACCAAAGTTTCTCTTTCTGTTTCAAATGATATCTATTTTGAAAAAGGATGCTAATTTGGATGATTGGCATAAGAGTATTAATAAATTTATTTGGGCAGGGAAAAAACCGAGAGTTAAACTTAAGATTTTACAAGACGCACGGGAAAGAGGAGGACTTAAGGTGCCTAATTTGAAATTATATTATAATGCGGTGGTTTTAACACTGGTTAGTGATTGGCTTAATTTAACAAATAAAAGTATACTTTATCTTGAGGGATGGGACTTATTATATGGGTGGCATGCATATTTGATTTATGATAAAAAAAATTGACAAGGCTTTTAAATCCCATATTTTAAGAAGTGCTTTATTGCGTGTTTGGAAAAAGTATTATTATAAGTTGAATTATAAAATACCAATTTGGGGGATTCCTGGACACGCGATAGAGGGTGTATCTATGGGTGTGAATTTGGATATGATTTCCTATAAGCAATTACTTAGATTGGTAGGGAATGATTGGCAATTAAGGTCGTTAGCTGAGTTAAAACAAGAAAATATTGTACAGTCTTGGTTTCAGCAAGCTAGGTGGAAGTTAGATCAGAAGGTTGGTTTGACACTGATGGATGAAAATTTGGTAAAACAGATTAAAGATCAAACTTGAGTGCATATAAAGAGAATTTATAATGCTTTAATAGAATTGGATTCGGAAATGGAATTAGTGAAAGACTGCATAGTAAAGTGGACTCAAAATATTCAAGAACCGATCCCATTGGATGTTTGGGAGGTAATTTGGGTTAGAAATGTAAAATTTACTCAAGCCCAAAATTTAAGAGAAAATTTTTATAAAATGTTTTATAGATGGCATTTGGATCCTAAAAAGCTGTCTTGTATGTATTCCAATTTACAACCCAAATGTTGGAGATGTGGTAGTTTGGACACTACTTATTTTCATATTTGGTGGACTTGTAGAAATATAAAAGATTTTTGGATTAAAATTTGGTGGAACATCCAAAAGATATTTAAGAGAAAGATAAAGTTTACCCCACAATTATTTTTATTGGGTGTTATTATAGATTGTGATATTAAAGAAATTAACTTGATGTTGAATTTGATAACAGCTGCGAGGTTATTGGTAGGGCAATATTGGAAGAAGGACTGCCTGCCTACTTTAGAGGAATGGACACTTAAAGTGTCAAATTTAGCAGAAATGGCTAAGATTTCTGCTTATTTGAAGGATCATTCACAAGAAAGATACATTTTGGTTTGGAGAAGATGGATAGATTATATTCATAAAAAATATGGGACTAAAAAGTTCCATTTAGCTTATGAGTAAATTTTAGATTGTTATAATTTAAATTTTTCTTTTTTTTATTATTATTAGTTATGATAATATATATATTATACGGTATTATTATTGTATTAGTATAAGTTGGATACTTTTAGATTGTTTGTAATTATATTATAGACGGGTTAAAGTGCATTATGTATTTGGTTATTTATATACCGTATTTTCCGGCGTATAAGACGACTTTTTAGCGCCTGAAGGGGGTGGTTTTATACGCCGGGTCGTCTTATACGCCGGGAAAAAAAAAAATCAGTCGAGCGTCCCCGTTCTTGCAAAGCCGGGCCGCCCCGCGCTATTTCCGGCGCAGCTCCGGGACACGGCTGGGCGGGAGCGTCGGGCGGCTCTCCCCACACGAAGGCTGCGCTGCCTGTCGGCTCTTGGCCCGAGGGGAGGGCCTCGCGCCCGCCGGACTCATCTATCACCAGCCGTGTCTCAGAGCCGCGGGTGTGGGCAGGCTCCCAGCTGGCCCGCGCGCTTCACCTGGGGGCTTGTCCACGCCCACAGCCCCTGCAGCAGGAACAGAACGGCCGTGCGGGCAGGCCCCCAGCTGCTTCGCGCGGCTGTCTCGCTGCCGCCGCCGGAGCCACAGGCATGCGCAGGCTCCCAGCTGGCCCGCACGCCGCGGCTGGGTAAGCCACTCTGGCGGCTCCTGCGGCACTGAGGAGCACGTGTGCTGGCTGTGCGAAGAGGGACCAGAGGCTGGGCCGAGCGCGCCTCGGCCGACAGTAGAAGAGAAGCGGCCTGGGGGGGGAAGCAGGAGGCGCGCCAGCCGTGGCGCTGCCTGCCGCCTGGGAAACGCTGCACCTCGGGGGCCGGCAGAAGCGCGGGAGCAGCGGGAGGGCCGGTGGGGCCAGTCGGGCCTTCGCCTCCTCTGCGACGGACAGGAAGGGCAGGGCATGTAAGTATTTTCATTCATTTTCATTCATTTTCTTTCAAGTATTTTCCGGCGTATAAGACGAAAAACCTTGAAAATCTTCTTAAAAGTAGGGGGTCGTCTTATACGCCGGGTCGTCTTATACGCCGGAAAATACGGTAGTTGGTTAATGTTAGTTAGATTATGATTATTATATATTTGTAACCCTGTAATCAGCTTTGGGAAGTGGGGGAGGGAGAGGGGAGTTTAGGGGTGGGTTGGGGATGGGATAATATTGTAACTTTTATAAAACTTTTCAATTAAAAAAAAAAAGAATTGTATTTGCCCACTGTGGAAAAATGCATACCACCAGAAGAAGAGATGATCAAGGAAGCACTGGATGGTGTAGTATTGGAACTAGACTGAGAAAGTTAATATTTAGCACTGAATTATCAACGGACCCAGACAACAAACTGTTTATTAAGTACTTATGAAAGTAAAATTAAAAAAATAATAAAATATTTTTTTTAAAAAAAGAAAAGTACTACAACTGAAAAAAATGCATCAGATGGATAGAATATAGTTCAATGTATACTGATATTTACTGTATTACTTTTCATTTAGTAATTGGTTATGGGAATGAGTAATGAAAGAAACTGAAGGAAAATAAGCAATATGGACTGGATTTCTCTATTGAACTCTTAATGTGTATTCCTTTTACAAAAAAAGAAATTACATGTACTGCCAATTTAGCACTTTATCAGAAAAAAAATATATTTTCCTCAAGATGGTATTGATACATACAGTTACTTCTTATGCCTATCAAACCTCAATGACTATAATTCTTGCAAATGTCTTCTATATGGCCAAATAACATTAGATGTTGTTGAACTGAAATGACATTATTTGGCCATGGGTCATTAGGGACCGTAGTCTTTATTACTGATAGAGATTCTAAAAGTTAACTAGTGGGGTTAATGCATTTGTTTGGTCTTTTGGGGGTGGCATGTTGTACTGTTTATTGTTCTAGCAGTTTTGGTCTATAGGCAACCAGGTTTTGGTCTTTGGTCAAGAAGTCTGTTTATGTCAGTTTTAATTGTTTTAATTGTTTGGAGAGGGGGATTTTGTTAGTTAGCCAATGTCTTCTGGAATGGCAACCATATCAAATCTAATCTAATTAAATTAAATGTGTTATTACTAAATCTCTTATGATGAAAAAACCAACAACAATATATTGCCATTTTAACAAAATTTAAAAGCTTTGTCAGAAATTAAATGTGATAATCAGACAAGGCACAAAATCAGTAGTGAGGAATACTAACTATTTTCAGGGAATTAAATGTCTTTTACTCTGCATGTCTAATCCAAGATAACATTAATTACAAAAATAAAATATATTGAATTCAGAGCAGCTTCTATAAAAATTACATTGTTTCCAGACTCTGAGAGGTTTATAAAGTTTTCTTTTTCATGATTTTTAGAGGATTATTAAAATACAGTTTTATTTTGCTGGACCTTCAACCATAATTAAATTTTTTGGTAATCCATCTTGATGGAGGTAAGGACTAAATTTATTATTACTATTGATTTCCATAATTTATCCTTTTCTATTATTACTTTTGTATATTGAATGTGTTTATTTATTTTATTCATAATGTAACTTGCTCAGAAATTTTAAAGTTGCTCGAGTAAGATGGCTATAAAAACTGCAAAATAAATACATAGGTTATAAAATATAAAAAATAATGAAACAGGTTACCATTTGTTGAAACAACATAATCAGAGATAAGAATGTTTTGCTTCATCTTAGATCATCCAGCTGCTAATTCTACAAACAATATAAAAGCAAGCATCTGAATTGACAGATATTCTTACTATTCACTATTTCTTATAGCATTAATCAAATCTTTCTATGACAATAATTAATACAAAACTAATTATGTTTCTCTAAGAAAAATGGGGATTGGTTGATTGGTAGGGTTCTGTAAACCAACTTTTAACTACTACCCCCTCTGGAAATTCAAATGATACCAAATTTTAAATGTAACTGTGTTCCTTCCTAGAAAGAAATTCCTTCCAGTCTAAGGGTATAGCTAAATTTGAATGAATAATCTTTAACAATGTAAGGTACCTATGAAAACATGGGGCAAAACAAATAAATGTATGAACAATTTAAATTATAATCATTTACCAACCTGATTTTCCCATTTTTATGATCTTGATTTAAAAAGCTTCTTCTTTAAATCCTCCCTTTTGCTAGAAACTGGCTGCAGTTTCCTAGTAGTAGATTCAAAGAATCTGCTGCTTCTTTAAACGCTGCCTTTTGCTAGAAACTGGCTGTAATTTCCTGGTAGTGTTCTAAGCAACTTGACTGCATGAAACAACTATGCATAATAAAGTGCAATCATCCATTCACAGTGCTCAATAGTCTAATGATGCCATATAAGGAATAAATATTTTTTTCTTCCTCTAAACTTGAAGCTTCCTTGTAATCAAAGATTCTTCATCCTGCGAGTAGCACAGCAATGCAAAAAATACTGAATGATTTCATGTATCAGTAAAAACAAGAGGAAATTGGAGAGAAAGAATATTAAAGCAAAATATGCTAGGGGCTTTCAGTGATACATATTTTAGCAAGAAGAACAGGATTATGAGTTGAGTCTCTTCCTATGCTAAAATCCTAAAATGTTACTGTGTGTGCACTACTGATGTACGAAGTCATCGCATATTGCATTTTTAACAATATAAACTTTTATTATGTGCATTTTTGTAATTCCAAGATTTAATAGAGCTTATACAAGCAAAATACTCAAAGGATTTTGTCATGTTTATATCATTGATCCTTGTTGCTGCCTGATAATGTGACCAAGTAAATAGATTTAAGGCTAATCCTAACATTTTACCAAACACAGCACCTTATTTGTTGTCTCTCTTGCAATTCAAGCCAAAATAAATGTAGAGGGTTTGCTTAGCCACGAGAGCAGTTCAAACATGAACATAATTTCCTGTCAATTCAAGGATAATATTAAAAATAGTAAAATAGCCCTGAGGGAGTGCCCATAATCAAGTACAAAGTAATAGCCCAAGAACACTTCTAGCTTGTTTAAAACTGAACTGAACTCCAACTCTTTCAACTTTTAGGGTGCTTGTAAATTGCTAAACAGCATATTGCTTTCTCTCATTTCCAGAGGATTAGCCAATCTAAGATCTCTGGGAGCTTTAGAGTGTGGTAATAGCCAGTGCTTTAAAAAAAAAAAAAGGTGCCGTAACTCTCATCTTGGCAGGCACAGGAGGTGGGGGGGCGGTGCTGCTGCAGTCACAGGTGTGAAGGGTGTTGGCGGGGTGCTCCCCTCCCTGGGACTGGAGCTGGCGCAGCAGGTGCTGTGGGAGCAGCAGAGCCCACTCTATATGGCGGGGCTGTGCAATGCGGGCAGCGGAGGTGGTACGGGCCAGGCGATGTTTTAATCTTATGATTTTAAAAATATATTTTTTCTATTGTAAGTTTCCCCAAACCTCGCCATGTGAACTGCATACAAATATTCTATAATTGGTAAATAAAGATAGAACATATGTTAAATATACATCAAATGATAATATGTTTCCCTGCAAATCAATTCTTGCTGAATGACAGACCAAGGAGTTAACTCGGAAAGGCAAGAGGAAAATCTAGAAGAGGTCTGTGCAGCTCTTCAACAACTTCATCAACGATTTGGATGAGGGGATAGATGGAGAACTCATCAAATTTGCAGATGACACCAAGCTGGCAGGAATAGCCAATATTCCAGAAGACAGGCTTAAGATACAGGAGGATTTGGACAGACTCAAACACTGGGCACTATCTAACAACATGAAATTCTATTGTGAAAAAAGTAAGGTTTTACATTTAGGCAGGAAAAATCAAATGCACAGGTATAGTATAGGTGGTACCTTGCTCAATAGTAGTAACTTAAATATGAGCCAGCAGTATGCTGCAGCTGCCAAAAAAGCCAATACAGTGCTAGGCTGCATTAACAGAGGGATAGAATCAAGATCACGTGAATTACTAATACCACTTTACAATGCCTTGGTAAGACCACACCTGGAATATTGCATCCAGTTTTGGTCACCACGATGTAAAAAAGATGTCGAGATTCTAGAAAGAGTACAGAGAAGAGCAACAAAGATGATTGGGGGACTGGAGGCTAAAACATATTGGGAATGGTTGCTGGAATTGGGTATGTGTAGTTTAATGAAGAGAAGGGTGAGGGATGACGTGATAGCAGTGTTCCAATATCTCAGGGGCTGCCACAAAGAAGAGGAAGTCAAGCTATTCTCCAAAACACCTGAAAGCATGACAAGAAGTCAAGGAGAGAAGCAACCTAGAACTAAGGAGAAATTTCCTGACAGTTAGAACAACTAACCAGTGGAACAACCTGCCTCCAGA
>JAKJMR010017581.1:795898-810460 GCA_024449315.1 Daboia siamensis
TTAGCATATTGGTAATTTCCCAAGAACAGCCACGTGGTGGCAGCACAAGGGTTGCTTTTTTGTGGACTTGCACATTTGTTTTTTGGATTCTTTGAATTTGCATCTTTTTGGTTAGAGATAGTATGAAAATATTTTAAATATATCTTACATAGTCATACTTTCCTACACACAAATTTCCCCTTTGCTCCCTTATGTGATTTGTGATTACATTTCAATGTGTGGCTTGTGATGTGATTAGTATCCATATTAAATTTATATTTTACTGGATACTCAGAGAAAAAAGAACAATTTTAGTTCAAATGGGAAAAAACTATGTAAGAATAAGGAAGGAAACTTATAATGAGGTTATGAAAAACTGGGATAAGAAATAAAATGGGAAACAAGACCGAAATGAGGTATAGAAACTGTTGGAATGAAAATTAGGCAGTGGTGGGATTCAGCTGGTTCATACCACTTTGGCAGAACTGGTAGCTAATTTTTTGTTGCCCAGGCCCAGAATGGACTTCTGGAAGTGGCATCCACACAGAGAACCAGTTGTTCACATATTTGAATTCCACCACTGAAATTAGATCCATTCCAACATGGCATTGAAAGAATGCAGGCAGTCACTTAAAGTAGAGAAGTTTTTTTCTGAGAGTATGATATAGCACAATATCAGTTTATCAGAAGTGTGCACTCTTAAATATTTTCCAAGGTCTCCTTATGCTGAAACTCCTTTCCTTGGTTCCACAAAAGCACAATCTGCCAGTTACAGAAATGGCAACCTTGCAATTCTCTGCTGAACTGTGTTTTAATATATCTTGATCTTTATGGGAAAAGCCCTTTCTCTTCTTCAATCAAAAAGATCACAGGTTATGTGTCACATAAAGAGAAATGTTGCGACCCATTGCATTTAGTGTTTCCTTTGAATTTTGTCTAGAGCCCATTCCAATGTGTGATTCTGAAATACAGAAGGAAGAATGTAACGGACAACTTGATGTCTTTCCCACAAAACAAAATCCAATTTTATTCTTCTAATTAAATTAACCCCTATAAAAGGGTTGTTTGTTTGCTGTTAACTGTTCTCCCATTCAAAGTTTGATAAAATGTTACCTTGGAGGTAAAAGTATATAATTGCCTTGAATGTCACTAGGCAAACAATAAGACTTTCATTTACTTGAGAAGTAAATAAAAGGGCGGGAAAGGAGGGGGGAAGAAGGCCAGGGCAATCATTCCAAATAAAAAAATGACCAACTCTAATTATCATTTTTTGGATTCTATGTGAAGACTCAGGTCTTCTAAGGGGCTGCCACAAAGAAGAGGAGGTCAATCTATTCTCCAAAGCACCTGATGGCAGTGAATGGAACTTAATCAAGGATAGAACCAACTTAGAACTGAGTAGAAATTTCTTGACAGAACAATTAATTAGTGGAACAACTTGCTTCCAGAAGTTGTGGGTTTTCCATCGCTGAGGACTTTTAAGAAGAGACTGGACAACCATTTGTTTAGAATGGTATAGGGTCCCCTGATTGAGCAGGGGGTTGGAGTAGAAGATCTCCAAGGTCCCTTCCAGCTCTGTTATTCTGTTTTCCTACAGATCAGCAACAACATAATTAACTCATCTTTTCACACCAATTCTTTTACCTAAAGGACACACAAAGAGTTTAAAACAGATAGATACACAAAGAAAAAAATGATTAAAGCTCTTAAGTTTTACAAACCAGGCATTTGGCCAGGCATTTTCATCATAGATCTTGTTAGAATATTTTCATCTCATTTTAATATCAATTTGAGTCTAAAGAAACATTCATACAATTGCAACTTGATTTTTCACAAAAATTGTTCCTACTCAAAGCACTTGTATAGCAGAGAAGGCTTGAGCTGAAAGTACTCATTTCTGGACAGATTGGATTACCAGCCCCACTTCTGAGCCTAAATGTGTGCATGTGTCAGAACCCACTCCTATTTCATTTCTCTCTATCCCCTCTAACCCAAAAGTAAATATCATCTTTTCCTGGGTTCTGCCATACTTCTAAGGGGGAGGAGGGACATGCCCGCAGGTTTATTGCCTCTGCTTCATCTATCCGCTACAATGTAACATCTTGCTCCCCTGTGCTATATCTCTGTTCAAACCTATCTCCCTAAACTGTCAGCTAGAACAAGGGAAAGAATAAAGGATGCAACCTCCATGCCTGGTTTGTTTACACAATCCCAGAGGAAGGTGTGGAGAGCTGTCAACCATCACTGTGGGATCTGGAGATGGGCCAATGTTATCTCCCCTTTTCCTACAATGGACCTAACACCTGGTGATTGGTCGTCCCACACTGGCAGGATGGACTATGAGATGGGGTCTTCATTGGGGATACCTTAACCTATTGTTCTGCACGGGAAATCTCAGATCCTGTCTAGTATGCCTGCTATCAACTACTCTTAATAAAAATTCCTGTTGGTAGAATTTGTTTCCAACAGTTCTGCTTTCTTAAGATGTGGGATTGAAGTGGATCCTGACAGCATAGTTCTTTTTCATCCACCAGGATGGGCAATTTTCCCTTATGCCAGCCCCAAAACTTCCTTCCCAATGGGGAAGCCAGAGAAACCTTAGAATTCCCAATGGACCCTAACCAAATACAACATGATTTCCGCTAAGCTTTTAAGTGCCCCACATATCTCTCCTAATGGAGTATTGACCTTTCCTTATTAAAACCTTTTTTGATTCAGGGCTAAGACAGAAAGTAGACTGGTAATTGCACAAAAGAAATCATACATTCAATTTTATGCAATCAGGCTTAGGTCCTTATTCTGTTGATTCCTCTTACTTTCCAGGTCCTCCAGGTCACTGTCCAATACAGGCTAGCAGGAGGTTGAGTGCAGCTGGGACAGACACAAAATCAGCTTCAGGAATCTACACACACACACACTCACACACACACATATTGGGCACAAAAATTTACAGGGTTCTTATTATGCAGTTCAAATAGATGTTTGGCCCAAACCAAAACCTCCTTTACAACTTGTGTTGGAACAAGCAGAGTCCTAGGAAACCCATCCCCAGATTAAAAGGCCTGATGCCGGCAGGATGAAATTACCTGGACTCCATCTGCCAGTCAGGTTAGTTCAGGAGTCCCACATTGGGCACCAAATCGTTAAAAATTTTTACTTAGTCTGATTTTCTGAGCCCAGTCACAAATAAACATATAATGCACAGTAAACACAAATGGGCAGCTGTTATAAACAGAGTTTATTTCTTCAACCATGTACAATGATTGAAGGCAGTCTACAACATTAGAGGTCTATCAGTAGAAGGATATATAATGACAAGCAGAGTTTGATGTTTAGATGTGCAAATTGAGATGCTTCTGCACTGGGCTTTGATCCTGAGGTGTATGTGTACAACTGAGAGAGCAGAGAGAGCAGACATCCAGAAGCAGGGCTCTCCTGAATAATTTAATTAAAAGTCTAAAGAAAACCCTGAACATGCATAGAATTGCAACTACAGAGGAAAATAGTGAATGGAGACAAGAGAAATCTTGGAATTCAAACATTTATTTGGATTCAAACTTTATTCTGGTGAATTCTGCTGTGTAGCATTATCAGACTGCAGTTTCCTTTGTTCCTATGTTGTTCTGATGACAGAAAATATCAGCATTGAGAAAGTTTTTCAGAATTGAGACAATTTTCTTTATATAGACTGAACTGTTTTTCTTCAGTATTAACTGTAGAGTTCTTTTTACCATAACAGAGTACAGACATAATTGCAAAATGAATTAGATACAGAACCATTTCCATTAATGTTATCTCTCCCTATCTCTCTAATGATTAAGTGCAGATCTATTTGCAAGAGTTTTTTTTCTTTTTCTTTTTCTCTCTACATATTTACAAGGATTCCAGTCTTTAAAGGTAGTCTAGTGCTAGTCGTTTCCGATTCTAGGGGCCGGTGCTCATCTCCGTTTCAAAGCTGAAGAGCCAGCGCTTGTCCGAGGACGTCTCTGTGGTCATGTGGCCACCATGACTAGACGCCAAAGGCGCACGGAACGCTTTACTAACTAATCATGACTGAATTGAATACAATTATAGATAGATAGATAGATCCTGAGAAAACTGAGTAATCGTTTTAAAAATTGTTTTACAACTATTGTAAAGTTTTACTGCTGAATCATAATTTTTTGTTGCCTATATGTAAGCTTTTATTGTCCTGAACTGCAATTATCATTCTACCTTCTTTTGTGGATTACAAATAGTCAGACATATCAATATTTTTTACAATATTTTTAAATACTTTGGGAACTAGTTTTATAGACTACCTTGTGGATTTTTGTGGATTGTATTGCATTGTATTGCATTGCATTGCATTACATTACATTATATTTTTTAAACTAATAACAAGCTGACATTTCATTTTTCTTACTCTCAACTAAGATAAAATTCTTTTTTCTTTTAAGTTGAGATTTTGTTTTACCTTCTAAATTTTATTCATCTATCATTTTCAATACATGTGTGGGTTATTATATCAAGGCTATATCAATAGGGAACAAAAAGAGAACTTGTCCGCCTAGAACAGACATGTCAAACACAAAGCCCAGGGGCCAGATCCGGCCTGCGAAGTGGTTTCATGTGGCCCATGAAGCCATCCTGGAAATAGTGAGGGAACGGCCCCCACTGCCTTGGCCCTGGACCAGAGACCCTCCTTCTGCCAGAGACCCTCAGATCTGTCCCACTCCTCCCCAGGCCCCCATAGGCACCCTTGATGTGAAAGATGTAGAGCTGGCCATGCCCACCCAGTAGGCCATACACACTCTAGCCACGCCCACCTAGTAGGCCACACCCACCCTGGCCATACCCACCCGGCCCCCTGAGGGCAACCGCAATGCTGATACAGCCCTCAATGAAATTGAGTTTGACACCCCTGGCCTAGAACAAAGAGGTGAGAGGCAGCCTGGCTGCAAGGTGGCCCAGTTGTGAGACACCCTGGCTGCCCAACTGAGAGACACCCAGTTGTGAAGTGGTCTAGCTGAGAGGCAGCCCAGTGTCCCAACCTGAGAGGTGCCCTGATGGTGCCTCTGAGAGAAGGAGAGACTGCCAAGCTAAGAAATGGAGAAACAGCCCAAGGCAGTGCAGTGCAAGTGGAGGCCACTGAGTACTGGTGAAACAGAGCAAGGTGGCAGCACATCAGCAGTGTGAGCAGCATGGCAGACCTTAAGCAGCAACAGTGGAGAGTTAAGTGGCGGAAGAGCAAAATGTCCAGATTAGTGATTAAGAGCAGTGTGGTGAACCAGCAGCAGCTGAAAGAAGCACAGTAGACAAGCTGAGCAGAGGGCCCAGAGCAGTGGCTGAGAGCAGTGAAGCAGATCAACAGCAGCTGAGAGCACAATGGTGGATCAGCACATCATACCTGAAAATCCCAGCAATGGCCAGGCAACCAAAAGGCAAGAAAGCAAGGAAGAAAAAGAAAAGTAGAATCAAGATCATGTGAAGTATTATTACCGATTTATAAAATCCTAGTAAGACCACACCTGGAATACTGCACCAATTTTGGTCACCATATTACAAAAAAGATGTTTGGGAAAAAATCAGAGAAGAGCAACTTAGATGATCAAAGGCCTGGAGATGAAGAATGGCTGCAGGACTTGTATTTGGCTAGTCTAAATAAAAGAAGAAATAGGGGTGACATGATAGCAGTATTCCAGTATTTGAAGGCTGCCACAAAGAAGAGGGGGTCATGTTATTCACCAAAGTACCAGAGGGCAGGACAAGAAACAATGGTTGGAAACTGATCAAAGAGAGAAGCAACCTGGAATTAAGGAGAAACATCCTAACAGTGAGGAAAATTAACCAATAGAAACAGTTTGCCTTCAGAAATCGTGGACACTCCATCACTGGAGATTTTTAAGAAGAAACTGGACAGTCACTTGTCTGAGATGGTATAGGTTCTCCTGCTTGAGCAGGGGACTGGACTAGAAGACCTCCACAGTCCCTTCCAGCTGTTTTCTATTCTAAGTACAAAAACACTTGTGGACAGGGAGTAGAGGGTTAAGAACAAAGCATCTCCTAGAAAACAACCTGAGATTTCCAACAAAAAAGATATTACTTCAAAAGAACTTTTGTAAATTCTTAAGTTTTTAAAATCTCTGAATTCCATTTTTTTTAAAAAAACTTTTTTAAAATTTTTTTCAATTTTTTCAATTTTTCAATTCTTTTTTCAAATTTTAATTTTTCAACTCTTAAATATCATTTTAATTTTTAATTCATTTTCATTTTTAAATTATTTTCAATTTTCAATCTTTTTCAATTTTTAAAAAATCTCAATTTTTATTTTTTTCAATTTTCAATTTCTTTTTTAATTAAAAAATTGAAAAAACTAGTTCACTTATCTTAATTCTTTAGAATTTATTAAACTCTTAATAATCTAAGAGAAAAAAATAAACCACAGAAAAATAGACAGACACTTCAAAACAGGGAAGATAGTGATGAATTTTTCAAGATAGAAAACAAAAGGCCAAGAACTCTTTTTTTTTTTTTTTTAATTGAAAAGTTTTTCAATACATTTTAATTATTACATCCCATCCCCCAACCCTCCCCAACCCTATCCCACCCTCTCACCCTCCCCTCCCCCCCTCCCCCCCCCGGACTTCCCAGAGCTAGATACAAGTTATAAAAATAAAATAACCAATCATAAACTCTCATATGCTAACAACAATAAACTATTAAATCTCTCGCACTTTAGCTCTTATAAATTGACTACAAGCAATATACTTATTCAAATGCTAGATGAAACTTTTTAGTCCCATATTTATTCTGGATGTAATCAATCCATTTCTTCCACTCCACAATATATCGTTGTTGAGAATGATCTTTCAAATATGCTGAGATCTTTGCCATTTCCGCCAGGTTGGAAACTTTTAAAGTCCATTCCTCTATAGTCGGCAGTTCTTCCTTCTTCCAATATTGCCCTATTAAGAGTCTTGCTGCCGTAATTAAGTTCAACATCAAATTAATGTCCAACACAATAGTATCAGTAATAATGCCCAGTAAAAACAATTGCGGACAAAACTTTATCCTTTTCTTGAATATCTTCTGCATATTCCACCAAATTTTAATCCAAAATGGTTTGATCTTTTTGCAAGTCCACCATATATGAAAATACGTTGCATCTTCGCCACCACATCTCCAACATTTGGGCTGGTAATTCGGATACATACTTGCTAACTTTCTAGGATCTAAATGCCATCTATAAAACATTTTATAAAAGTTCTCTCTTAGATTTTGAGCTTGCGTAAATTTCACATTTCTCACCCAAATCTTTTCCCAAGTGTCCATTGTGATAACTTCCTGAATATTCTGTGCCCATTTTATCATACAATCCTTAACAATTTCTGTTTCTGAGTCAATCTCTATCAATGCAAGATATATCCGTTTAATATGCGCTGGTCCCTGATTTCTAATTTGTTTTACCAAATTTTCATCATCCATCAAAAAACCAATCTTCTGATCTTCTTTCCACCTGGCTTGTAATTGTCCATATTGAAACCAAGTTTGTACAATCTTTTTTTCTCGTAAGAGATTATATGACTTCAAACACCACACATTCCTCTCCAAGCTCAAAATTTCCTTATATGTAGTCACATCATGTTTAAATCCAACATTTATATTCTCTATTGCGTGTTTGGGTATTGCCCATAACGGTATCTTATAATTTAACTTTTGTCTGTGCTTTTTCCAAACTCGCAACAAAGCATACCTCAAAATATGCATTTTGAACACATTATCTACCTTTTTGTCATACAGTAAATATGCATGCCAACCAAATAACAAATCATACCCTTCAAGATTTAACAGTCTCCCCTGTGTCAGATTGATCCAATCACTTATAGCTGATAATGCAGCAGCTTCATAATATAATTTAAAATTGGGCATTCTTAGACCACCTCTTTCGCGTGTATCCTGCATGATTTTAAATTTGACCCGTGGCCTTTTCCCTGCCCAAACAAATTTGTTAATACCCTTCTGCCATTCCTCCAAATTTGAATCCTTTTTGAGAATGGGTATCATTTGAAACAAAAATAAAAATTTTGGCAAAACATTCATCTTTACTGCTGCAATTCTTCCCAATAATGATAGTTGTAATTTTTTCCAACTATCCAATTCTTTTTGCACTTTATTCCATAACTTTTCATAATTATTTTTATATAATTTAACATTTGAGGGGCTAGATATACCCCCAAATATTTAACCCTTTCAACAATTTCAAATCCAGTTAAGCTTTCTAAAGAAACCTTTTGTAATGCTGTCATGTTTTTAGATAAGATTTTAGTTTTTTGTATGTTAATCTTAAATCCAGAAACTTTCCCATATTGCGATATTAACTCCATCAATTCCATAACAGAATTTTCTGGATGTGTCAAAGTAATAACCAGATCATCCGCAAACGCCCTCAATTTATAGTCCTGATCTCTTATTTGAATTCCCTTAATTATTTCCGAATTCCGTATTTTAATCAATAATATCTCCAACGTTAAAACAAATAACAAAGGTGATAACGGGCAACCCTGCCTTGTGCCCTTTTCAATATTACACATTTCAGTCAAACTATTATTAACAATTATTCGAGCTGTTTGCTTCTGATATATTGCCCTAATTGGTTGTAAAAATTCATCCCCAAAATTCATTTTATCTAATACTTTTAACAAAAATTTCCAATCCAATTGATCAAAGGCTTTTTCAGCATCCAAAAAAATCAATTGGCCTATAGTTTTTTGCTTGAGTAGCGTCCTGATCTTCTTTAGGAATTAAAGAAATAAAAGCAGTTTTCCAAGACGGAGGGACTCCTCCCCCTTTTTGAAAAAAGGCCAAGAACTCTTGTAAAATATTGTAAACTGACAATTCACAACAGATAAAATATTTAATTTTTAGAAATTTTTATTTTTTTAGCAAACAAACAAAAAATGTCATGGAAATAGAAACTGACACTATAATGACTTGCAAAGTGTGTCATATGTTTCAGTTTATGCACAGAGAAGACCCAAACTATGTATGTATCAAATGTAAACTACTTTAATTAGTAGAAGAGTTTAGAGAAATTCTAGCCATTTTGAAACTCCAATGAACAAAGCTAGAAACAAAAAGCAGCCCAACCCTAAACAAAAAGACTACACCAAAGTAAAACACAATAGGGAACAAATAGTTTCTAAAAAAAAAAATGACCATGTATGAACATAAAGAAGAAAGCTGATACACCCAAATTGAACCCAACAGAAAATAATTTCCATTTAAAAAAAAATGACCCTACATATGTATCTAAAGAGCAAGTCCATAGGAAATATGTCACTCTTAGAAGAAAACAACAACCAAGAGCAAGATCCTTACTATCTACCATAGTCCGCTCCAATGAAGCCTCTCTAGAACTAAACAGTCACTTTCATAGCCTCTCCCTGGAAGAAAATATGCAGACACCCACAAAAAATCATTCAGCAATAGTTTCTTTAAAAAGGCACAACACAGCATTGCTGCGACAGGAAGAAATGTATTCCAGAATTCCATAGGGAAAAAAAGGCAAATATTGGTGATAGGAGATTCAGTTCTTAGGGGAACAGAAACTATAGTCTGCAGATTGGACAGTCAATCTATGGAGGTATATCCCTGGAGCAAAAAACAAAAAACAAAGATGTAACTGAATATCTTACTAAAATAATCAACACCACAATTACTACCCTGAATAATATTGTATTGTTAAAATCTATTTTAACCTTTTTAAACCTTTTAAACCTATTTTAACCCATTTTAACCTTTTTAAACCTAGTTTTAAACTTATTTTTAAACCTGTTTTAAAAAACTTGAATGGGGAAAAGGAGGAAGAGACAGCACTCTGCAGCAGAGTGTTTATACAAGCCACTGAAGCAGCAGAAAATGGAAGATTATATTGCAAACAGACAGTCTGTTCCAGTAAGTAACTCATTCGCAGGCACCTTATCAGATAAATTTAATTTATGTGACTCATTGGAATGGGACTTACAAACTGAACTGGAGAGCAAACAGCATGTAGAGCTGTCCTCCTCCCTCTCGGATAATGGCTCCCCTCCTTGGAACCCAGCAGCAGCCTTCTTTGCACAGGAGGGAGATGTAACAAATTTAAAGGGGGAAAATGTGACAGACTTCCTCTCTAGACAATGTTTGCTTACAGCTCAAACTGTAAACTCAATATATGATCTTTTGTCAATTGTCATTTATGTCGACTGCCTGAAAGAATCTTTTGCAAAGTTTGTTAGGAGCCACCCAAATACTGTAGAAGGACTTGGGAGGATAACCATGGACAGACATGGGATGGCTAACTCAGAAAATGAAACTAGAGAAAGACCTTGTTCTCCTCCCAAAAATTTGAACACCTACAGAGAAAACACTCAGTCAGGCAAAGGTCTAAGAGATGACCAATATAACTACAGTCTGCAAACTAACCAGGTTACTTTGCAAATTTATGACAAGAGAGTAAATAGAGGGTTTTGGAGTAATAGAGAAGCTGTTAGGCTGACCCTGAGCCAGCTGCTTTGCTGTGAATTCACTCTGATAGATCTACTACATGCAGAGTGGCTGCCAGCAAGAACACAATGTATGAGAATTCTCCTATCGTTCAAGCAGCCCACAATTCCCTCCATGCTCTTCAGAATGAAGCACTTTCTGAGCACCTTTTCAATATTTCCAATAAGGGTCTTTTGCTCAGAAAAAGTGTGCCCACTCCTGAAACAGCGTCACCAAGAGGGAACTGTCACTTTAAATCCAGGCTACAACAACCCTTACACTACTAAGCCTGAGGCTGCTACAACTGAACTGACCCTGAGAAGGCAAGGAGCAATATACAAACTGTGTTACCCACAGCTGCAGGAACTGCTGAGGATGTGCCAGAGGAAATGCTGATTGACCTATTCAGTGCATTGCCAGAACCTGAGCAAGTTAATATCATTCAAAGATTGGATGACCTAAAAGAGGCACTGACAACAACTCAATCTACAGCAAAGCCTCTATTTAATTTGGCTCCACTAATCACACACCATTGTGACAATATATTTAATCAACAATGTGCCTTTACCTCAATAATAAAAAAGGTACTGTCACACAGGCTGAGAGTGGAGTAACTGCACTGATTGACCCAGCCTCTGAGAAACAACTGAAAGACAAAGGGCTTCATCACACAGTGCTCCCTAAACTGACAAACACTAAGGATATAATCCAGCTTCCATCCTCATTTGATTTAGAAGTTCCCACAACATCTTTCCACAAGATGAATCCTCAGCTATGCCCCTCCAAAAATGGACATAAATTTACATTTATAGACTTAAGCTGGAGTACCTGCCCATTGGAAAAAAAGTCATTCTTGGAGCAAGAGCAGAGGCACACTGGCAACTGAGATATAGAGGAGCAACAACAAGTCCTGCAACCCACAAGGAGAAATATTGAACCTCACAACAACTGTGTTTACATGGGAAGCAAACATGATATCGACCTGGCTCCAATGTCAAGTTGACATCTGGCATTTTTACCATCTAGCCAATCAACCAAGCCAGACCACCTTGCCTCCGAGAATCCCATACAGTTGATGACCTGGAACGTAGCTGGCTGGAAAGGGATGGTTGATAGTGGACTAATGGGCTTCCTGTCTAGATCTGACATAATAGCCTTTCAAGAAACCTGGTTAACTGAAGTGGATGAACAAGTACAACTGCCAGGCTTTCAGGGATGGGTCTCCCAAAACACAAAGAACAAAGGGAGACCCTCTGGTGGACTATTTGAATATGACCAGTTTGAGTTAATATTGGTAAATGTGCATATTCCTCCAAGCACATCCCAGCACTATAATTCAGAATACTGGATGGGCTTGGAAGTTATCCTAGAAGATATATCTGTACTGTATCCTCAGTCCACAGTGGTATTACTAGGAGATCTGAATGCTAGGCTGGGCCCCTTTCTGTATGAGCTTGCCCAGAAGAAGGGAATCCCAGGGGAGTTCTTTGATAACCATCCTCAGTGGCTCTCCAGAGACTGTAAAAGTAATGCTGATGACTTGCTCCTAGTCTCCTTAATTTTTAAGGGTAACCTCCAAATTTGGGGGGGTAAGGAAAACAATTACACATACCCTTATACATATCACTCGGTCAATTCAAGTAGCATACTGGATCTCTTTTGCATGTCTAGAGATAAGGCTGACTTCTTTTCGGAGGTCACAGTACACCTTAGCGACAATAGCGACCATCAGCCTGTAAGCGTAACATTGCGAGGCTGCTCAGATTTGAGACCATATAACATGGCTGACAGATGGCTCACCAAAAAGGTAGAGGTGACCCAAAATAAAAGGTTAATTTGGGCCAAAGTTGATACTAAGGCAATATTAGAATGCCTTAAAACAGAGAATGCTACTAAGTGGGCTAGAACAATACAGTCATCTACTACTGACTGGATGCCAGCCTTCAATGCATTCTCCAATCTCTGTAATATACTGAAAAAACACCTAACAGCTAAACCTACTACAAAAAGAGCCCAAGTGGGTAGACCTCGCTGTTTTGATCCTGATTGCCAGCGACAGAAAAAGAAATTGAAGGCAGCCATGAGGCTTGCCCAGAGGAATCCTACTGCCCATATACAAGCTAAGATGCTGCATACAAGAAAAGAATATAAAAAAAACTATAACATTAAAGAGAAAAAGTTTTGCCATTTCAACCTGGTCAGAACTCGAGTTGGCTGCCAGAAGTCATAACTCAGTATTATTTTGGCACTCTGTAGCAGGTATCCTGAAGGAACAGAGATTTGTATTCGGCATACCAATTTCTGCTGAGGACTGGGAGAATTATTATCAGTGCTTGTTTGCTCCCACCGAACCAGTAAAGAAACTATCTTTAAACAGTGACTTAGTAAACCCTAGAACTCCCCTCCCCCCCCAGAAAAGGAGATACAGTCCATCACTAAAAGCTTAAAGAGCAATAAAGCCCCAGGTGAGGATTTTTTACCAGCTGAATTATTTAAGAAATTTCCCAATTGGTAGGGCCCCGTATTAGCAGGTCTTTTTACACACATAAATAACACCTGCCATATACCAGATGGGTGGAAGATGGCAATAGTTGTCCCCATATATAAAAAAGGGAATAAAAAGGATCCTAGTAATTACAGGCCCATCAGCCTGATTGACATTGTAGCAAAAATATGTACTAGGTACCTTTTGAACAGAACAGAAAGGGTAGAGGAAAACAACATCTTCAAAGAAGAATAAGCAGTTTTTAGACAAAACAGATCTACTATTGATAACTGCTTTGTCTTGAACCATCTAATTGCCAAATATGCCTATAAAAGGAGACCCCTGTTTGCTGCTTTCATAGATCTTACAGCAGCATTTGATATGGTAAATAGAAAAGTACTATGGAGTAAATTGACATCCCTTAAAATAGAACCCAGACTCCTGGCTTTGATTAAAGCCCTTTACACAAGTACCTCTTTGAAGGTGCAGTATGGGGTTAATGGGGCCCTGACTAACAGGATTCACACAATAAAGGGATAAGGCAAGGGTGTATCCTGGCCCCATTATTATTTAATTTTTACATCAGTGACTTGCCTGGGTTAATGAAGGATACCATGGTACACATGCCGATGATCCTAAATACTTACTGTAACAGCTTGCTTTATGCTGATGATATGATTTTATTATCATACTCACAAGTAGGATTACATAGGCTATTAAGAAGATTCAGCTCTTATTGCCAGGATAACTCCCTAATCATTAGCAAATTTAAATAAAAATAATGGTGTTTGGAAGAAACCATCAGAGACATAAGTGGTGAATCAATTGAACAAGTTAACACCTTTTTATAATTTGGGTGTAACTTTTTCCAAGACTGGATCTTGGGCCTGCCATCATCAAAGGAGTACATTTAGAGCAAAAGCCCAAAATTTAAGAGAGAATTTTTATAAAATGTTTTATAGATAGCATTTAGATCCTAAGAAATTGGCATGTATGTATCCAAATTATCAGCCTAAATGCTGGAGGTGTGGTTGTGATGATGCAACGTATTATCATATATGGTGGACTTGTAAAAAAGTTAAAGCTTTTTGGATTAAAATTTGGTGGAATATGCAGAAGATATTTAAGAAAAAGATAAAGTTTTCTCCACAATTATTTTTGCTGGGTATTACTATAGACTCTATTGCTATAGAAACTAAATTGATGTTGAATTTAATAACGGCAGCAAGTCTTTTGGTAGCGCAGTATTGGAAGGAGGAGGATTTGCCTACTATAGAAGAATGGACTTTAAAAGTTTCGAACCTGGCAGAAATGGCAAAAATCTCAGCATATTTGAAATATCATTCGCAACAAAGATATATTTTGGAATGGAGAAGATGGATTGATTATATCCAGAATAAATATGGGACTAAAAAGTTTTATTTAGCATTTGAATAAGTATTAGATTTATATGATTTGTTATTATTTAGTTATTTTTAAGGAGAGTTAAAGTGTGATAGGACTTAAAGTATTATTATAGCTAGTTAGCATATTATAGTTTAAGGTTGTTAGGGTTAATACCCTGTATTTGCTCTGGGAAGTCGGGGGGGGGG
>JAKJMR010017581.1:810560-831162 GCA_024449315.1 Daboia siamensis
GGGGGGGGGGAGGGAGAGGGAGGGATAGGTTTTTATGTTTAAAATGTATTTGTAAAACTTTTTAATAAAAAAAATAAATGATGGGATTTATCAGAGGGAATATTTAAAAATTAAATATCTGTTTGAATATGGTTAAAGAAATAGAAAGATTTTGGATGTAAATGAATTTTAGTTTAAGAGGGATGAGCCCCTCAAATAACATAGTATTTTTTCTTTCTTTTTTCTTTTGTTTTTTGACATGAGAAATATAAAAATGTTGGGATGGTTTATATAAAGGAAATGTTTTAGATACTTAAATATCATTGATCTTGAGAAAACATGTTTTGAATAGATCTAAAAGATTAGATAATTGGATTTATTAAATGGAATATTTAAAGATTAAGATATGTTTGAATATGATTAAAAGAAGAGAAAAATTCTGGATATAAATATATATTAGCCTAAGAGGGACATGTATTTTAAATAGTATACTATCTTCTTATTTCTTTTTCTTCTCTCTTTTTTCTAAGACATTAGAAATGTAAGCATGTTGGGATGGCCTGTATGAGGAAAAAGATTTAAATATTTTGAGTGTAGTTAACTTTGAGAAAATCTTTTTTTTACAAATTTTATTAATTTTCTAATATTACATTCACATATTTGAAAAGCAACGTGGTGACTGAATAGTAGTAATTCAATTACATACAGATATCATTAGTACAGATTTCAGATTGCTACCAAAAACATTTCCTCTTTTTCCCTTCACATATACTGTCTATTTGTAAATTAAAAGGCAAGTTTTATCTTATCAATCACATAGAAAATAATTTTCTTACATATATCCATAGTTTTTAGTCTACACATATTCTAGTTGTTTTAACATACAATCTTTTAGACAATCAATGACTTAATAGATTTTTCAGTTTCAATTTCCACTAACATTTAGATTTAACATTTGCTATTTATCATTCCCAAGATTTTTAATATACTCCCAATTCATCTATCACCATTTTTCACAAAATCTAATAAATACACATCCCATCTGCTTTACCTCTCACCCTCTATGTCAACAAATTAAGAATACAATATGACATCCTTCCTTTTAGCTAGTTTTCAGTTGTTTTTTAAGTAGTAATCAAAATTTCTTTTTATTTCAGTATTTAATATTTCCTCTCTTCCTCTTTGTATCTGCTCTCTTGCTTAAACCAATAATTTTTGTTTTTAACGTTCCATATAGACCTATTTATTACTTTCAACAATGTTTTTAGCTTATCTACATTATTTACCTTTACATGACCTTTATGCACAAATCAATATTCAAATTAGCTATTAGTATTTATACTGCTAAATTTTAATGATCAAAAAATTTTCTTTGTCTCAGTTCATAACAATGTCTTGTGTTCAACATGCACATCTTATCTATTTAAGTACATTCTGTTTTAGATTTCAGTAAGATGGTCGAAACTCCATTCTTCTTGAGTCTTATTCTGGCTTTTTTCCCTTTGTAAATCGTCTTCCATGTCCTTGCTTTTGGGTCATCAAACCAGTGTCCTTCTGATATCATGTATATTAACTGATATTGGCAAAACCATCTGGTCACTATTTTTTTGAGAGGACTTGTAGATCTAGTGGGTCATCTCTTTATTTTCCATATTGACATGGTTGTTCTGAATTGTTTATCTTCTCATCTGTTCTTTTTCTACATCCTCTAGTTCCTTCTGTGCTGTGTAAAAAACCTTTTCCTTTTTCCAAGTTGTCAATGTCTTTTCTGGATTTTCAAATGTCAATATTTGTTGAATAGTAGATTCTTCTGTCATAGTATTTGAATGTTTCATTTTTTCTATTGTATTTTGTATAGATGGTTCTTTAGTTGTAGTCAAAGTGTGGGCTTTCATATCTGGGCTGTCTTCTTGTTCCTTCCCATAGCCTCTTAGCATTTCATTGGTTGTGGTAAGAGTTTGAATTACTATTTTCAACGTAGAGAGAATTTGTTGATCTTCATCCATGAGATTTTGTTCCTGGTCTTCTTCCATATTGGTATTTTAGACTAAAAGCTTTACACTTAGAAAATCCAAAAGAAAGAGAGAGAAAATTTTCTAGGTAGGGAACACAAAGACTTTCACAGCTGTTGTTTCAAAATTCTCAAGGTTAGGTATCTTATCTATTTCTCTGGGCAGTCAGCCAGGCCCCTTTTAAAGTTTCTCTTTGAGTCCCAAAGTTATTTTAATCTTTTCATTTTTTCTTTTTTATATATAAGAAAAAAACTCAGATTTCCAACAGAAGTAGATAATAAGAAATAAAAAGCAAAAGATCTTTCAGTCCACATGCTTTGCAAAGTAAAGTTCCAATTGGGATTCAGTTAGTTTTTCAATGTTTAAAACGCCCCTGTGTATTTAGTCGCTGCTCTTTCTGGAGGGAGGGCTAAAGTCCCCCTTTCCTCACCACAGGGGGGAGAATGCTTAGCAGCTTAAGAAGGTACAGAAAATAATTACGGTGTAAAAGAGGTAGATCTCACCCAGTCTTTTCCATGCTGCTTTAAGAGTTGCCTGGTGGGAAATGTGACTTTGGCTGTTCACAGCCTAGGGACAAGCCATAATGGCCGGTCTTTTCGTCTGCCAGTTTGGAGGTATTGTCAGGTCTAACGGGAGAAATGCAGTTCTCCTGTGATACAGCAAGCACCCCTCCTTGCTGGTTGCCTCTTTGGGGCAACTTTCAGCCCTTTTCATGGCCCCCCAGTGATGCAAATCTGGATGGGGGAAAGAGAGAGCAAGTCTCCCACTCATCCATAGCAGCTGCGTGGCAAACCAGAAGTCCAACTTTGAGAAAATCTTAACTGGTATGAATGTTTTGAACATTGTGGGGAAAACAAATTTAAATAGGAATTTTGCAAACAGGATCTATGATGAGGCAATCAAGATGATCAGTTAGAAAAGAAGCTTTATATTGATGTGGTTATTATTTGCAGAAATATTAGAAAAATGTCTATAATTGTTATTTATCAAAATAATAAGAATTGTATTAATTCAAAGTTGGCAAAAAAGAACATTATTGGAAGAAGGGAAAATCAAGCAAAGCTACTATGTGGACTATAGAATTATAGAAACTAATTGTTATTGATTGCTTTTTAAATATAAATCCAAACAACATGCTGTTTATCAAATATTAAGGTGATTATGTTAAAAAAATCAATAAAATATATTTTTTAAAGAATAAATCATTGGGACCTGACAGATTATATCCCAGAGTTCTGAAGGAGTTGGCAGATGTTATCTCAGAAATATTTTACCTGTCAGGACATTCACTAATTGTATTCAGATTCCGGTAATCCACGCACAAGCAGAAAGAACCATCTTTCTTCTCCCTGAACAGAACCGGGGCGGCCACTTTGGGTTTGGCAGGCTCAATAAATCCTCTTTCTAAGTTTTTCTTTATGAATCTTTCCATTTCTGCCATTTCCCTTGGGCTCATGGCATACATCCTGGGTTTTGGGAGTTTTGCCCCAGGTTTGAATTCTATGGTGCAGTCTGTGGGGTGGTGGGGGGGAAGCTCATCTGCTCTTTCCTCACTGAAAACCTCAACCAGGTCCCTGTATTCCTCTGGTATCTCTGGTAACCCCTTCTCTTTCCCCACTGCTGCTGTCTCCTCTCTCTGGGTTGGAGGGGTGCTTTTGGAGTCTAAGTTCTTCTGCCCCCCCCTTTGGGAAATTGAGTTCTTCCATCCTCCAGTTTATCCCAGGGTTCCATTTCTTCAGCTATTCCAGTCCTAGAATCATTGGGCATTCCATGCCTGGGGCCACTATAAACGTTATGTCCTCCTCATGGGCCCCCAGTGATAGGTGGATTGGTAAAGTGGCTAGGGTGGCTGGTATAGTCCCATCTAATTGACTAAAAGAACTTGGTTGTTTTAGCCTCCTCACTGCGATGCTCAATCTCTCCACCAGCATTGGGCTGATAAGGTAGCGGATGCACCCAGAGTCTATCAGAGCTTTTATTTTGGCTGCTTCAGGCATAGGGGAAGCTAATATAGTCACTGTCTTAAGTATGGGTGGAAGGGGTCCACTTACCAATGGTTCTCCCTCTGAGCTGTCTTCCGAGTTGTCCACTGTCCCTGCAGTGCAGAACGGAGTCCAATCCCAGTTCCTGGCAGGAACTGTGGACTCTACAGCCTCTGTCCCCTTCATGGAAGATTCTTTTGTGTTGCCTTGGGGCTTTCCCGGCTTCTTGGAGGATGATGCCTCCGGTTTTCATGGGGGGGCTTTTGAACAACATTCTGCAGCATGGTGGCCCTCTCTCCCGCAGTTGAAACAACCTGTTGATTTTTTGGCTGTGGCTGGTGGGTTTTCCCCCTCGCGTGTTTGCTCGGGTACTGCTGAGGCAGCAATTCCTGTTCCATTGGACGGCCCCGGGGTTTCAGGTGCTGGATCCCCTATGTTACCTTTCCAGTTGCATCCCCAGGCGCTGCCTCGGTTGCGATTTTCAGCTTTCTCCTCCCTTAGTGAGCTCAGGGTTGCTTTCATCAGATCAATGGCCTTTTCCAGGATCTGCTCCTCCTCACTGACATGCAGGGAACTCTCCATCTCTTGCCTCCATTCGGGTTGGTGGTTATTCCACCTCAGGGTCACTTCTCCCGAAGCCTTTTCCCACTCACTTTTCCTTCCAACGCCCATCGACCACCGGGGTTTTCGGTCGTACTGCTCCACGGCTTCTTCCCTGGGGAAATATGCTGCTTCAGCTTCCCATCGTCTCTGGGATTCCATTTGGGAGGAAGACCCCCTCTCCATGGGGCTTCCCTCCTCTCTTGTTTCGTCGCCAGACATTGTATTTGTTGCAAAGTCCCCCAGTAAGGTTTTCTCTTCCAGGTTGACTCTTATAGCAGATTCCGTCTACTGTCAGAACCCACCTCAATCCACATCATAGGAAATAAGAACTCTTGGATGCAAGTTTAGTCCAAAAGGAAAATGTTTACTAGGATGGAATCGATTGTGGCAATACAAGACGGAATCTAACAAAGTTACATTTCAATCCTATATAAAGCATTCCCATTTCAGCCCCCTCCCCTCATCCATTTGGTCAGCCTCCCATCCTTTACTTAGGTGTCAGGCCCTTCCGTGGGAAAGGGAACATTCCTTGGTTTTATTGTTATTGCTTCTTCCTTTTTCAGTTGTTTGAAGATCCCTTATTTCAATCTAAGTAACCTTCCTCTGCACCCCCCTCAGAGAGATGGCAGAATCACCAGAATAAGCACAATGTTCTACCTATACATTTATGAAATGTGATATAAATGGATTATGACAGTACCATATCTTTCAAAAATCCTGGAACCTAGGAAGTACCAGAGGATTGGAAAAGAGCTCATGTGGTTCCCATCTTCAAAAAGTGGGGGGAGTGCCAGTGGGGGAACAGAGCAAGGTAACTACAGATTAATCAATCTAATATCAATACCTAGGAAGATCCAGGAAAAGATAATAAAAAAATAGAACTGTGAACCTTTAGAAACAAATAAAGTTATAACTAATAGCCAATACAGGTTTGTTAAAAACAGATCATGCCAAACCAATCTTATTTCATTCTTTGATTTGATTAAATTAGTAGACCAGTGAAATGCTGTGGACATAGTGTAGATTTCAGCAAGGCATTCAACAAAATAGATCACAATCTATATCTTGGTAAACTAAAAAAATGTGGGATAGACAGCATCACCACCAGATGGATTTATAACTGGCTAATAAATTGTACTCAGTTAATAATCCTTCATGGTATTACATCTACATGGAAGGAAGGAAGCAGTGAGGTACCACAAGGTTCTGTCTTAGGCCCAGTATTCTTCAATATCTTCATAAGTGACTTAGATGAGGGAATAGAAGTGGAACTCATCAAATTTGCAGATGACATTAAGCTGGAAGGAATAGCCAACAGTCCAGAAGACAAGCTTGGGATCCAAAAGGATTTTGACAGACTTGAATAATGGGTCCTATCCAACAAAATGAAATTTAATGTGGAAAAAAACAAGGTTTACATTTAGGTAGGAAAAATCAAATGTACAAGTACAGATTGGGCAACACCTGGCTCAAAAACAGTAACTGTGAGAGGGACCTTGGAGTCCTAGTGGACAATTACTTAAACATGAGTAGGCATGTTACTACATACTTTATAACGCCACATCTGGAGTACTGCATCCACATTACAAAAAAGATGTTGAGACTTTGGAAAAAGTGCAAAGAAGTGCAACTAAGATGATGTAGGCAAGGCCTGGAGTCAAAAACATTTGAAGAATGGATGCAGGAATTGGTTATGGCCAGTCTAGAAAAAAGGAGGTTGAATAGTGAGATTGAATTGCTATTAGACCTGTTAACCTTTATTGCTAATCAACTTGCCATAGAAAATGGGGAAGAGGCAGAAAGCGCAGGGAGAAAACAGGATTCCAAGAAGCCATCTTCAGACCATGACAGCCTGCAGGAATGCCAAGGTCACTAATGCAGGTGCTTGACGGAGAAGTAGACCATTTCCATAACAAGCTGAAGTTCTATGATTAGATAATGGTAGCAATTTTTCATGCAGGAAAACCAGAGCTGGTTTTGCTTCTTTAGTTCTGAGATGTGTATTCAATAAAGTTTTGTCTTTTATGGCACTTCAAAGCATTGAAAATTCCTTAATTTTGAGTTCACTAGTCAGACAGTTTACAGAAGGACTAGGGGTAACATGATTTGGGTATGGCTACTCTGGAGAAGAGAAAGTCTGGGAATGACATGATAGCACTGTTCCAGTTTTTGAGGGGCTGCCAAAAAGGTGTGCGGGGGGGGGTCAGCTGATTTTCCAAAGCACCAGAAAACAAGAAACAATGGATGGAAACCAATCAATGAGAGAAGCAATCTGGAATTAAGGAGAAACTTCCTAACAGTGAGGACAATTATCTAGTGGAGCAGCTTGCCTTCAGAAGTTGTAGGTACTTCATCACTGGAGGTTTTTATGAAAAGACTGGGCAGCCACTTAATTGAAATCATATAGAGTCTTCTGTTTAAGCAGGGGGTTGGACTAGAAGATCTCCAATGTCCCTTCCAGCTCTAGTCTGATTGAAGTTTAGGTGTATATTGGATTTGCCCTGAGGAAGTATAAAGTCCAAGAAGGAACGTCCTTTCTAGATGTAGATTATTATGAGAAGGTCTGGCATCTTCCCTTATTTTGAAGATCTTTGAAAGATGTGTTAGTCTAAATATTAGATTTATATGTTTATTTAGAGGACTTGCTAAAGGGGAGTGGAGGGGAATCAAAGGCTTTTAACTTTTGATATTCTTTTTCTATTTAAAATCTAAGAAGAATGAAAAGAAAATATAATAAAGAAACAGAAAGAAATATGTAAAATGATTTCCAATCTTCATACATGTATAAACAAACCAAATTTTCTGCTATCTTATAGATCTGAACTTACCTTATAGAACTTTCAACGCAATTCCCTTTGAAGGATTATGATAAAAAGTGACAGTTTCTTCTACTGATATTTTTCACTTAATAATAAAGTGGCAAGAAAATTGAATACAATGTCTTTTATTTATTCCTGCATACAATGTAAAGGCTATCCAACTCCTTAAGAACCCTAGAGATTAATGTCATTAAAAACAAACATAGCAATAAAAACACAGAGCTTGAACCTCTAGAAAAAATATACTGTATAAAGTAAAATTCTAAGAAATACAGCACCCAATCTAAACTAAGGCCTGCAACAATAATGAGATTTTCTGAGACTTCATAAGCATCATCAAGGGTGGAAGCCTTACAAATCTTAAGGGGATGTTGTTTCAGAGGACAGGCATTGCAAAAGAGAAATCACAGGACTACATGGTTCTGGGACTGCTTGCCACCCAACAAGACAGGATTCAAAGAAGCCATAAAGGCAGAGGTCAGGGTGAGATAAACAGGTCAGGGGAATTGAAGGTAGTTCCTTACTTTACTATTAGGGACACGGTGGCTCAGTGGGTTAGGACGCTGAGCTTGTCGATCAGAAGGTTGGCAGTTTGGTGGGTCGAATCCCGAGTGCCGCGTAGCAGAGCGAGTGCCTGTTACTCGTCCCAGCTTCTGCCAACCTAGCAGTTCGAAAGCACGTAAAAACGCAAGTAGAAAAATAGGGACCACTCCAGTGGGAAGGTAACAGCGTTCCGTGCGCCTTTGGCATCTAGTCATGCCGGCCACATGACCACAGAGACATCCTTGGACAAGCGCTGGCTCTTCGGCTTTGAAACTGAGATGAACACCGGCCTCTAGAGTTGGAAACGACTAGCACGCATGTGCGGGGGAACCTTTACCTTTACCTTTTACCTTACTTTACTAAGGCTCATGGCTGGGAAGAACTGAACCCAGAATGACTTGGTCTGAGGTGGATCCTTGGCTAACAATTAGTGGTATTTACTTAACAACAACAATGGGGAATGTCAGAACTGCCATCACTAAGTGATGCAGTAAGAAGAGTTCTGCACTGCGACATGATGGAAATTTCATTCCCAGTGTGATCTTAACCTGAGGATTACTTATACTACCCAACAAATGTTTTCTCTACTACCTCAGCCCACAAGCTTTTGCTTATGGTTTTATCAAAATTTCTCACCAGATTCTAGGAAGATTTTTCTTCTTCGTAGCAAAAACTTCTCCATATATTTTTTTTATTTTTTTTTATTTTAATCCCATTTATATCCCGCCCTTCTCCGAAGACTCAGGGTGGATTACAATTAAAGCACAAACCAATGCACTTAGCATTAGCTTTCATTCTATGTATATGCCTGCTTATTAGGGCTTATATGTCAAGATTAAGATAATTTTTATATGCTAAATGAAAAGTGTAGAGGAAAAGATGCACCCCAAACAAAAGCAAAATACAATTTACCTGGCATTTAGTTATTTATTTATCTGATTTGATTTGTTTGCTGTCCATCTTGCTTTGAGTTGACTTTCAAAGGCTATCCTTCCCTATAAGACAAATGAAAAAGAAAATTTACTGTGATTTATTGCAGGTTCGCATCCCACCAGGCTCAAGGTTGACTCAGCTTTCCATCCTTCCGAGGTAGGTAAAATGAGGACCCAGATTGTTAGGGGCAATAAGCTGACTTTGCAATAATGCCGCGTGGGGGGTGGGGGGTGAAAGCCCTAATAAGCAGGTATATACATAGAATGAAGGCTATTGCTAAGCACATTGATTTGTGCTTAGATTGTAAGCCGCCCTGAGTCTTCGGAGAAGGGCAGGATATAAATGGGATTAAAATTTTTAAAAAAATTAAATTAAAATTAAAAAAGTATTATATATACTGAGAGACAAAGAAATAGAAGAAAACAATAGAATAGAGAGGACTAGAGATCTCTTCAAGAAAATTGGAGAGATGAAGGGAACGTTTCATGCAAAAATGGGCATGATTAAGGACCAAAATGGCAGGGACCTAACAGAGGCAGAAGAGATTAAGAAGAGGTGGCAAAATTACACAGAACAACTATACAAGAACGAGCTTAACATCCCTGATAACTACGATGAGGTGGTCACTGACCTCAAGCCAGACATCCTAGAATGTGAAATGAAATAGGCCTTAGGAAAGCTGAGCATCAACAAAGTTAGTGGAGGTGACAGTATTCCAGCTGAGCTATTCAAAATCTTAAAGATGATGCAGTAAAAGTGCTACACGCAATTTGCCAGCAAATTTGGAAAACTTAATGGTGGCCACAAGATTGGAAAAGATCAGTTTACATTCCAATTCTAAAGAAAGGCAGTGCCAAAGAATGTTCAAACTATTGCACCATTGCACTCATTTCACATGCTAGTAAAGTGATGCTTAAAATCCTACAAGCTAGACTCCAGCAGTATGTGGATCGAGAACTACCAGAAGTACAGGCAGGATTTCGAAGAGGCAGAGGAACTAGAGATCAAATTGCCAACATATGCTGGATCATGGAGAAAGCTAGGGAGTTCCAGAAAAACATCTATTTCTGCTTCATTGACTATGCTAAAGCATTTGATTGTGTGGATCACAACAAACTGTGGCAAGTTCTTAAAGAGATGGGAATACCTCAGCCCTGCATCCAGCCCCTGACGCAAGCTTTGCTCCAGGAGAGAATACAGATGATCTCTATTTCCCCAGAGGACGCAGCGGAGCACCAGGGACCCCTTCGCATGCCTCCCCACAGCTGTAAGCCACAGAGGGAAGCATGGAAGGCTTACAGTTCACCCTAGACTGCCCAGACACAGCAGAAGCGGCCCGGGCCCAAGACAAGCCAGATGACTGAACAAGAACACGAGGAGCTGCTCTTAAAGCTCCTTGCAGCACAAAGGACGTCACAAGCCTGTCCACGAGGGATGCCAGCGCAGGGGGCCTCTGGACACTGGGTAAGTCCTTCCCCAGCACTCACGAGGCCCCCCAACATGGTGCCGGCCACCCTGAGGAATCCCGGGACCCCGGAGCTTTTGGTGCAAAATTTCCCGCCAAACAGTGACCTCCAGCT
This sequence comes from Daboia siamensis, assembly GCA_024449315.1. NCBI lineage: Eukaryota > Metazoa > Chordata > Lepidosauria > Squamata > Viperidae > Daboia > Daboia siamensis. Next base: position 821,012 of record JAKJMR010017581.1, read on the forward strand.
TCCGGGGGCAACCGGAAGCAAGATGGCGGCCCCCAGGACACCCACATGGCCTGATATTGATAGGCCCCAGCCAAGCCTTGAGGCCCAGCAATCGGTGGCATCCAGCTGAAGCGGCACGCAAACCGCCCCGTCTTCCCCACCAGAAAGCCTCAAGGCCTATGATGGCATCGAAGCCTGCCCAACCGATCCTACTGTAGCAGGGTTTAAAGCAGCCATCCAGGTCCTGGTTACAAACCTGGAGGCCAAGACAACCGCAACCTCAACATCGGGGGTAGCCAGCCTCTCTCGCTACCCCCAGGAGCCTCCCAGGGGAGCTCCACGGCCCCCAATCCTCTCTCTGGGGCCTAACTGCTGGGAGGCATCCGGCCTGGAGCCTCCCAGCTGCGTCCTGCAACCCCAGAGGGCCCCCAGTGAACCCCCGGGCCCTCCAGCCTACTTCTCACTACCGCCCAGATGCCCTGCTTACCAGATGGCCTTCAGGGGGGCTCTGTACGAAGCCCCCTCCTCCAGCGCCCAGCAATGGCCTCGTCCGGGCAATCCATGGCATCCATGTGCCATCCCGGCCCCATCCTGCAATCCTCGCCCCCCGGTGAATGTTCCAGTGCCAGGGGGGGCTTCAGGAGGAATCTTCGGGGCTTTTGCGGCCTTCAGCCCCTCCTCGGGCCCATTTTCCGGCCTACAAGCCCAGGCCTGAATCAGGCCCAGAGGGAGAAAGAGAGACGTCCTCTCCCTCCGCCTCCTGGGCTCAAATGAATCCTGAGCATGCCCAGTAGGGGCCATCCAAAAATCAAGGAAAAATACCACCACCTGCCAGCAGAGGGATCCCTCTTCCATTCACCTCAATGGAGAGCTCTCAGATGTATAGACACAAAGAGCTGGGGAAAAATCTCTTTCATTCCCAGACCTCTGCACTCTCAAATAATTTTGCAAAACTGCAACTTGGGGAGGGGGGGGGAATTACAGCAGTTGGAGTAAAGATGTGCAGGTATGTCTATTGAAGGAAGGGACTCTAGAGATGGTTCTGTATCCCCCATCTCTTCCCTGGGGACCCCAAGAAGAGTGGTATCATAGACAAGCATATACCACTCTACTGAGCTCACTGGATAGCAAGTTGTACCCCAGCATTCCAGATGGGCTCACAGCTGGCGAAGTTTGGGGGTTATTATACAATTTATTCAACAGCTACACCATCGGTTCGGTCACCAGACTCACAACTGAGTTTTACACCACCAGACTTAAGTTTGGAACTAGCATGCCTGAGCACCTGGGAAAATTAAAGGCGCTCAGGGCAGAACTGATGTCCAGAGACTACCTTGTACCTGATGCGAACATGGTCGCTGTCATTCTGGCTTCCCTGGACAAAAATTGGAGCAGTTTCATTGTTTCACTGGAGGGGACAAGGAAGGAAGCCATGACTCTGTCCTACCTCACACGGAGGCTCATTGAGGAAGACAGGAGGTGGAGAGATGCAGGAGAATACACCAGAACCACCACACAGCGAGCCACCAGCAGGCAACACAACTCAGAGCAGGTTAATGCTCTACTTAAGTGTTTCATCTGTGGCTCTGAGGGGCATCTGAAGAAAGACTGCCCCCATCACCAACAAGGCCCCAAGCGTGGTCCCAATCAAGGAATGGGCAAGGGGCAAGGAAGGGGGCGTGGCGGGGGCAAAGGTAGTGCCAATGGCAATTCTGTGCGTAGTTGTGCTCTCACCCCCACCACAAAAGCTGATACCCCCACTGACTTATGGTTACTGGACTCTGGAGCTGGGAGATGGGAGAGTTTGCTGAGGGAGTCCAGCTCAAGGATTGTGAAGTGTTCCTGGACTGTGCCATCTGTAAGAGCACAAAGAGGAAGGCTGCCCCCGTCCCTAAGGTGTCACTACATAAGGCCCAATACCCGTACCAACTAGTACATGTTGATCTGGTTGGGCCATTCACACCATCCCTAGGGAAAAGACAGCATTTTCTTACTGCTGTTGACGATTTTTCACGGTACGGCCACGTGTATACCCTCACAGAAAAATCTGAAGCCTTTGATGCCATAAAATCACTGTACAACCTTGTAGAGACCTAATATAAGACCAAGATGACTCAACTGCAGAGCGACCGCGGAGATGAGTTCATGTTCCAGAAATTTCAGGACTGGGTAAGGCGTAAGGGCATCTGACATTTTCTTACAGCGCCCTTCACTCCTGCCCAGAACGGCGTGGCAGAGAAAAGAAATGGAATCCTGCAAACTATGATGCGTAGTCTGATTGCAGACGCTGGAGTCGCAGAATCATACTGGGCAGAGGCAGTGCACTACGCCAATTACACCTTAAACCACACTTGGAGCAGTGTTCTGGACCAGATCCCATATTTCCTGGTCCATGGTAGGAAACCAAGTCTGGGACACTTGCGTGTGTTTGGCTCCTACGCTTGGGTGCACATCCCCAAGCAGCTGCGGAAGAAGGGGAGGTCTGTCTCCCAGAGACTAAGGTCCTTGGGCTATGCTCCTGGCTCCAAGGCCTACCGTTTCCTGGGAGAAGGGGGCAGGACTGTGACTTCCCAATCTGCCTCCTTCGAAGAGGACTCCAATTGGACCCAGATCCACTCAAATGATCTGAGCCCATATGTCAACCGACCCAGCAAGGACACATCAACCACGACATCACCTGAGACGACCACATACCCTGCCACCGACAAGAGCGAGAAACAAGACAAAGATGTCATCCTACCTGGTTCAGATGGGGAGGATGAGCCATCCAGTCCCAAGGTGATGCCTCAGAGACCCGCGATACCCAGCACCTGGGACTGAGGGTCTTCACATCCTGGTTGTGAAATGCCGGCTAAACCTGCAGAACAAAACCTGCAGAAACAAAAAGACGGTGAGTGGCAGGAGGTCAGGAGGTCAAAGCGGTCCAACAAAGGGATCCCGCCAATGAGAATCGACATTGGGCACAATGCCTCTGTCAACAGCGTTGTGGTCACCCCAAAATCCTTCTCTGACATCCAGGAGCTGCCCATCGAAGAACAGGAGAAATGGCAGCTCGCGATGGAGCAGGAGATTGCGAGCCTGAGAAAGCTCAAGGTCTTCACCCCCCAGCAACCACCAAAGGAGAGGAAAGTCATTGGCACAAGGTGGGTTTTCAAGGCTAAACCACTTGCCAATGGCCTCTACCTGTATAAGGCCCGTTTGGTAGCTCAGGGGTTCGCCCAGCGCTACATGGAGGACTACGGGGAGACCTACTCACCAACCGTCCGGGCACAGAGCGTCAAGGCTGCCCTTGTAACTGCAGCCACTCTGGGGGACGAAGTCTTCCAATTCGACATCCAGACGGCGTACCTCCACGCCAACTTGGACCGGCAGATCTATGTGAGGACCCCTCCTAGCTACCAGCAGGAAGGGGGAAACACATGGCTACTCCAAAAAGGGTTATATGGCCTCAAGCAGTCGGGGAAACTATGGTACGAGTGCCTAAGAAAAAGTTTAGAACGAGTTGGTTTCAGTGCATCCCATGCAGATGAATGTGTTTTCACACGCAACTCCAAGGGTACCACAGAACGGGTGTTAGTTTATGTGGACGACCTCCTATATGTAGGGCCTGACAAGGAAGGGTATGATAAATTTGCCAAGGCCCTAGGGGAAAAGTTTACCCTGAAGTCTTTGGGGCAGGTTGACAGGTACTTGGGTGTGCACATCTTGGCCACCAAGGGGGGGTTCGCCCTATCTCAGAAAGAAAAGATTGAGGAGTTACTGGCCAAATGTAAAATGGCAGAATCTAACCCAACGCGTAACCCGATACAAAGTGACTATTACAATCACACTCACAAGGACGGTCCTGAGTTCACAGATAATAAGCTTTACAGATCTGTGATTGGCTCCTTGCTATACATCAGCAATTGGAGCAGTGAATCTACTGCTGTGAATCTACTGTCCAGGCATGTGAAAAGCCCAGAGGAATTCCACTGGACTGCTGTTAAGAGGGTACTTAGGTACCTCAGGGGCACGACCGATGCTCTCCTTGTGCTGGAACCAGAGAAGGGGAAGACGGCCCAGCTCTCCGCTTACTCGGATGCAGACTGGGCTGGTGACACTAAGAGTAGACGGAGCACCTCTGGTTTCCTCATATTGCTAAATGGCTGTCCTATCCATTGGCATGTTAGGCAGCAAAAATTTGTTTCTTGCTCCACGGCCGAGGCGGAATATGCCAGCCTGTCAGACACGGCCAATGATTTGATTTGGTTCGATGCTCTGATAACGAGCATCTGGGCACCTCCTCCTCTGCCCATCCAAATTCAAGAGGATAATACGGCTGCAATTGCAATCTCGGGGGCATATGCAGTGGGCTCTAGGTCCCGCCACATAGACATATGCTATAAAAATGTCAGGCAGCTTGCCAAAATGGGGTTTATACATGTTGAGCATTGTAATATAACTGACCAGATAGCTGACCTGTTCACCAAACCTGTTCCCATTGACCAGCACAACCTTCTGTGTAAGCGTTTGTGTTTGGTCTTCTAAATGTGTATATGCATGTCTATGACACCTGCTCGCCCCCTCACATACATTCACTGGTCCCTGTCATTGGCTGGCAAGAAGGGGAATTGTTAGATGTTTTTGTGCCAGCCCTGGCAGTTCCCTCAAAGGATCATCAGATGGGAGCAAAGAGGCATCTTTGCCCCCACTGATGGGTCAGGGGTCCCCGGCTCCTGCAGCCCCATTGGAGAGAGTTAATTGGTAAGGGAGGGACTGAGGACCCCCATAAATACCTCTGCTCAGGGGCTGCTCTTCCCTCTAGTTTCTCTTTGTTCTTTCTTCTGCTTACTTGCTGATCCATGAGCTCAATCCAGGCATGGATGCCTCCATGCCAGGGAACTCTTTCTATTTACTCTAACGTTGAATAAAGCTATAAATGATTGCATCCCTGCGTGCTGCTTTTTACTTGGAAGCACCTTAACGAACCATCGGCCTCGTGAGACCATCTCACAATACCAAACCATCTTATTCGTCTCTTGAGAAACCTATATGCGGGTTGATCACATCGGAAGCACTGGAATGACGACTGTGGTGCCTGCACGGGGGTCCTAATGTCTAAAAATTAAATATTTTCCCTATTTTGAAGTGTTAGTTTACAATAGTTTCCAAAAGTTACAGTAGTTTACAAAAGTTATAAATATGCAGAGAAAAAAAGAGAAAAGAAACATACTCTTGCAAACAGATCTGCACCCAATTCCTGAGAGGGAAGGGTAGAAAGAACACGTATGCAAACAGATCTGTATCTAATTAATTTTGCAATTATGTCTGTGTAAGTATGCACTCTTAATGGTAAAAAGAACTATTCAGTCAATATTGAAGAAGAATAGCACAGTCTATATAGAGAAAATTATCTCAGTGCTAAGATGCTGTGTGGTGCCTGTCTCTCCATAATTACAAAAGATAACGAAGGAAGCTGGAGATAGTTCATGCTACAAAGCAGAATTCATAAGCGTAAACTTTGCATCCAAATAAATGTTTGATTTCCAGGTTTTCTTCTCTCTCCAAATCCAGCCTTTTCCTCCTTTCACTTTTTTTCCCTGAGGGTGCAATTGTGTGCATTGTCTGTGCTTTAGTTTAATGGGTGCAATTCTGTGCTTTATCAGCAATGTCCATTTCTCTAAAACACAGGTGTCAAACTTGCCGCATCATATGACGGTCACAATGTATCATGACTTTTTTTGCATTGCTGGAGTTAGGGTGGGCGCAGCCTCCAAATGATTTAACCAGCCCTCAGGCCGGCAGTTTGACACCCCTGCTCTAAAGCAATCCCAGGATTATTTGTCTTAGAAATACCACATTTAGGTTTTAAAGTGGTAATACCCTCTTTGGAAAATTGATCCAAAAGTAGACTAACTTTCTCTGAACAGAAGACACATACTGAGAATATTGAGAAGGAGTTCAAAAAGGCTTCATTTTAAGAAGCATGCTAGGGACAGTAGTTTGCTTAAAGCAGGGGTGTCAAACTGCCAGCCCGCAGGCCGGATGCATCATGGCAAAACCGCACCCACCCCATTGCCGGCAATGGGAAAAAAGTCACAATACGTCATGACATGTCACGTGACATTGCGAGTTTGACACCCCTGGCTAAAAGGTTAGTAAAAATCACTTGTATTCCTTTCTGCCTGGCAGCAGTTCAGCAGGTAGTAGATCTATCAGAGTGTTTGCAGTGAAGCAGCTGGCTTAAAGTCAGAACAATTGCCTTTTTAAAGGCCCCATTGCTCTCAATTCACTCTGGAGATCTGCAGAGTGATCCAGTTGGTCTGTAAGTAATAGTTACACTTGTCTTGTCTCTGCCCTTTTAAGAGTTAAATCTACCATAGTTGTTGCTTTTCCTCCTAATTGATTGAGAAGTGGGGTTAGCTCTAAATTCCCTATTAATCTCATACTATTTGCTGGTATGAGCAACTTGTGGTTTCTGCTGTTGGTTTTCAAGCATACTTTATAAAAGACTCCTTTTAATGGGTAGATTTTATTTTTAACTGAAGCTAAAAGTTCAAAGATTTTTTTCTTTTCAGATTTAATGGATAAATGTTTTTTATATTTTATATTTTGATAAACTAATAAAATATTAAAAGCCAAAAAAGGGTTCAAAGATTGAAGTTACTGTTTTTGCTGTAAGCACACATTGCCTAAAAGTGTGTTTCAGTCTCCCTTTTTAAGTTCACATCATTTCCACCTTGCATAAGAAAGGCAGCTGCTGAACAGATAGTGGGAGTTAAGGGAGACAAGCATTCTCTATCAAGAAAGAAGAAAATTCCGTAAGCTGTTGGCTTACTACTTCTACCTGTAAATGCAACTCCAAGGAATTATCAATGTTATATCTATCTAGTGAGAGAGCAGAGTTTAAGTTACTTACTGAAGTTATCCACTTAATTATTATCTATTTATTCTTTCTCTGTTGCTTCAGAGGCTTGATTGAATTCTGTGTTGCAGAGTGGATATATTGTCTCTTCTTCCTTTTCCCTATTCTTAAATCCAGATTAAGAATTATTAAATTATGTCTGGTTTTCTCAGCATTACCCACTGGTCTTTTTTAAAAAATGTCAGCTACTATATGGTACCTTCCTCATATTTGGGAAACACCCTATAATTCTTGGATAGTTTTAACTTATAAGAATGTGTTTTAGCATTTCTTTTTTATGTATCTCTCCTCTTTATTTATTATTGAATGTTCTGGGTATTCAGACAATATTTTCTCTTTTTTTGCCAGTTAATGACTGCAATAAAATTGATTGATTTCAAATGTTAGCTGGAAAAGATAGATGGCGTCTTAGGTGATTCAATTTAAATAATTTAAAAATTAGAAATGGAGAGTAAAAATACCAAAATAAAGTTAAAAATGGAGAGCATACATTCAGAGCTGTTCACCAGTCACCATCTTCAGCTCCATCTGCAATTAGGTGCTGAAACTACAGGTGAAGCTCAAAAAATTAGAATATCGTGCAAAAGTTCATTTATTTCAGTAATGCAAATTAAAGGGGGAAACTAATATATGAGATAGACTCATTACATGCAAAGCAAAATAGTTCAAGCTGTGATTTGTCATAATTGTGATGATTATGGCTTACAGCTCATGAAAACCCCAAATCCACAATCTCAGAAAATTAGAATATTGTGAAAAGGTGCAATATTCTAGGCTCAGAGTGTCCCCACTCTAATCAGCTAATTAAGCCATAACACCTGCAAAGGGTTCCTGAGCCTTTAAATGGTCTCTCAGTCTGGTTCAGTAGGAATCACAATCATGGGGAAGACTGCTGACCTGACAGTTGTGCAGAAAACCATCATTGACACCCTCCATAAGGAGGGAAAGCCTCAGAAGGTAATTGCAAAAGAAGTTGGATGTTCCCAAAGTGCTGTATCAAAGCTCATTAATAGAAAATTATGTGAAAGGGAAAAGTGTGGAAGAAAAAGGTGCACAAGCAGTAGGGATGACCGCAGCCTGGAGAGGATTGTCAGGAAAAGGCCATTCAAAAGTGTTGGGGACTTTCACAAGGAGTGGACTGAGGCTGGCCACATCAAGAGCCACCACACACATACGGATCCTGGACATGGGCTTCAAATGTTGTATTTCTCTTATCAAGCCGCTCCTGAACAACAAACAACATCAGAAGCGTCTGACCTGAGCTAAAGAAAAACAGACCTGGTCTGTTGCTCAGTGGTCCAAAGTCCTCTTTTCTGATGAGAGCAACTTTTGCATCTCATTTGGAAACCAAGGACCCAGAGTCTGGAGGAAGAATGGAGAGGCACACACTGCAAGATGCTTGAAGTCCAGTGTGAAGTTTTCACAGTCTGTGTGATTTGGGGAGCCATGTCATCTGCTGGTGTTGGTCCACTGTGCTTCATTAAATCCAGGGTCAACGCAGCCGTCTACCAGGAGATTTTGGAGCACTTCATGCTTCCTTCCGCAGACATACTTTATGGGGATGCTGACTTCATTTTCCAGCAAGACTTGGCACCTGCCCACACAGCCAAAAGCACCAAAACCTGGTTCAATGACCGTGGGATTACTGTGCTTGATTGGCCAGCAAACTCGCCTGACCTGAACCCCACAGAGAATCTATGGGGCATTGCCAAGAGAAAGATGAGAGACATGAGACCGAACAATGCAGAAGAGCTGAAGGCCGCTATTGAAGCATCCTGGTCTTCCATAACACCTCAGCAGTGCCACAGGCTGATAGTTTCCATGCCACACCGCATTGAGGCAGTAATTGCTGCAAAGGGGCCCAAACCAAGTACTGAGTACATATGCATGCTTATACTTTTCAGAGGTCCGATACTGTTCTATGTACACTCCTTGTTTTATTGACTGCATGTAGTATTCTAATTTTCTGAGATTGTGGATTTGGGGTTTTCATGAGCTGTACGCCATAACCATCACAATTATAACAAATCACGGCTTGAACTATCTTGCTTTGCATGTAATGAGTCTATCTCATATATTAGTGTCCCCTTTTAAGTTGCATTACTGAAATAAATGAACTTTTGCACGATATTCTAATTTTTCGAGTTTCACCTGTAAATTCTCTGCCTCTGACCTCCAATCTCAATCCCTTTTAACCACCAGATTTGTTAAATTTACTGCATGGCTGGAAAAAAGGGACAGGTTGCTTAATTTGTTAAGTATCTGCAAGGCTGAATAGTAGAGAAAAAGAAGGAAGGAAGCAAAGAAAATCTTTCTGTAGCTTGTTTGCATTGAAGAACTGAAGAAAAAATTAACTCAAAAGAAAAAGTGGCTAGAGCATAATATGTGCAATTGGCTGGATGCTACAGAATCAGACAAGCAGTAAAAACCTTTCCAACATTTTTCAAACAGCACATTGCCTTTTAAAACAAATATTTGTCTTCTCATAATTGCTGCATTACTTCTGTACACATTATATTGAACCATCTTCTGAAGCAGCAATCCATTTCCAGAAGGGAGGTATAGATACTTCTAGGGTTCATCAGTTAAGAAACAACTAAGATAAGATAAATCTTTATTGTCATTTTTTACTGTGGGCACAATGGCACACATAAAAAATGAAATTTAGTTGTCCGCTCTCAAAGTGAAACACATACATAAAACATACTATATACAACATATGTATAGACTCACACATACATAACAATAAAATATTGAATACTGTCCATCTTGAATATATAACGGAAGGAGGAAGCCTGAGAGTTCACAAGGTTAATACTGTATGGAATGAAACTATGGCTGAATCTGGATGTTCTGCTATGGATACCACAAAGCCTCCTCCCAGAAGGTAACAAGGAAAACAGGTTGTGAAGAGGATGGGTAGTGTCCCAGATAATCTTATGGACCGTGTTCAAACAATGCTTCTGTGCTATGTCCTGGATGGGAGGGAGAGAACTGCCAATGATCTTTTCAGCCATCCTCACCACTCTCTGCACTGCCTTCCTGTCTGAGAGCCAATTTGGTACACTGGTTAAGGTGTTGATCTAGAAACCAGGGGACTGGGAGTCCTAGGGCCCCCTTAGGCATGAAAGCCAACTACATAACTTTGTGTCAGTTATTCTCATTCCCAATCCATCTCACACTGTGGAGAATAATGTGGTACAAGTACTAGATATATTCATTTTATATATATGTGTGTGTGTGTGTGTGTGTGTGTGTGTGTGTGTGT
>JAKJMR010017581.1:841162-880152 GCA_024449315.1 Daboia siamensis
GCCCATAAAGGTATCTTATAATTTAACTTATGTCTATGCTTTTTCCAAACTCGCAACAAAGCATGTCTTAAAATATGCACCTTAAACACATTATCTACCTTCTTATCATACAATAAGTATGCATGCCAACCAAATAACAAATCATGATTTTCAAGATTTAATAATCTCCCTTGTGTTAAATTAATCCAATCGCTTATCGCTGATAATGAAGCAGCTTCATAATATAATTTAGAATTGGGCATTTTGAGACCACCTCTTTCACACATATCCTGCATAATCTTATATTTAACCCGTGGCCTTTTCCCTGGCCAGACAAATTTATTAATACCCTTTTGCCATTCCTCCAAGTTTGAATCCTTTTTAAGAATGGGTATCATTTGAAACAAAAATAAAAATTTTGGCAAAACTTTCATTTTCACTGCTGCAATTCTTCCCAGTAATGACAATTGTAATTTTTTCCAACTATCCAATTCTTTTTAAACTTTACTCCATAACTTTTCATAGTTGTTTTTATATAACTTTACATTTGAGGGTGTCAGATATACCCCCAGATATTTAACCCTTTCAACAATTTCAAATCCAGTTAACCTTTCTAAAGCTGCCTTTTGTAATACTGTCATATTTTTAGACAACATTTTAGTTTTTTGTATATTGACCTTAAATCCAGAAACTTTCCCATATTGCATTATTAACTCCATCAATTCCACAACAGAAATTTCTGGCTGTATCACCGTAACAACCAGATCGTCTGCAAACGCCCTCAGTCTGTAATCCTGATCTCTTATTTGAATTCCCTTAATTTTTTCCAAATTCTGTATTTTAATCAATAATATCTCCAGTGTTAAAACAAATAATAAAGGTGATAACGGACACCCCTGCCTTGTGCCCTTTTCAATATTGCAAACTTAAGTCAAACTATTATTTACTATTATTTGGGCTGTTTGCTTTTGATATAATGCCCTAATTGGTTGTATAAATCTATCCCCAAAATTCATTTTATCTAATATTTTCATCAAGAATTGCCAATCCAGTTGATCAAAAGCTTTTTCAGCATCCAGAAAAATCAGTGCTGCAGGGATCTGGTTGTTTCTTTCCAAAAATTCCAACAAATCAACTATATGCCTCACATTATTTTTCATTTGTCTACCACTTATAAACCCAGTTTGATCACTATGAATTACCTGTTGCAATACCCTCATCAGTCTGTTAGTTAAAACCTTAGCAAATATCTTGTAGTCCGTATTCAAAAGTGATATTGGTCTATAGTTTCTTGCTTGAGTAACATCCTGATCTTCCTTCGGAATCAAAGAAATAAAAGCAGTTTTCCAAGACGGAGGCACCCCTCCTCCCCTTTGAATTGTCTGAAACAATTCCCTTAATGGCTTTATCATCTCAAACTGTAAGTTTTTATAATACACAGCAGTCAAACCATCCGTACCTGGCACTTTACCCACTTTCAATTGTTTGATTGCTAAATAAATTTCTTCCTCGGTTATCAGTTGATTCATCTCTTCCTTTTGTTCTTGCGTAAGAACCGGAATACTGACGTTCCTCAAATATGCATCAATGTCTGCTTCATTAATCTTATCTCTAACATATAATTTAGAATAAAAATCAACAAAGGTTTCCTTAATAAGATTCTGTTGATTCACAACCTTACCCTTATATTCTATTTTGTCTATATTAGAAGCCCTTTGCTTCTTCCTTAGCATATAAGCTAACCATCTACCTGGTTTATTGGCATTACAAAAAGTATTATGTCTGACAAACCGTAGATTAGTTGCCACCTGATCAGCCATCAACTTATCAAATTGTCCCCTTAATAAATTAATAACCTCTTTAATCTTCACATCCGATGGATTCAAAATTAAGGCCTTTTCTTTTTCCCTAATCTCATTCTCCAATTCTTTCCTCCTAAATTCCAAATTACGTCTATATTTATTATTCAAATATATTAACACACCTCTCATGTACGCCTTACTAGCATCCCAAACCATATCCATAGAAGTACCCTTATTCATATTAATTTCAAAAAAAACCTTCATCTGTTTTTTACATTCTTCCACATTTTCCTGATTTCTAAACAGATTCTCATTTAAACGCCAGGAACGCCTATCTTTGTTGTCCTTATCAATCTCTAACCAAACTGGACTATGATCAGACATAGTTCTTGGACAAATCTTTATCTTCTTAATCCTAGAAAAAAAGTAATTAGTGATTAATATAAAATCAATCCTGGAAAAAGATTGATGCCTATCAGAAAAAACGGTATAATCCTTCTCTTGTAAATTTCTTTCTCTCCAAATATCTCGCAGCTCCAAATCATCCATCATCTCAAAAAAAGACTTAGGCAATTTAGCATGACTTGGAGTACTTCTAAAAGAGCCACTCTTGTCCATTTGTACATTCAAAACACCATTCCAGTCTCCCATAAAAATAAAAGATTTATAATCCAATTGGGTAATCTTGCTGTGTAATAAACTATAAAAGTCAGCTTGTTGTTGATTAGGAGCGTATAACCCAACCAAAAGCGTTTTTTTGCCTTCTATTAACAAATCAACTATAACGTATCTTCCTTGTTTATCTGCTTCAATCAACTCCGCTGTAATTGTATTCTTGACATAAATAACCACTCCATTTTTCTTATTCATTGCAGAAGCAATAAATTGTGTGCCCAATCTTGAATTTAGTAAATACTTTTGGTCCATAACTCTAATATGTGTTTCTTGTAAACAAATAACATCAGTCTTAAATTGTTTTAAATATTGAAAAATTTTCTTTCTCTTCTGTGGTGAATTTAAACCATTGACATTCCAAGTTAAAAGCTTAGTCGCCATCTTTAGCGACCCGAAGCTTTTGGAGCGCGTCTTCCAGGATCCCCTTAACATTCATTTTATTTATGAATTTGTCTTCTAATTTTGATTTAGATGTTTGTTTATTTTTTTCCAGTTATCAGATAGAACCTCCAGACAGAATTCCAATCCCACTAAGAATAATGATAATACCCACTATCCTCAAGCAGATTATGTCATAATTAGTGCCTTTAGAGTACACTCTTTTAATATTCTTTCCTTATTTGGGTAACACAAATAACATAAATAATGACATCATTCCCAAATAGTTTATTTTGCTCTCTTGCCACTAGATAGACTTAGTAGTGAAAATTCCAGTTCACTCACCCACCTCCCAGGTTCCTGCCACTGTAACATTTTAGTAGGGATACAGTGAGCCCAAATGCTCACTAGTAAAAATAATTTGACAAGCAACAGAAAAATATTATCTGTGTTAACATTTAAACTTAGGGAGTATAATTTTGAACAGTATTATTAAATTAGTAGATAGGTGACATACTGAATAAATAACAAATACTAATATTTAATTTTTGTTCTGAACAAAACATAAAAGTGAGGAAAGACTTGTGAGGAGAATGGATTTTACAGGTGCTATGAATATTTATTTCATCTTTAAATAACTAATTGGCCAAAGTACTTTTTATTTAAAATGTTGTTAAATTCATACTACAAATTAATTCTGGAATTATTAGGGGTAGATAGAGAAGCATTTCAACAAAATCTATTATGCCAGCACAACTTCAGGAATGATAATTTACAAAAATTACAATAATTTAGTTAATGTTACATCATCATAATCTTTCTGTCATTACAAAATCTAAATAGGATAGTTTATAAAAGGATGGAATTGGAAATATAATGGCCAAAGAACAGAAAAAGAATAAACAGTAAAATAATCTCCCTTCCAGTGTGGTAATGTTGAAAGAAAAATCTTCATCAGGGTCCTGTCCAATCTGGGAATAAACAAAATGGAGACTGCTTTATAAAGAAGTTCTATTTTATTGAAGAGCAGAATCACAGAGAAATATGGCTTTGGAGCAGCTGACCACATGGTGCTGGGAGTGGTGGGTTTTTATACTTTCTTGGGCTTTTGTGTTTGGAGTTGTTCCTGTTCCTATGGCATGAACCTGAGGTTTAATGTGCCCTTCTGGTATTCTAATAATGGTGGGTTAATCCTATTAATCCTATTATGTCCTAAACAACATACAATATAAAGACTGGCAGAACACATCCATGAACATCAACTAGCAGTCAGAAGACGTAATGAAAACTCTATTTTCACAACATATAGACAGACTTAACAATGGTTGCAATTGCAAAATTGTGACCATCCTAGACTAAGCCAAGTTCCAAAATGCCAGAGAATTACTAAAAGCCAGGCACTGACAAATTAGCCTTCAATAAATATATAGACATTAACAACATCTATATGCAAAAGAGACAAGTAACCAAGCAAAAGTAAGGAAGGGAGGTCTGCTGTAGACAATGATCTTTTTCAGATTTTTCCACATATTTTGCTGGTTCATTTGTTAAGCTACTTTTCAGAATAGCTTCTTTTTACTGCCCTGATCTCACTTCTTTGTACAGAATTTTTCCTCCTTTCCTCTAGGCTTCCTTTTTGGTACAATGTAATTACTTGAATTTAGCTGTGAACCAAGCTATATTACTGTATATGCACAAACTTTTGATTGGGCCACAAAAACTAACATATGATGTCACAGTATCAATGAGTTCATCCAAGTCTGCTGAGGCAGCTTCAAAAACAGTTTGTGCAGTTCAGTCTTTAACTTTGCCTCCTCAGTCCAAGTCTTTACTGTTTTAACCATAGGTTTTACAGTTTTAAGTCTCTGTCTGTAAACAGGTATAAGGTGAATCATAGAATGATCAGCATGGCCCACAGCTGCTCTCACTGTATTTTCCCAAAAATAAGACCTGGTCTTATTTTATTTTATTTTTCCTCCAAAAGAGGCACCAGGTCTTATTTTCGGGTGTGTGTGTATTTTCCACTCATGTCACTAAAGTGGCACCACCAGCCCTGCCCAGCCAGCCCACTTGTTCTACAGCCAAAGGAGTAGCTTCATTCTGCAGCTGAGAATAGAGCCCCAGCCTGTATTTCACAATCATTGGCCTTTCTGGAAGGTATCTGAACCTGAGAACCGAGCTCCAGATTGAATCCATAGCTCGGTTCTTGTGTCTTTCACAACTTCTGTCTGTGAAATGCAGGCTAGAGTTCTGTTCTCAGCTGCAGAATGAAGCTGCTCCGCTGGCTGCAGAAGTGGGCCACAAGGCAAAGCAAGTGTCAATCCATGGGAGGCCTGGATGAAATGGTAAGCTCCATCTTACCCCCACCCCTGCCCTAGCTTGATTTTTAAGCATGCACCTCGCCCCCAAACTGGGGCTTATTTTTGGGGCAGGAATTATATTAGGCCCACCCCCAAAAATCAAGCTAGGGCTTATTTTCAGGGTAGGTCTTACTTTTGGGGAAACACAGTAGTAGAGAGTGATAAACATTTTTTAATGTTGAGTAGCAATGGTCTAAAATATTCTTGGCTCTAGTGAGACAACTGATATACTGAGTGTATCTTGACAGCTCTTGGCTTAGGTTAGCACTGTTAAAATCTCCTAAGACAATGAAAAGTGAGTCTGAATATCACTGTTCAGTCTACAGGATTTGGACACAAGAGCCTCAAGCTCCTGGTCCATAGGATCCTCAAGAGAAAACTGCCTATGATTTTCTTAAAAATCACCCAAAGATGAAAAACCCGCAACTTGCTTAGATATACAGTTTCCAGTGCTTTTTTTTGTAAAAGAAAAAGGTGCCGGAACTCACACATGTGATACAACCTGCCTTTTTTGGTTCCATCCAAAAAGGTGCCGGAACTCCGTTCTGAGCGTTCTATGGCAAAAAAAAGGCCCTGACAGTTTCCTTATAAATTTTACTACTAGGAAGTTTAAGCAACATCTAGGTATTTGTACTTTACACCCATGTGGAATTTTGTCAAAGATGTGTGGCAAATTGAGACAAATTATATCTACAGCATTCCATTCAGGTCAAATCTCATCAAAGGTTGAGACAAGTCACATGACTCATTTTTGACAGGACTGGTATGACAGAACTCTTAAGCAACTACAGCATTCTTTTCAATACACTTACAGCCTGTGTTATTATCTACTCTAACATCTTTCCAGGTATTAATATTGGTTTCACCGATCAGCAATTACTGAAATCCTTTTTTTGTTCTGTCTTAAGAGAAGGAATACATTTGCTCCTCCAACCCCATTTTATTTGCTAAGAAAACATAAGATCAGTTAGGATAAATATACATTGATTGTTAACTCAGAAGAATGATAGAATTGGATCAATAACCACAAAAGCGAGCATGAAGTACGTACTTTGGAGAAGTCAAGGCCACACTGAGTAGCAGCAAATGCCTGAGATTAGAATTTTCCATGTTTCTCTAGGTGGAATTTGTGGCCCTGTGTTTGTTTAAAATAATATCTCTTTTTTAGAACATATATTGCAGTGGGTTTCTCAAATGGGATTATCTCTATATTTGGGATTTATATTGGGTACTTCCTACCTCAAAATAACAGAAATTATATCAACAATTAGGATCACAATTTCCTACCATTCTGTTCAGGGAATAACTTGGAGATTTGGTGACTTGGACCACCAAAGTATTACTCATACTTTTCTTATGTAGTTTTGTACATTTTCTTCTTTGCTTGTTTATACATTACTGTATGGTTTATCAAGACCTGTAAGAAAATAAATGGTCAGGGTAAAATATCCTGTCCTATTGCTAAATAATAGATGTCAGGATTTTAAGATTAATTATTGTTTGTGATAATTTAATGTTACATTTTTATATTTTGAATTATTTTTATTTGTAGAATCTCAAAGATTAGTTTTAAATAGTGATGGTAGCTTGGAGATTTATAAAATTAAAGGCAGTGATGCTGGGAGTTATACTTGCAAAGCAAATTATATGTACAATAATGAACAACTGACTACAGAAATCCATTTTATGGTCTATGGTAAGTAAGGATTTAGTAGTCTTTTCTAACTGTGATATTAACATAAACTATACAGAACTCAAATGCAAGTAAAACAGTATAAAGTAATAAATTACATTTATTTATAAATTACATTTATAATGTTAGAGCTTAGGTCTATTGTAACTAAATATATGGAGATTTATGAAGAATGATTCTTTACACAATAATTAAAATTTATGCAATCAGAAGTTATGATGTTCATCAGCTGGAAAGGTAAACCAATTCACGAAGGACTGGACTGTCAAAAGCTAGGAAGCCCTTTCATTTTACCTGCAAGAGTTTTAAATCCCAAAGATGTTTTTTCACAAGGCAACTGGACTTTCTTGTTTTTCTTTGAAGATGTTTTGCTTTTCATCTAAGAAGCTTCTTCAGCTCTGATGAGAAATGAAACATCTTCAAAGAAAAACAAGAAAGTCCAGTTGCCTCTTGAAAAAGCATCTTTGGGATACTATGACCTGGATGACTGAAAATCTCCAGACAAGAGTTTTAAATCTGTTAAATAATAATTACCTATTAAATAGTAATTACCTAATTACTATTACTACCTAATAGTAATCTGTTAAATAGTAATTACCTAATTACCTATAAAACTCAATAATTATCTAGTAGCATCTGAAGAATGCTAGCTCAAAGTAAGTGGCAAGGTGCCTCTTTGGAGTCAATTAGAGCTACTAGAGAGTAACTGTTGGGAAGTTTCTCCTTAATTCCAGGTTGCCTCTCTCTTTGGTCAGTTTCCAACCATTGTTTCTTGTCTTGCCCTCTGGTGCTTTGGAGAATAGTTTGACTCCCTCTTCTTTGTGGCAGCCCTTCATATACTGGAATACTGCTATTGCCCCTATTTCTTCTTTTCTTTAGACTAGCCTAACCCAAATCCTGCAGCCATTTTTCATATGTTTTAGTCTCCAGGGTTTTGATCATTTTAGTTTTCCCAAAGTCTCAACATCCTTTTTGTAGTATAGTGACTAAATTGGTTGCAGTATTTCAGGCGTGATCTTAGTAGAGTATTATAAAGCAGTACTAATACTTCATGTGATCCTGATTCTATGTCTCTGTTTGGACAACGCAGGATTGTATTAGCTTTTTTGGATACTGCTGCACCCTGCTGGCTCATAGTCAAGTGATCGTCCACTAGGACTCCAAGGTCCCTCTCACAGTTGCTCTTTTTGAGCCAGGTCTTGCCTAATCTGTACTTAAAACTTTGATATTTTTTTTTTCCTGCCTAAATGTAAAACTTTGCTTTTCTCCACATTAAAACTCATTTTGGTGGATAGGACCCATTGTTCAAGTTTGTCAAGGTCTTTTTGGATCCTGTGCTTGCCTTCTGGGGTATTGGCTATTCCTGCCAGTTTAGTGTCATCAACAAATTTGATGAGTTCCCCTTTTATTCCTTTTTCTAAGTCATTAATGAAGATATTGAAGAATACTAGACCTAAGACGGAGCCTTGTGTTATTCCCTGCTTACTTCTCTTCATGTGGATGAGGACTACTTGCTGAGTATGAGTATGGTTTGTCAGCCAGCTACAGATCCATATGATGGAGTTGTTGTCTATCCCACCTTTTTCTAGCTCACTAAGCAGAAGACTGTGGTCTACTTTATTAAATGCCTTACTGAAATCTAAGTATACTATGTCCACACCATTTAGCTCAGACATGTCAAACACAAGGCCCGCGAAGTGGTTTCATGTGGCCCGCAAAGCCATCCTGGAAACATTGAGGGAACGGTCCCCACTGCCTTGGCCCTGGCCCAGAGACCCTCCTTCTGCCAGAGACCCCCAGATCTGTCCCACTCCTGCCCAGGCCCCCATAGGCAGCCTTGATGCCAACGATGTAGAGCTGTCCATGCCCACCCAGTAGGCCATACGCACTCTAGCCACGCCCACCCAGTAAGCCACGCCCACTCAGGCCACACCCACCCGGCCCCCTGAGGGCAACTGCGAAGCTGATGCGGCCCTCAATGAAATTGAGTTTGACACCCCTGATTTAGCTGGTCTACTTATTTGGTCACTTTATCAAAGAATGAAATAAGATTGCTTTGGCATGATATGTTTTTGACAAACCCATGCTGGCTACTGGTTGTAACTTTGTTTACCTCTAGTTGTTTGCAGATCTGTTCTTTGATTATCTTTTCTAGCATCTTCCCAGGTATTGATGTTAAACTGATTGATCTGTAGTTTCCAGGGTCTTTTTTTTTCCTTTCTTGAAGATGGGAACCATATAAGCCCTTTTCCAATCATCAAGTACTTTCCCGGTGCTCCAGGAGTTTTTAAAGATATGGTGCAATGGTTCTGAGATAACATCTGCCAGCTCCTTCAGAACTCTGAGATGTAATCTGTCGGGTCCCAGTGATTTATATTCGTCAAGATTGGATAGGTGTTCTCTTACCATTTTCTTGCTTATTTTAATTTTTTTTATAACCATATCACAAATCCTTAATATTTTATCAGCAATATATTGTCTGGGTTCCAATATTTAGTTTACTAATACATGTTAAACTCCTTTCTCTCTACCTCATTTTTCTAGCCATTGATAAAATGTATCCTATGTTCTAAGTATTCTGAATTTTCTTTCTCCTTCATTTTCAATGTAAGTCTGTCCATTTCTGCACAGTTCAAAATTTTCCTGATTATCTCTTCATCTTTCTAATGTTGAGCAAATACAATTCTTGCTGCCATTAATACATTAAATATACACATCCTTTCTCATAATTTCCTGCAATTATACCTAACAGAAATAATTCTGGCTTAAAATCTACATTTTTTTGCCATTTTCTCTAACTATATATGTATTCTTGACCAAAATCTTTTAGCCTTAGGGCATGTCCACCAAAGTGGATAATAAATCCACCATAATAAATAATAAATAAATTTTGTCTAGATTTTCAACAATTGCTAGACATATTTTTAAACATTTTTGTTAACCTCACAGGTGTTTCCAGTGCCATCCATAAAACATTTTATATAAGTTTTCTTTGTAAGCCACCACCTTTATTTTAGAATTTCTTTCCCAAAGTCTTTGTCAGTTTTCTAGCTCTATATTACACCCAACATTTTTTGCCCATGTTATCATTGTTTCTGTCGGAATCCATTTATATTTCTTTTCTAACTATCTCCCCTGAGCTAAAATCAAATCTCACCTTCTCCTGGATTCTGCCATATTCCCAATGAGGAGAGGGAACAGGCATGGGGCTTTATTGCTTTCACTTCCTCCATTAAATGTAACCTTTTGTTCATGCGCCTGTCTGCTATCCATTACAATGTAACCAATTGCTTTCTATACTAGGCATTCTCTCTGAACTTACCGGGCAACTAGAAAAGGGGGTGGGGGGAAGAAGTGGGATCTGGTTTGTTTCTCCAAAGTGGTATGAAGAGTGGTGGAAATGATAATGCTGCAAACGGAACCAGACTGATGTTATCTTTCTTTTCCCACAATGGACTTGCCACCTGGAGATTGGCTGATCGGGAACTGGCCAAATGAACTGTAGGATGGGGTCTGCTTGGGGGTATTTTAAAAATGTAGATCTGTAAGGGAATCCCTCAGATCCTGTTTATAATGCCTGCTATCTCCTATTTCTTTGTAAAAGTTCCTGCTTGGAAAAAACTGTCTCCAAGAGTTCTGCTTTCTTAAGATGTGGGTGAAGTAGGTACTGACAGTTTTTTTTTAACTTATTCCTCTTCCATCTTTAAACTTAGCATGTACTTATACAGTTTCTTAATCAATTTTTCATCTGATGCCAATAGTATCTGGTCAAATTCTGTCTGTTCTTTATAAAATCCAGATGTTTTAGCATCTTTTTCATATCTCATTTGAATTTGCAGGTGTGGCCACCATGATAGATCAATACCCTGTTTTTCTAGTTCTTGTCTAGATTTTAGTTTTCCTTCAATATTCAAAATGTCTTAATAAATAACAATTTGCTCATAGTTAATTAGGTTTGGGTGAACAAATGCTTCCATTGTTGAAAGTCATCTCAGTATTTTCATGTAAATTTTCACTTTTATCTTTTCCCATTCTAAAAAAAGTGTGTTTCTTATATTGTGGTTTTGAAAGTATCTATGCATTTTATTCTTCCCATACCATTGGAAGGCATGTCATCCAAGTTGTGGGTCATGCCCTTCTAGGTAACCCTTTATGTCTAAGGGTTATCCATTCTTTTATCCATGTTAGTGCAGATGCTTGATAGAATAGGGCCCAATCTGGTGCCCAAATCCTCCATTTTCTTTTGCTTCTTGTAGCATTTTCAATCTGGCTTTTTTTCCTTCCCAAATAAATTTCAAGATCAGTGTATTTAGTTCATAAAAAAATCCCAATTTTATAGGCATTGTTTAAAATAAGAAGAGTAATTTTGGTAAGATATTCATCTTCACCGTTGCTATTCTCCCAAAATTGAGAGTTGTGGGTTTTTCCAGGGCTTTTTTTCTCATAGAACGCTCAGAACAGCGTTCCGGCACCTTTTTTTTTTTTTTTTGCAAAAAAATAAAGCTCCCTCTATTGGCTTTTGAAAGCCTATTGCAGGGATAGGCAATCTTGGCTGTTTTTTATGACTCATAGACTTCAACTCCAGAAATCCTGAGCCAGCAACACTGAGGGGAAAGAGAGAGGTTTCCTAGGTAAGCCATGCTGGCTCAGGAATTCTGGGAGTTGAAATCCTTGAGTCATAAAAGAGCCAAGGTTGCCTACCCTGCACTAGAGGAGGACATTAAAATTATTTACAAGGTTACCTCTTTAGGAACTAAACTTTTAGAATCTAAAACAGCTAATTCAAAAAAGCCAACAGGAAAGAACCTCACATTTTTCATCTGCTTCTGTCTTTTGGAAGGTAAAATTATATAACAAAATAATCTATTTCCAATGTTAACATCTCTGCAATGAAATCAATAAAGGTAACAGGAAAGAAATGAAAAACATTTTTCTCAATGTAATATGTCTAATTTTGCTGATGCTAGAAAAAAATAGTATCTTTTGTAAATACTCTTGAAAACTATTTTGAATCTATAACAATCTATTATAACCAAACCACTTTAAATTAAATAATTCTTAAGAATGAAATATTCTTAATTTGGACTTTAGTTTTACTGTTTGGACTGTTGTGTGTTTTGAAAAATAGATTATTTAGAATCTAGTTATGTTGCACTTCAGTCTTTAAATAATTAACCTAGTATATGCATAACAATATATGATGTTTTCCATGGTGAGCTTAACAGCAATAACATTTATTAGAAAGGCTAAAATAATTTCTGGTAGTATTATCTGTACATTAACATTTTGTTTAGTCACAATCTTTCACTTTTCACATTCTGGACAAGCAGTGGTCATGTATCATAGCAAAAGATGTTACATATGTGCATACGTGTAGTCAGTAGCATATGCCTTTTTAAAAATATCAAACATGCAAAGAAACAAACATAAGTCCAAAATATCTGTATTACATCCAGAAATGCCAACTTTGCAACCAATATTTCTCATCCATAACTATGGCACCCTAAGGATACCTGCATACATGCAAATGCTTCTCTGGGATCAGTAACGCAGCAGGGATTGCTTTTTTTTTTTTCCAGTAACAGATTGCTGGGAAATATCAAACATGGCCTTGAGAATTCCAATGTTTGTTACAAATTTTTCTGGATATTGTTGGAAAGAGGCCTAGAAATGCCAGCACAAATACATCACACTTGCTGAATGTGCACACGCAACTAATTACAATCTTCAATTATATGTGATATTTAAAATGAGATGGGCTGTCTCAACTGCAACTTGCAAACCATTCCTTTTTTCGGCAAAACAATCCAGGACAAGCTGATCAGCAGAGCTTAAATAGGACTCATTAACACAATTTTGGGGAAGAAAAGAAACAGAAGGACAGTTTAACATCTTCCAGTTAATGTTATATTATGTAACATCTTCTGGGAGTTGAAGTTCACGAGTCATAAAAGAGCCAAGGTTGCCTACGCCTGGCCTATTGGTGTTCAAAAGCCAATAGCAATTGCTGCTGAGCATGCCAAAAGACCCAGCCAGCAAATGTTGCACAGGCAAGTTGTCTGCAGCAAAGGCAGGAACTTTGCACCGCTCCCTGCTGCCCAACTACACCATCTCAACTAGGTAAGCAAGATATTATTTGCAAATAGGATGGCAATAAACAATTTAGGCTGAATTTACATCAGGGCTTTTCAGCCTTTTCAGAAATTGTACCACTTTTAGAACATGACAATATTCAAGCACCACCAGTGCTTAACAAGGTGTCAAAAACTTGATTACTAAAAAAAGGGAGGGGGGTTCATTGGTTAGATTCATTTATTGTGATAGAAATGGCTAGTTTATAATATTATAGAAAAGCAAAAAGTTGAGGTTCAAAGTTAATGCTTCCTTCTACTCCTGTAACAGGAAGTCAGAAGTCGGTGCCTTTTCTTTTTCTCCTGCTCACTTTTCCCTTTTTCTCTCACCCTTCACTTGCAAAAGCCCCCCCCCCCCCCCACTCACTCATACTTTGCTCACAAAAGCCTCCAGTCACTCTCACTCACTCCTCCGTCTCTTTCAAAGGCCTCTTGCTCGCTCACTCACTTACTGCCCATCGCTTCCAAATGCCATTTGCTCGTTCACTCTCTCACTTACTGCCCCGTCACTTCCAAATGCCATTTGCTCGTTCACTCTCTCACTTACTGCTCCATCACTTCCAAATGCCATTTGCTCATTCACTCACTCACTTACTGCCCCATCACTTCCAAACGCTTCCAAACACCATTTGCTTGCTCACTCACTGCATTTGGAAGCGACAGGGCAGTAAGTGAACGAGTGCCAGTGCTGGAGGCCATCAGCTGTTTGGCACCGGAGACCACTGCCACAAGGAACACAGCTCTGGGTTGGGGTTCAGAGCAGCTCCAGGTGGGGGCTCAGCACAGGCCATGGCGTGGCAACCACAAGGAGGGGAATCCCCGCAGCATGTGGCTCCGAGCCACAGGGCAGGGGTGCAAAGGACAGGCGGCAATGACATAGCAAGACACAGGCATCGCTCCCAGTGACAGCACCTCTGAATTCCGGCACCTTTTTTTTTTTAGAAAAAAAGCACTGGGTTTTTCCATTTATCAAGGTCTAGTTTTATTTATTTTAACAGTTTTGTGTAGTTGTCTTCTTTTATTGTTGCACATCTTGCCGTTAATTATATTCCCAAGTATTTAACTTTCTTTTTTTTTTTATTGAAAAGTTTTTCAATACATTTTATCTTTAACATCCCATCCCCCACCCCCTCCCTCCCTTCCCAACCCTATCCCACCCTCTCACCCTCCCCTTCCCCCCTCCCCCCTCCCTGACTTCCCAGAGCTGAATACAAGGTATAAAAGTAAAAAAAACAATCATAAACTACCATATGCTAATAACAATAAACTATTAAGTCTCTCGCGCTTTAGCTCTTATAAGTTGACTACAAGCAATATATTTATTCAAATGCTAAATGAAACCTTTTAGTCCCATATTTATTCTGGATGTAATCAATCCATTTTTTCCACTCCACATTATATCGTTGTTGCGAATGGTCTTTCAAATATACTGAAATCTTCGCCATTTCTGCCAGGTTGGAAACTTTTAAGGTCCATTCCTCTATAGTCGGCAGTTCTTCCTTCTTCCAGTATTGCCCTATTAAAAGTCTCGCTGCCGTAATTAAGTTCAGCATCAGCTTAGTGTCCGCAACGGTAGTATCAGTAATAATGCCCAGTAAAAACAATTGCGGACAAAACTTTATCCTTTTCTTGAATATCTTCTGCATATTCCACCAAATTTTAATCCAAAATGCTTTGATCTTTTTACAAGTCCACCATATATGAAAATACGTTGCATCTTCGCCACCACATCTCCAACATTTAGGCTGAAAATTCGGATACATACTTGCTAACCTTTTAGGATCTAAATGCCACCTATAAAACATTTTATAAAAGTTCTCTCAAGTTTTGAGCTTGCGTAAATTTTACATTTCTCACCCAGATCTTTTCCCAAGTGTCCATTGTGATAACTTCCTGAATATTCTGTGCCCATTTTATCATACAGTCCTTAACAATTTCTGTTTCTGAGTCAATCTCTATCAATGCAAGATATATCCGTTTGATATGTGCTGGGCCCTGATTTCTAATTTGCTTTACCAAATTTTCATCATCCATTAGAAAACCAATTTTCTGATCCTCTTTCCACCTGGCTTGTAATTGCCCATACTGAAACCAGGTTTGAACAATCTTTTTTCCTCGTAAAAAATTATATGGCTTCAAACACCATACATTCCTCTCCAAACTCAAGATTTCCTTATATGTAGTCACATCATGTTTAAATCCAACATTTATGTTCTCTATTGCGTGTTTCGGTATTGCCCATAAAGGTATCTTGTAGTTTAACTTATGTCTATGCTTTTTCCAAACTCGCAACAAAGCATGTCTTAAAATATGCATCTTAAACACATTGTCTACCTTCTTGTCATACAATAAATATGCATGCCAACCAAATAGCAAATCATGACCTTCAAGATTTAATAGTCTCCCTTGTGTTAAATTAATCCAATCACTTATGACTGATAATGCAGCAGCTTCATAATATAATTTAAGATTGGGCATTTTTAGACCACCTCTTTCACGCGTGTCCTGCATAATTTTAAATTTAACCCGTGGCCTTTTCCCTGCCCAAACAAATTTATTAATACCCTTCTGCCATTCCTCCAAGTTTGAGTCCTTTTTAAGAATGGGTATCATTTGAAACAAAAATAGAAATTTTGGCAGAACATTCATTTTCACTGCTGCAATTCTTCCCAATAATGACAATTGTAATTTTTTCCAACTATCCAATTCTTTTTGCACTTTGTTCCATAACTTTTCATAGTTATTTTTATATAATTTTACGTTTGAGGGTGTCAAGTATACCCCCAAATATTTAACCCTTTCAACAATTTCAAATCCAGTTAACCTTTCTAAAGCTACCTTTTGTAATACTGTCATATTTTTAGATAGCATTTTAGTTTTTTGTATATTAACCTTAAATCCAGAAACTTTCCCATATTGCAATATTAACTCCATCAATTCCATAACAGAATTTTCTGGCTGTGTCACCGTAATAACCAGATCATCCGCAAACGCCCTCAATCTATAATCCTTGTCTCTTATTTGAATTCCCTTAATTGTTTCCGAATTCCGTATTTTAATCAGTAATATCTCCAACGTTAAAACAAATAATAAGGGTGATAGCGGGCACCCCTGCCTTGTACCCTTTTCAATATTACACATTTCAGTCAGACTATTATTCACAATTATTCGAGCTGTTTGCTTTTGATATAATGCCCTGATTGGTTGTAAAAATTCATCCCCAAAATTCATTTTATCTAATACTTTCATCAAAAATTTCCAATCCAATTGATCAAAGGCTTTTTCAGCATCCAAAAAGATCAATGCTGCAGGGATCTGGTTATTCCTTTCCAAAAATTCCAACAAATCAACTATATGTCTCACATTATTTTTCATTTGTCTACCACTTATAAACCCAGTTTGATCACCATGAATTACCTGTTGCAATACCCTCATCAATCTACTAGCTAAAACTTTAGCAAATATCTTGTAGTCCGTATTCAAAAGTGATATTGGCCTATAATTTCTTGCTTGAGTAACATCCTGATCTTCTTTCGGGATCAAAGAAATAAAAGCAGTTTTCCAAGACGGAGGCACTCCACCCCCTTTTTGAATTGTCTGAAACAGTTCCTTTAATGGCTTTATCATCTCAAACTGTAGATTTTTATAATACACAGCAGTCAAACCATCCGTACCTGGTGCTTTACCCACTTTTAACTGTTTAATTGCCAAGAATATATCTTCCTCAGTTATCAGTTGATTCATCTCTTCTTTTTGTTCTTGCGTAAGAACCGGGATGCTAACGTCTTTTAAATATACATCAATGTCTGTTTCATTAATCTTATCTCTAGCATATAATTTAGAATAAAAATCAACAAAGGTTTCCTTAATAAGATTCTGCTGATACACAACCTTTCCCTTATGTTCTGTTTTATCTATATTAGAAGCCCTTTGCTTCTTCCTTAGCATATAAGCTAACCATCTACCTGGTTTATTGGCATTGCAAAAAGTATTATGCCTTGCGAACCGTAGATTAGTTGCCACCTAATCAGCCATTAACTTGTCAAATTGTCCTCTTAATAACTTAATAACCTCTTTAATCTTCACATCCGATGGGTTCAAAATTAAAGCCTTTTCTTTTTCCCTAATCTCTTTCTCTAATTCCTTCCTCCTGAATTCCAAGTTATATCAACACACCTCTCATATACGCCTTACTAGCATCCCATACCATTTCCATAGAGGTACCCTTATGCATATTTGTTTCAAAAAAAACCTTCATCTGTTTTTTACATTCTTCCACATTTTCCTGATTTCTAAACAGATTCTCATTTAAACGCCAAGAACGCCTGTCTCTAATGTCTTTTCCAATCTCTAACCAAACTGGACTATGATCAGACATAGTTCTTGAACAAATCTTTATCTTCTTAGTCCTAGAAAAAAGATCATTAGTCACTAATATAAAATCAATCCTAGAAAAAGATTGATGTCTATCAGAAAAAAAGTATAGTCTTTTTCTTGTAAATTCCTCTCCCTCCAAACATCACGCAGTTCCATATCATCCATCATCTCAAAAAAAGACTTAGGCAATTTAGCATGACTTGGAGTACTTCTGTAAGATCCACTCTTATCCATTTGTACATTCAAAACACCATTCCAATCTCCCATAAAAATAAAAGATTTATAATCCAATTGGGTAATCTTGCTGTGTAATAAACTATAAAAGTCAGCTTGCTGTTGATTAGGAGCATATAATCCAACCAAAAGCGTTTTTTTGCCTTCTATTAACAAGTCCACAATAACATATCTTCCTTATTGATCTGCTTCGATTAACTCTGCTGTAATTGTATTCTTGACATAAATAACCACTCCATTTTTCTTATTTGTTGCAGAAGCAATAAATTGTGTGCCTAATCTTGAATTTAATAAGTACTTTTGGTCCATAGCTCTAATATGTGTTTCTTGTAAACAAATAACATCAGTCTTAAATTGTTTTAAATATTGAAAAATTTTCTTTCTCTTCTGTGGTGAATTTAATCCATTGACATTCCAAGTTAAAAACTTAGTCGCCATCTTTGGCGACCCGAAGCTTTTGGAGCGCGTCTTCCAAGATCCCCTTCACATTTTTAGGCCGCACCCCTCCCACAGCTTCGCTATAGGTACACTTTGGAGGTTCCACAACATTCTGCTGATCCTGCTCTTGCTCACATCTCATTCGTCTCAAAGCAGCACGCGTAATCCTCTGATCTCATACTTCTTCTGATACTGTTGAAATTTGATCCACTCCTGCTGCTTTCTCATCTGTCTGTGTTCCTTCAGCACCTTGAGACTTTCCCTCCCCATTCTTCTTTGTTGATTCCAAAAGTGGTATGGGGATTGCTTTTAAAACATTGCTATAAAAATCACATGCCTGCATCACTGTAGCAAGACGGTATCTTATATCTTCATACATTACCACCATACACACTGGGATCTCCCATCTAAACTTGATGTCACGTCGCTTAAGCTCCTGTGCCAGAAATGCAAATTCCTTTCTTTTCCTTAAAATTTTTGGAGGGATCTCTTTTAAAACCAAAACTTCTTGCTCTGCAATCACAAGCTTAGTGTTGTAAGAAACTTGAATAACTTCATTCCTGGTTGCTCTCTTTGTAAAATAAACAACCACATCTCTAGGTAGTTTCCTTTGTCTTGCAATCCAGGAATTAACACGGAAGATTTTATCTATATCTTCTACAATTCCTTCAGCTGGCCATCCCAACACCTCTTCCAAAGCGACAGAAAATATTTTCTTCAAATCTTCCTTAGGATTCTCTTTAAGACCCCTAATTCTCACAGCAAATTCCATTTCATGGTACTGTACCAGTGTCAGGTCATTATCAATTTTATCCACCACATTCTCAGTCTCTAATATCTTTGCATCCAATTTAATATTATTTTGACTGAGGTCTTCCACTCTTTCGTCCAGGCGTTCAATACATATCGCCATGCCTTGAAATGCAAGCAAGATGTCCTCCCTTATTACTTTAAACTTCTCCTCCAACTTTTCATCCATGATTTCAGCTAATTTTTCTGTCAGCTTCTCATCCAACTTTTCATCTATCATCTCAGCTAATTGCTGTGAATGCTTTTCCAAAGCATTTTGCAAAACTTTAACTGTTAGAACAGGCGAAGGTGAAGGTGCAGGAGGTGCTAAGGCTTGCAATGAAGATTGCGGCAGGGGGGAAGCCCCTGCACTTCTAGTAAGTTTAGAAGATTTAGCCCCCATTTTCCCCACTGTTGCAACTACGCACTTTCACTTTCAGGGTCTTCAATGTGGATTGAGCCAAAGATCAAAAGTTCACTTACTCCTTATTCTCTTGCATCGCTCTGCCTGCTTTCTTGTCTTCCAAAATCCTTTCCTGTAAGCAGGGATGGTTGCGTTCGCCTTGTTCTGCTCCAAAAGGCACGGAGCAGAAACGCTGCGCAGCCCGGAGAAATCCAGGCTTCGGGGGGGCTCGATCCTTCAGCCACCAGAACTTTAAGCTCTGGCGGCCCCGGAGAGCTCTACCCCTACCTGGATACTCACCCCTCCTCTTCTCCCGAGGAGGGGGCTTTCGAATGCCGAAACAGCTGATCGGCACTGTTTTTGGCGGTTCTACAAAGCCGCGGAGCTGACAGCCCGAGAACAGCTGTCTTCGGCGGCGCCTTGCCACCCAGAAGTCCCCAAGTATTTAACTTTCTTAACTATTGGAAGGACTGTTTTTTCTGACAATTGATTTTTTTGTTTATCTGTAAGGTTTTTGGTTATCACTTTGGTCTTTTTTCTATTTATTTTCAGTCCTGCCACTTCTCCAAATTCTTCTATCTTTTTCAGAAACTTGGAGCTTGTCACAAGCATCTCTTCTAATATGAAAACCAAGTCATCCGTGAATGCTTGTAGTTTATATTTTTCATCTTTTATCTTCATTCCTTTAATTTCTGAGTCTTGCCTAATATTTCTTTTTAATACTTCCAGTGTTAATATAAAAAATAATGGGGATAAAGGACATCCTTGTCTTGTGCCTTTTTTTAATGTTAAAATTTTCTGTAAAATCTCCATTTATGTTTATTTTAGCTATCTGTCTATGATAGATTGTTTTAATTGTATTTATAAAGTTTTCTCCAAAATCTATTAGCACTATCTGCTGCCCTTGGTGCATTTCATGGTATTCCAAGGTGTCTGAAATCATTCTTAAATTGTTTTTTGTCTCTTACGTAAAAATCCGTTTTGATCTGTGTGTATAAATTCAATCAGAAAACTAATCTTTCTGCTATTATTGAAGCAAAAAATTATAATTCATATTTAATAGAGATATTGGTCTATGTAGGGACGCGGTGGCTCAGTGGGTTAGGACGCTGAGCTTGTTGATCGGAAGGTCGGCAGTTTGGTGGGTCAAATCCCGAGTGCCACGTAACAGAGTGAGCGCTTGTTACTCATCCCAGCTTCTGCCAACCTAGCAGTTCGAAAGCACGTAAAAATGCAAGTAGAAAAATAGGGACCACTACAGTGGGAAGGTAACAGCGTTCCGTGCACCTTTGGTGTCTAGTCATGCCGGCCACATGACCACGGAGACGTCCTCGGACGAGCGCTGGCTCTTCGGCTTTGAAACGGAGATGAGCACCGGTCCCTAGAGTCGGAAACGACTAGCACACACGTGCGGGGGAACCTTTACTTTTACTTTACCTTGGTCTATAATTTTTTTATCTGTGTCAAGTCTGAATCGTCTTTAGGTATTAAAGTAATAATAGCTTCTGTCCAAATATTTGGTATTTTAGCCTCTAAAAGTAACTTGTTACATTTGTTGTTGTTGTTAGTTGCGAAGTCGTATCTGATCCATCGCGACCCTATGGACAACGTTCCTCCAGGCTTTCCTGTCCTCCACCATCTTCTGGAGTCCATTTAAGCTCACGCCTACTGCTTCAACCTTGTTACATAGTTCTTCCATTAATGGGCTTAATGTATCTCATAGGCATTTATAAAACTCTGCAGGTAGCCCATCTGGACCCAAGGTCTTATCATTTTTTTGCCTTTTTATGGCCTCTGTTATCTCTATCACTGATAATTTTTCATTTAGCATATTTTGGATATTCTCTGAGATTTTTGTTAAGACAGCTTTTTTTATGTATTGCTTTATTTTTTCTTGCAAAATTTCTTCTGTGTTGTAAAGTGTCTCGTAAAAGTCTTTGATTATTTTTTTCATTATGTCATTTTGGAATTGCAAATCGTCTTTTGAATCTTGCAGTTTGTTTATCAATTTTTTCTCTCTTTCTTTTTTCAGTTTGTATGCTAATGACCTACCTGGTTTATTAGCATTTTCAAAAAAAGTTTGGTTTTGCCCTTTTAATTTGTTGGGCCATTTTTTCAGCCTCTGCACGGTTTAATTTGTGTTTTATTATTCCCATTTGCTTTTTAACAGTTTTCTTTTGTGGATCTCTTTGTAGTTCCAATTCCAATTTTACAAATTCCTCCTTTAACTTCATTTGTTGTTTCATTTTTTCTTTATTCTTTTTCACCATGTAAGTTATAGCCAACCCTCTAAAGTATGCTTTAGCTGTATCCCACACATTTTAAAGTGATGTCTCTTCTTTTTTGTTTATTTTAAAGAAAAAATCCATTTCCTTTGTTACTATTTGTATAAATTCTTTCTCTTTCAGTAAAGTTTTTTAGTTTTTTAGTTTTTTCTTAGCTCCTCTCCAAGTCATATTTATCGGCTTATGGTCTGCCAATATATTGGTTTCTATATCAATCTTTTGTATAATCATGCTTAATTCAGGGGATATCCATATCATATCAATTCATATCCATATCATATCAATTCTACATCATGATTTGTGCCTGTTTGAGTAAAAAATATATATAGTGATTTGGGGGTGGGGTGGGTTTCTTTTCTTGCCATATGTCCTGTATACAGATTTCTTCTGCCATTTTAAAGAAAATCTTAGGTAGTGTATTTCTTCCTTTCCCCCCTGTTTTGCTACTTATGTAGTCCAGGTTTCCATCTACAGTTTCCCATTAAACAAATGTTTTGATATCCCACTATTTTTTTTGTGTAATTTTTGATACAATTTTTCTTGTTTGTTATTAGGAGCATATATTGCTACCATCGGTATCTGTTTTTGATTTATCATTATTTCCACTATTAAGGATCTGCATAGATTTGTTCATTGTCTGTTGATATATATAAAGCTATTCCTCTTTTCTTTTGTTGTGCTAGTATAAGGTGAAGTTTCCCGATGTTTGGTTGTTCTAATGGTTTGTAATGTTGTCTTTTAATATGTGTTTCTTGGAGATAGACTATATCCATTTTTATCCATTTTTAATTTCTGTAGTCATGTAAAGGTTTTTTTTCCTTTTTGCGGGGGAGTTCAATCCATTTATATTCATTGAAAGAATCCCATTTTCCTTCTGTGTCTTCTTTAATTATATTTAGGTTTTATTCTCCTAGTTGTTCTTATCTGTCTTTGTTCTGTTGCTTTTGCCCCTTCTTGTATATTGTGTTTTCTGTTTCTTCTTCCTTTGGTTTGGCTGCTCCTTCTATTGCTATCTCTTCCTGGTTTGTTGGTTTGTTTTTCTTCTCTCTCTGCATGAAATTCCAGACTTTCCCCTTCCAAAAGCTTTGTATCTCTCATAAAATTCCACTGTCTTTTGTGCAGTGTCCAATCTGTATCTTTTCATGTCCCAATTAATTAAAATCTCTTCTGGAATCAGCCACCTAAAGTTCACTCCTTTTTCAAATAGTTTTCTGGTCAGGAATTGGTATTCTCTTCTTGAATCTCTTATCCTGCTGGGGATCTGCTTCAGCACTACAATTTCCTTTTCTTTATAATGCAGAGGACCATATCCCGCTCTTTTCAATATCTCATCTTTTATAGATCTTTTGATTAATCTAACATAGGGACTTTATTTTTCCTTGCAAAGCTTGAATTGACTTGAAATATCTGGTCTATTTCTCCTTCCATTTCTTGTTTCCTGATTTCCAGTGCTTCAGCCAATAGTTCTGTCATCAAATCCGCAAGATCCTCTTCTTTGTCCTCTGTTACGTTTTGAAACCTTAAAAAAATAAGATGCCTTTTCCATTTCCAAAACTGCCATTGAATCTTCCAATTCTCTATTTACCTGCGTCTGCCTCTAATTTTCACCTTTTATTTCTTCCATCTTCTGGTCAGTCTCTACTGGCTTGTCTTCTATTTTCTGAATTCTTTGTTCATTCTTTTTAACCATCTGTCGGAAGCTTTCTAGTTGAGAATTTATGTTATGAATTTCTTGATTCATTCTCTCAAAATTGTCTTTTGTCTCCTCATGGTTTTTCTTGTATCTGTAAGGATTAGTAAGGGTTAGTGACAGTAAGTCAAGGCAAAATCTGGAGAAAATCCCACTTAAATGGTATAATTAAACAAGCAATCTTCCTCCTCCCACCAAGGTCATAGTGTCTATTTGAAATCCAGGTGCTCATGCAGAACTTCATTGATCAATTGCATGAATACTGCAGGGGCCTTTGTAGGCCAAAGAGAGAACTTTAAATTGGAAGCAATCCAACGGGCAATTGAAGGCAGTTTTCTATTCATCCCCTTTCTTTATCCATATGCGGTAATAAGTTTCTCTCAAGTCTAGCTTGGAAAATTTTTCCTTTAGACAAGTGTGATAATATGTCTTTCATTAAAGATAGTGGATACATGTTTTCCACATACATAGCATTCAGACTTCTATAATCTACACACAGACAAAGAGACCCATCTTTCTTTTCTCTGAATAATGCAGGGGCTGCTACCCAGGGTCTAGCTGGCTCTATAAAATCCTGCTCTAAATTCTTTTTTATAAACTTTCCCAGTTATCCCTGGGAGTCTTAGAGTGCATTTTTGGCTTTGGCAGTTTCACCCTGGAATGATTTCAATAGCACAGTCTGTGGGCTGGTGAGTGGGGAGTTCATCTGCTCTCTATTCATTGAATGCCTCAGCCAAATCTCATATTCCATTGGTAGGCTTTGCAAGCCAGACTAACTGAGGGTGGAGGCAAAATCACAATGTAATCCATATCTCCTGCCCTTTTCTTTAGAAATAGGTAGGGTTTCCCCTGTGGAAATTTTAGCTATCCTTCTCTCCAATTGATCATGGGGTTCCACTTCT
This sequence comes from Daboia siamensis, assembly GCA_024449315.1. Taxonomy (NCBI): domain Eukaryota; kingdom Metazoa; phylum Chordata; class Lepidosauria; order Squamata; family Viperidae; genus Daboia; species Daboia siamensis. Next base: position 865,299 of record JAKJMR010017581.1, read on the forward strand.
TTAGCCAAACCAGTCCCAAAACTAATGGCCACTCCATTCCTGGGGGCACAATAAATGCTAGAGTCTCTGTGTGGTCTCCCAGGTCAATATGTAAAGAGCTGATGGCAAAATTGGCAGGTACCCCACTACAACTGAGCCATCCAGTCAGCAAAAGGTAATTGGAGTTTTTAGCCTCCTGAGGATTATCCCCATTTTCCCCACTAATTCTGGACTTATCATACATCGGGTACACCCCAAGTCCAGCAAGGTGGCTAATTTTACTGTCCTCCCAGTGCCCTTCTTTTTTTCCAATTCCAAGTGACCATCTGGCTTGATCTTCTTCATGAGAAGGCCCGGCTTCTTCCAGATCCCTGGAGAGGCTTTCATCAGGTTTCAAACAGAGGAGATCTTCGGTCCATTTCTCTGCCTGGAACTCTCCATGTGGTATTCAATTGCAACTCCCATGGCAGAGCAGCAGCTTCTCTGGGTTGAGTACTATGCAGATCTCACCATACATAAGGACCCATCTCAGCTAACCACCCAAGAAAGCAGAACTCTTGAAACAATATTGTCTCAAAAGTAACTTTTCTTAGAGGTTAGTGACAGTAGGGAAGTTAAGCTGAGATCCGGGGACAATCCTGTGTTAATTAAACAAGCAATCTTTGACTTCCGGTAGCGCTGCCGCGCCAAATGGCGGCGTTTCAAAGCCGCCCAATCCTGGGAAGCGTCAAAGCACCCGGAGACAGCGAAAATCAGCTGTTCCGCGGCGCTGGAGCTTCTTCCTCGGGAGAAGAGGGAGAGGTGAGCTTGCCTGGGTAGAGATAGAGCTCCCCTGTGATTCTCTCAAGTAGTTTGGGGGATAACAGGGTGAGCCCCCTCGGAGCCCAGGCTTTCTCCGCTCTCAGGACGTTTTCGCTCCAAAAGGAGAGGAACCAGACGCGACAACTGCACCTGCTGCTTAGATGGGACTGTGAGTATTTTGTTTTTTGAGAAGCAGGCAGAACAAAGCAGGAAGATCTGAATTTTTAAGTTGGATTATAACTTTAACTCAGCTTCATTATCTTCTTCAAGTTCCAAGTTTGAAATGGAGTAAAAATGGCTGGAATGTTTCTTTCCTGTGCGAAGTGAAAACTGTTATATTTTGCTATAATGCAAGAGATATAATTTGCAACTGACTTTATCCAGTATTGGATTTTGATTATTTGAAACCTGTTATCGAAGGTTAAGAACTTTGTGAGAATTTTTATTTTTTCTTCCCTTTTTCTTCTTTTTTCCCCTTTTTTTTCTTTTTTTTTCCTGAACTTTGAAAGAGGAAATCGAAACCTAAAAGATGGCTGCAAGATGTAGGGGAGGGCTTTCAATCTCTAAATTTACAGTACAACCATCCTCCCCTCCACCTCCTGCATTTACACTGACAGATATTCAACGAGTTGTGATGCAGTTAACACAAGTTTTGCAGCAGGAACTAAAGGAAACAAGGGAAGAATTTGTTAACCAAAACAATCAGATGAGGGAAGATATAGTGCTCGCACTTCAGGGTCTGGCTGTACATATAGAACGCCTGGATGTTCATGTGGATTCAGCTATGGAGTATGTGGGGAATTTGGAAAATAAAATCATTGATGCTGAACAGAAGATTGACAGAGCAGAGGCCAAGATTGACAGAACAGAAGATGAGCTTACTATATTAGAATATAAGAATATGGAGTTTGCTTTGTATATCAGAGGCCTCAAAGAAAATCCTAAAGTAGACTTGGAATGGGAAGTGACACAAGCGATGGCTTCTGTTTTGAAATGTGAACCTGAAGAATTACTTAAGGAAATGGATAAGACATTTAGGGTTAACTCCTGGATTGCTAGACAAAAAAATTTACCTAGAGATGTAGTGATTTATTTTTCCAGGAGATTAACCAGAAATTCTATTATCCAGGCTTTTTATCGGGAAAAATTTCAAATTGCAGGCCAAGATATTATGATTTTAAAGGAGATACCTCCAAAAATTCTTAGAAAACAGAAAGATTTTGCCTTTCTGTCTGATGAGGTTAAGGGGCGACAAATCCAGTTCAGATGGGAAATACCTATTGGAATTGTGGTAAATTATGCAGGGACTAGATACAGATTGGATACAATTTTAAAAGCAAAAGATTTTTATACTAAGGTGTTGAAAGCAGGCTTACCACCGTCTCCTTGAATAAAAGAATAGAAGTACAAGAAGATAAAAAAATTGAGTGAAGGGGCAATGTTATTGCCTCTTGAGGAGATGCGGCAGGCGGAGTCTAGGGAGCAGAGTTTGGCATTAAAGAAAGATCCAAAAGAACAGAGGATGACAAGAGCTGCTTATAAGCGTATGGAAAAAGAGCAAAAACAAAAGTTTCTAACTGGTCCAGTTTCGCAAGATGTGGCTGTCTCAGAGTTTGTGGGGGGAGTACGTTCGAAGAGAGCAATAGCTGATCTTTAGGTTATGTTCTAAAGGCTCATGGTTATCAGAGATGGTGGAGTTCCTGACAAATTTACCACAGAAAAGAAAGAAAGTCTGAAACAACATAAAAATGACGTTGTTTGTTTACAAGAGACACATATTGTATTATATTAGAGACTAATTGAACTGGATTATAAATTTGTTATTATGATGGGGGACTGGAATGGAGTTTTGGTGCTGTTTGAAGACAAGAAGGGATCCAATTTTTTAAATTGCCTAAAGCTTTTTTTGATTTGCAGGAAGATCTGGAATTATGGCGGTAAAGGAATATGAGAGATGGACTTGTTTTTACAGAAAATATATGAAAGAATCTTTTGTTATAAATATGCATAGGTACCTTAATAGGTTTGGGATGCTAGTCTTATTTTGAATCCATTGGATAATGGGATATTATTGTATTGTGATGTTAAAGAAATTAATTTAAAGTTGAATATGAGAGATAGACTTGTTTTTACAGAAAATATATGAAAGAATTTTGTTACAAATATGCATAGGTATCTTGATAGAAAAGATTTGGGATGTTAGTCTTATTTTGAATTCATTGGATAATGGGGTATTATTGTAGATTGTGATGTTAAAAAAACTAATTTGATGTTGAATATAAAAAGGATAGTTTGTTTATTATAGAAGAATGGGTGTCTAAAGAATCTTGCAGAGATGTCTAAGATTTATTATGTATTTGAAGGATCTTTCACAGGAAAGATATATTTCAGTTTGGAGGAGATGGGTAGATTATATTCAGAACAAATACGGGACTAAAAAGTTCCATTTAGCTTATGAGTAGATTTTAGTGGGATATTGTTATTGGTACTTTGTAGTTATGTTAAAGGGGAGTTAAAGCACATTATGAATTTGGTTAATTGTATATTTGCATAGTTTTTATTTAGAATATGATTATTAACTATAATCCTGTATTAGCTCTGGGAAGTGGGGGGGAGGTGGGTGGTTTTGGGGTGGGGGGGATTTGGGGGTAAAATTTTGTTTTTGTAAAACTTTTCAATTAAAAAAAAAACAAGCAATCTTCCTCCTCCCATCAAAGTCATAGTGTCCATTTCAAATCCAGCCAATCCACATGTGGCATGATGTTTGGGTAACTGGCATAGTTGGCATGCATCTCAAGATCTCCTCCAGTTTCATTTCTCCATAACTGTCTCCCTGATAAGGGAAACACATTCTTTTCTCAAGTGGATAAAGGTGGAAGAGGAAAAGTAGAAAATGAAAATTATCTCAAGTGAGGGTTTGTAGAGGTCGAGGATGGGGCTGAGGGTGTTTTAGTTAAATTCAGAACTCTCTTTTTAATTCCCCAAAGTTTGGTAGATATTTCCTTTGTTCATTGGGGTTTGGCTAGAGTTGCCTCTTGTTCCTTACTTTTTCCTCCAGTAGTTTACATAGTTTACATCTAATGGATGTATAGTTTGGCTGTTCTTTGGGCATAAGCACATACATGGAACATATATTGCATATCACAATAGTATCAGTCACCTGTTCCATGAATTTGTTGTTTGAAAATCCCTCTTTTTGGTTGGTGGATGTGCTTTGTTGTTATCCTTGTTTCTTCCTTCTCTGTTCTAGGTAATTGTGCCTATTTTTTTCTATCATTTTCTGTCTGTTTGTGCTCATTTTTCTACCTCGTTATTTATTTAACCTTCTTACTATTATGTTAATTTTATTTATCCTTTCCTTCCCTCTATTTTTTTTAAAGTTTTTATGCTCTAATTCCTTTTTATTCTTTACTGTGGGTCTTCCCTCCCTTCCTATTGAGACCTCAAACTTAATTGTTGCCTTCACTTCTGTTGCTCGCTGCTCCAGCTCCTTGTTGTTTTCTCTGCCAGCTCCCTTTTGTCTTTTGGTGCTTGCCTCTGTTCTGGTGAGGCCTCCATTCAACTTTCCAGTCAACTCAGCTCCACTGTCTGCTCTGCTCCTCTCAGCCAGCTACTCAGCTTCAGAGATTGGAACTCTCTGGTTCAAAGCATCTCTGCTGCTGCTGCTACTGCTGCTGCTGCGTTTCTCTCCTCCTCAGATTTTGCCACCACCAATTCCTCAGAGCCAATGGATTGTTTTATTGAATGAATATAGTTTTATTGAATGAAGGACTACGTGCAGTTATTTGGCAAGCATGTCATCTCCAGCCCTCCCTTATGGAAGCTAAGAAAATTAATTGACATGCCCAGTCACTAAATAACTCAACAGCTCTTGCTGATTCATTCTCTTCCCAAAAGCTTTCTTTATAAAATCACATACCCCACATGTCCTGCTGACTGTCAAAATAGATAAAAATATAGAGATGAAAAATGGTTACTAGTACAATGTAACCCTTAGATTCTGCCCTTCAGGGATTTAGTGTTAATATGGTCAATAGCCTCTAATTTTAGTTGATGCTGTCTGTCTGTTACTGGTTATCTGTCTGTATTGCATAAATAGAGTTGGACTATGTTTTGGACCTGATAACATAATTTCTTAAAAGTTCAATTCACCATCATCTTTGAAAAAGCACATTCCATTTCAATATGCTATTTTGGTATCTTGAGTTTCCTTTTTGTATAGTTAGAAATGATTCCCATGTTTCTTCTGGAACTGAGTAGATTTGGCTCCTTCAATCTCTGGACATAAATTCACTAAACTGAAGTTCTGGGCATAAGTCTATAGTACCAACTCTAATAATCTCTTGGTATGTGTCAGAAGAATAATTTGGGGTTCCAACTTGAGCCACGGCTGCACAAGAATAAATAAAAGTGAGATCCAGATAATGAAAATGAGATTCTCATAGAGAGCTGTGAGGAAAGAAGAAATATTTATTCCTAAAAGCAAAACAGTTTGCTTTTAGGAGCAGGCTAAAGAGAAATGGGGTATAGCAGTAGATGTTTTTATAAGGGCAGCTTATCCAGGGTATACAAGTGTCCACATGCTGATTCTAGGATGACCCTTGAGGGGCATGTGTGTATAGATATATTTATTCTTGTGAATAAATATATAAATAAATGCTGCATAACAGAGTGAACGCCTGTTACTCGTCCCAGCTTCTGCCTAGCAGTTCGAAAGCATGTCAAAATGCAAGTAGAAAAATAGGGACCACTACGGTGGGAAGGTAACAGCGTTCCATGCGCCTTTGGCATCTAGTCATGCCGGCCACATGACCACGGAGACATCCTCAGACAAGCACTGGCTCTTTGGCTTTGAAACGGAGATGAGCACCGGCCCCTAGAGTCGGAAACGACTAGCATGCATGTGCGGGGGAACCTTTACCTTTATCTTTATTTTTGTGAACATGCAGTTTTTCTGGGAGACTTAACTTAATTAACTCTGTTTGTGTTTCACGACCTTATCCGTTGATATGTGGATTAGGTCTGAGTAATTTATTTGGGAGTTTGAGGAAGTTTGTTAATTTTACTTGATTAACTTAGTTTCAGCTTGACTGCCAATTATCTAGTGGAGACACTGATTCTCAGACTATTGTGGATTCTGTTAATATTTTAGGGGAAGATGGAAACAGTACAAAGAATAAAACATATTTGGATATAAAACTTTTCACATGCAGATTACAAATTCTATGAATCAGTCTCTCAGATTAAGTAAACTTCAATATAATACATTTCTGAGAATACTTAAGTATTAAATATTAAATATTTAAGTAATTGTTTCTTAAATGAGTTCAAAGCACCAGGTTCAGATGGATTACATCCCAGAGTTCTGAAGGAGATGGCAAACATGATTTCAGAACCACTGAACCATATCTTTCAAAGATCCTGGAGCATCGGGAAATGACTAGAAGGCTGATGTGTTTCCCATCTTCAAAAATAGGAAAAAAAATGGATCTAGAAACTACAGATAAATCACCTGACAGCAAACTGGAAAGATCCTGGAAAGACAATCAAGCAATGACTCAGTGAACACTTAGAAACAAATAGACGTATAACCAGAAGCCAACATGGGTTTGTTTTTTGCTTTTTGTCATTTTTTGACAAAACAACTAAATTAGTGGACCAGAGAAATGCTATAGACATACTGTATTTACTTGAATTTCAGTAAGGTATTTGATAAAGTAGGCCTCAACTCATTAATTAGTAAGATAGAAAAATGTAGATTGCATAGCATTACCACTAGATGGATTTGTAACTTGTTGACCAATTCATCATATAGTCCTTCATGGAATTATATATCTACAAGGAGAGAAATAAGCAGTGGGGGACCCCAAGGTTCCATTTTAGGCCCAATACACTTCAATGTCTTTATAACCAATTTAGATGAAGGAATAGAAGGGGAACCCATCAAATTTGCAGACAACTTCAAGCTGGCAGAAATAGCCAATACCCCATAAGATAGGCTCAAGATCCAGATGAATCTCGACAGACTTGAGCACTGGGCCCTATTCAACAAAATGAAATTTAATGGGGAAAAGTAAAGTTCTACATTTAGATAACAACAACAACAACAACAACAACACCTTTACTGATTAGCCCTTGGACCATATCAAAGTGCAAAGTTCCAGCAACAAACCGTCACCAAAACTTGATAAAAGCAATCCAAAATGGAATTTGATAAAATACAATTTAAAATGGAATTAAATAAGATACAATTTAAGATGAAATAGTAATAAAATACAAATTTAAGATATAGATAAAATATGATAACATTATATTTCGGAGTCGCCCTTACAATCTACCCCAATCAGTCCCACATATGCAGATCTTAACCGGATCATTTTGTTTAAATACTGTGCTACATTGAATGTTATTTTCAAGTTCTGACCGGACATAAGATAAGTTATTTTGATATGGGGATCCCAATGGGTCATTTGTTTGGTATATAGACCAAGATACCTGTCTCTCACCCTCTTATACAGACAACAGTCAAATAGGATGTGAGCTAGGTCCTCTACCTCTGCCGCTCCGCAAATGCAGAGACACTCATTGTACGGTATAGCATGAAATCTCCCATATCTGATCATTGTGTCAAGCTGTTTGAATCTCGCTCACGTAAATATCTCCCTAAGATGTTTTGGGAGTTGTAAATTCAAATAACTGTCCACTTGAAAAGTACATTTGTATTTACTCAGCCATTTCAAGTTACCCACCTTACTAAGGATAGCTATATCAGTTTGTGCTTCTATATCCTTAATTTTTTGGGCAACTCTTTTTTTAGATTGTTCTCCTGTTACACAAGAAACAGGAAGGCCACAGCTTCTTACAAAATTTGTTAGTTTGATGATCCAGGAGATTTGTGATTGCAGTTTTATTTGCTCTAGTAGGCATAATTTGGGGAGTCTTATCAGTCTCCATTTCATTAACTTTGCACCAGTAGTTATAAGCTCTAATTTTAGATAATGCCTGAATTGTATGAATTCCCAATTCAGCTCTAACTGCTGCAGCAGATGTTCTTGGATCTACACCCAAAATACATCTCAGATGCTGGGACTGTGTTTGTTCTAAAGCTGTGGTTGAATAAAGACCCCAAATGCTCCATACAAGAGCATTGTCGTAACCTTAGCCTTATAAACTTTGAGTAGTGGAGCTAGGGACCCTGGGTAACTATGGTTCTTTAGTTTGAGCAATAAATTCAAATGGGCTTTTGCTCTAAATGTACTTCGTTGATGATGGCAGGCCCAAGATCCAGTCTTGGAAAAAGTTACTCCCAAATATACAAAGGTATTAACCTGCTCAATTGGTTCACCATCTAATTGCCACTTATGTCTCTGATGGTTTCTTCCAAACACCATTATTTTCGATTTGGATTTGCTAATTTTTTTATTATTTTTTTAATTCCATTTATATCCCGCCCTTCTCCGAAGACTCAGGGCGGCTTACAAGCTTAGCAGTAGCCTTCATTCTATGTATATGCTGCTTATTAGGGCTTTCACACACACCCCAAGCGGCATTATTACAAAGTCAGCTTATTGCCCCTAACAATCTCGGTTCTCATTTTACCTACCTCGGAAAGATGGAAGGCTGAGTCAACCTTGAGCCTGGTGGGATGCGAACCTGCAATAATTGCAGGCAGCTGATATTACTTAAGGAGGCATCAGCCCATTGCTCCACCAAGGCTAATGATTATCCTGGCAATAAGAGCTGAATCTTCTTAATAGCCTACGTAATCCTACTTGTGAGTATGATAATAAAATCATATCATCAGCATAAAGCAAGCTGTTACAGTAAGTATTTAGAATCATCGGCATGTGTACCATGGTATCTTTCATTAACCCTGGCAAGTCATTGATGTACAAATTAAATAATAATGGGGCCAGGATACACCCTTGCCTTATCCCTTTATTTGTGTGAATCCTGTTAGTCAGGGCCCCATTAACCCCATACCGCACCCTCAAACAGGTACTTGTGTAAAGGGCTTTAATCAAAGCCAGGAGTCTGGGTTCTATTTTAAGAGATGTCAGTTTACTCCATAGTACGTCTCTATTTACCATATCAAATGCTGCTGTAAGGTCTATAAAAGCAGCAAACAGGGGTCTCCTCTTATAGGCATATTGGGCAATTAGATGGTTCAAGACAAAGCAGTTATCAATAGTAGATCTGTTCTGTCTAAAACCTGCTTGTTCTTCTGTGAGGATGTTGTTTTCCTCTAACCAGATTTCAATTCTGTTCAAAAGGTACCTAGCATATATTTTTGCCACAATGTCAATCAGGCTGATGGGCCTATAATTACTAGGATCCTTTTTATTCCCTTTTTTATATATGGGGACAACTATTGCCATCTTCCACCCATCTGGTATATGGCAGGTGTTATTTATGTGTGTAAAAAGAGCTGCTAATACAGGGCCACACCAGTTGGGAAATTTCTTAAATAATTCTGCTGGTAAAAAATCCTCGCCTGGGGCTTTATTGCTCTTTAAGCTTTAAATGATGGACTTTATCTCCTTTTCTGAGACTGGTGGCCAAGGGGGGAGAGTTCTAGGATTTACCAAATCACTGTTTAAAAATAATTTCTTTACCAGTTCGGTGGGGGCAAACAAGCACTGATAATAATTCTCCCAGTCCGCAGCAGAGATTGGTATGTCAAATGCAAATCTCTGTTCCTTCAGGATACCTTCTACAGAGTGCCAAAATAATACTGAGTTATGACTTCTGGCAGCCAACTCGAGTTCTGACCAGATTGAAATGGCAAAACGTTTTTTCTTTAATGTTATAGTTTTTTTATATTCCCTTCTTGTGTGCAGCATCTTAGCTTGTATATGGGCAGTAGGATTCCTCTGGGCAAGCCTCATGGCTGCCTTCAATTTCTTTTTCTGTCGCTGGCAATCAGGATCAAAACAGCGAGGTCTACCCACTTGGGCTCTTTTTGTAGTAGGTTTAGCTGTTAGGTGTTTCTTCAGTATGTTACAGAGATTGGAGAATGCATTGAAGGCTGACATCCAGTCAGTAGTAGATGACTGTATTGTTCTAGCCCACTTAGTAGCATTCTCTGTTTTAAGGCATTCTAATATTGCCTTAGTATCAACTTTGGCCCAAATTAACCTTTTATTTTGGGTCACCTCTAGCCATCTGTCAGCCATGTTATATGGTCTTAAATCTGAGCGGCCTCGCAATGTCACACTTACAGGCTGATGGTCGCTATTGTCACTAAGGTGTACTGTGACCTCTGAGAAGAGGTCAGCCTTATCTCTAGACACACAAAAGAGATCCAGTACACTACTTGAATTGGCTGAGTGGTATGTATAAGGGTATGTATAATTCTTGTCCTTACCTCCCAAAATTTGGAGATTACCTTTAAAAATTAAGGAGACTAGGAGCAGGCCAGCGGCATTACTTTTACAGTCTCTGGAGAGCCACTGAGGATGGTTATCAAAGAACTCCCCTGGGATTCCCTTCTTCTGGGCAAGCTCATACAGAGGGATCCAGTCTAGCATTCAGATCTCCTAATAATACCACTATGGACTGAGGGTACAATATAGATATATCTTCTAAGATAACTTCCAAGCCCATCCAATATTCAAAATTATAGTGCTGGGATGTGCTTGGAGGAATGTACACATTTACCAATATTAACTCAAACTGGTCATATTCTGTTAGATGTTTTTGTGCCAGCCATGGCAGTTCCCAAAAAGGTCATCAGATGGGAGCAAAGAAGCATCTTTGCCCCCACTGATGGGTCAGGGGTCCCCGGCCCCTGCAGCCCCATTGGTGAGAGAGTTTTATGATAAGGGAGGGACTGAGGACCCCCATAAATACCTCTGCTCAGGGGCTGCTCCTCTCTCTAGCCCCACTCTCTAGTCTCTAGTTTCTCTTTGTTCTTTCTACTACTTGCTAGCTCATCCACGAGCTCAATCCAGGCATGGAGGCCTCCATGCCAGGGAATTCTTTCTATTTACTCTACGTTGAATAAAGCTTTAAATGATTGCATCCCTGCGTGCTGCTTTTTACTTGGAAGCTCCTTAATGAACCATCGACTTCGTGAGACCATCTCACAAATTTGGTAGCAGAGAGGATAGTTTAAAGGCAACGCTTCCAAGCCAGCAGCTAGAAGCAAGATGCCTGGAGGTTCCAGCAAGAACCCATTTGAGACGGATGGCAGGAGATCCCCGATTGTGACCAGGAGTCTTCAATTAAGGACGGCAGCCCTGCATCCAGCCCCTGGACCCAGCGGAGCGCCAGGGACCCCTTCGCATGCCTCCCCACAGCTGCAAGCCATAGAGGGAAGCATGGAAGGCTTACAGTCTGCCCAAGACTACCCAGACGCAGCGGAAACGGCCCGGGCCCAAGACAAGCGCCGCGTGGCCCAGATGACTGAACAAGAACGCGAGGAGCTGCTCCTAACGCTCCTTGCAGCACAAAGGGCGACACAAGCCTCTCCACGGGAGTTGCCAGCGCAGGAGGCCTCTGGACACCGGGTGAGTCCTTCCCCAGCGCCCACGAGGCCCCCCAATATGGCGCCGGCCACCCTGAGTGACCCCGGGACCCCAGAGCTTTTGGCGCGAAATCTCCCGCCAAACTGTGACCTCCAGCTTCCTGTGGCAACCGGAAGCAAGATGGCGGCCCCCAGGAAACCCACATGGCCTGATATTGATAGGCCCCAGCCAAGCCTTGAGGCCCAGCAATCGGCGGCATCCAGCCGAAGCAGCACGGAAACCCCCTGGTCCTTCCCACCAGAAAGCCTCAAGGCCTGTCCAGTCCTTTCCCCGGGACCTAACTGCCGGGAGGGGTCCGGCCTGGAGCCTCCCAGCTACGTCCTGCAACCCCAGAGGGCCCCCAGTGAACCCCCAGGCCCTCCGGCCTACCTCTCGCCACCGCCCAGACGCCCTGCTTGTCGGATGGCCTTCGGGGGGGCTCCGGAAGAGGCCCCCTCCTCCAGCACCGTCTTCAGCTAGGGTCTTCAGGGCCAGCGATGGGCTCCTCTGAGCAATCCAGGCAATCCATTTGCCACCCAGCCCCCATTCTGCGATCTGCGCCCCCCGGGGAGTGTCCCAGCGCCGGGGGGGCTTCAGGAGTAATCTTCGAGGCTGCTGCAGCCTTGCACACCTGGGCCAGACCCTCCCTCTGCCTCCTGGACTCAAATGAATTCTGAGCATGCCCAGTCGGGGTCGAGAAAAATACCACCATCTGCCAGCAGAGGGGTCCCTCTTCCATTCAATTCAATGGAAAGTTCAAAGATCTATAACAATGCATTTAGAGCTATGAAAGATTCTACTCCATCGGCCTCTGCACTCTTAAATAAATTTGAAAAACTGCAACTTGGGGGGGAGAATTTCAGAAGATGGAGTAAGGAAGTGCAGATGTATCTATTAGACCAAGGGACTCTAGAGATGGTTCTACACCCCCCACCTCTTCCCTGGGGACCCCAAGAAGAGTGGTATCATAGGAAAGCATACACCACTCTGCTGAGTTCACTGGATATTAACTTGTACTCCAGCATTCCAGATGGGCTCAAAGCTAGTGAAGTTTGGCGATTATTATACAATTTATTCAACAGCGACACCATCGGTTCGATCACCAGACTCACAACTGAGTTTTATACAACCAAACTCAAGTTTGGGGCTAGTATGCCTGAACACCTAGGAAAATTGAAGACGCTTAGGGGAGAACTGATGTCCAGAGACTACCCTGTAACTGATGTGAACATGGTCGCTGTCATTCTGGCTTCCCTGGACATAAGTTGGAGCAATTTCATTGTTTCACTGGAGGGGACAACGAAGGAAGCCATGACTCTGTCCTACCTCACAGGGAGGCTCATTGAGGAAGACAGGAGGCGGAGAGATGCAGGAGAATACGACAAAGCCACCATACAGCGAGCCAGCAGGAGGCACCACAGCTCAGAGCAGGTTAATGCTCTACTTAAGTGTTTCATCTGTGGCTCTGAGGGGCATCTGAAGAAAGACTGCCCCCATCACCAGCAAGGCCCCAAGCGTGGTCCCAATCAAGGAAGGGGCAAGGGGCAAGGAAGGGGGCGTGGCGGGGGCAAAGGCAGTGCCAAGGGCAATTTTGTGCGTACTTGTGCTCTCACCCCCACCACAAAGGCTGATAGCCCCACTGACTTATGGTTACTCGACTCTGGAGCTTCATCTCACATAACCAATATGAAACAAGGGTTTAAAAGGTTAAAGAAAATTAACTCATCTGTCAAGGTGGCCAATGGTGATAAGGCTTTGGTTGTTGGGGAGGGCACCGTTTCTGTACCCGGGCTGGGAAATGTTGATGGAGTTTTACATGCTCCCTCCATTGCCAACAACCTGTTAAGCATCATCAAATTATGTGACGATGACAAGGTGCAAGTCTTATTTCGCAAAGGGGGAGGTCATATCACCCGAAACCAGAGGGTCATTGGAAATATTGCCATCATAAATGGTCTGCCATACTTCTCCCCTGAAAACCCAGTCACAGAGGACAGTCCACCGGGTGCCACCTCAGAAGGGGACTGCGCACGGAAAGAGATAAAGCCCCCACAGCCAGCCCCAAGGCTGTCTAAGGAGCGCAAGGCCGAAGCCGTTGCGCCCAAGCCACCTCAGCCAGCCCCACGGCTTTCCAAGGGCAGTGCAGACAAGAAACCCGAACCTCAGCAGGCAACTAAAGCACCGCTCGAGGCAACCAGAGCCAAGAGGGTGTCAGTGGGGAAGCCGCTCCACGATAAGTGTGCCCATCTCCTACACCGAAGATTAGGTCATGCGAGCTTCCCTGTGGTTAAAAAGATGGGAGAGTTTGCTGAGGGAGTCCAGCTCAAGGATTGTGAGGTGTTCCTGGACTGTGCCATCTGTAAGAGCACAAAGAAGAAGGTGGCCCCCATCCCTAAGGTGTCACTACGTAAGGCCCAATACCCGTACCAACTAGTACATATTGATCTGGTTGGGCCATTCACACCATCCCTAGGGAAAAGACAGTATTTTCTCACTGCCGTTGACGATTTTTCACGGTACGGCCACGTGTATACCCTCACAGAAAAATCCGAAGCTTTTGATGCCATAAAATCACTGTACAACCTCGTAGAGACCCAATATAAGACCAAGATCGCTCAACTCCAGAGCGACCGTGGGGCTGAGTTCATGTCCCGGAAATTTCAGGACTGGGTAAAGCGTAAGGGCATCCGACATTTTCTTACAGCGCCCTTCACCCCTGCCCAGAACGGCGTGGCAGAGAAAAGAAATGGAATCCTGCAAACTATGATGCGTAGTCTGATTGCAGACGCTGGGGTCGCAGAATCATACTGGGCAGAGGCAGTACACTACGCCAATTACACCTTAAACCGCACCTGGAGCAGTGTTGTGGACCAGACCCCATATTTTCTGGTCCATGGTAGGAAACCAAGTCTGGGACACTTGCGTGTATTTGGCTCCTACGCTTGGGTGCACAGCCCCAAGCAGCTGTGGAAGAAGGGGAGGTCTGTCTCCCAGAGACTAAGGTTCTTGGGCTATGCTCCTGGCTCCAAGGCCTACCGTTTCCTGGGAGAAAGGGGCAGGACTGTGATTTCCCAATCTGCCTCCTTCGAAGAGGACTCCAATTGGACTCAGATCCACTCAAATGATCTGAGCCCATATGTCAGCAAGGACACACCAACCACGACATCACCTGAGACGACCACATACCCTGCCACCGACGAGAGCGAGAAACAAGACGAAGATGCCATCCTACCTGGTTCAGGTGGGGAGGATGAGCCATCCAGTCCCGAGGTGACGCCTCAGAGACCCGCGATACCCAGCACCTGGGACCGAGGGTCTTCACATCCCGGTCGTGAAATGCCAGCTGACAAGGAACCCGCGGAACAAAAAGGCGGTGAGTGGCAGGAGGTCAGGAGATCAAAGCGGTCCAACAAAGGAATCCCACCAAAGAGAATCGACATTGGGCACGTCGCGTCAGTCAACAGCGTTGTGGTCACCCCAAAATCTTTCTCTGACATCCAGGAGCTGCCCATCGAAGAACAGGAGAAATGGCAGCTCGCGATGGAGCAGGAGATGGCGAGCCTGAG